>JACYFF010031956.1:36862452-36874356 GCA_017589665.1 Selenicereus undatus | reverse complement strand
GGAATGAAATGGTTTAATTGATAATGTTGTTGAAATGTGCTATTTATGTGAGGTTGTTGCTCTAATTCATTAGAAGAATTTGGTAAATGCGATTTAGGGTTGAGGTTTGGTAGTTTGAAGTTGAAATTTCATGTTGGTGGAATGAAATGTTTTATTTCGTAATGTTGTTGAAATGTGATATTTGTGTGAGGTTATTGATATAATTTGGTGGATTGAGATGCTTTAGTTTATAATTTTGTTGATATGTGATCTTCGTATGAAGTTGTAACTCGTATATGTTTGAAGATTTTGCCAAATGCAATGTACACGTAGATTTGATAATTTTAAGTTGAAATTTGATATGTTGGTGGAATAAAGTAGTCAAATATGTATGAATTATTAGTTTTGTGATATTCATGAGAATGTAAGTATATTTGTTGAAATGTATAAGTTTATTTTGTTGGTTGCATGTGGAAATTTTAAAGTAAACATATATAATATATAATTGCGTAATTTATGTAATTATTATAATGTTGATTAAAATTAATTCTTATGAAATACCTTATGTAGTTATTGTTATTTGAGCAGAATATGAATGGTCCTCCACATCGTATGTGGATGTATAATAGATTACTGCCTGATCGTAGTGGTTATACGCAAAAATTTCTAGATGGACTGAACGAATTCGATCAATTTGCATGTGGACAGACAGAGTTTATGAATGGGGGAAAATATAGATGTCCTTGTGCGAAATGCAGCAATAGGGTGTACTTGACACCTGATGAGGTCAAGATGCACCTTATGTATAAGGGTTTTGTGCAAGGGTATTGGTTGAATAAGTCATGGGGAAATAGAACCTCAGCAATATGATTTTGGGTATTCAAATAGTGAAATTCTGAAAATTGGAGGTTCAAGTCATGTTAATAATGACTATTACGAATCCTATATAGATCGGGTGGAGGACACGGTTGATGATGCTATAATAGCAAATCATAATGTAAGGGAAGAGGGATCAAGCACTTATCGAGAACCATTTTATAATATGGTTCAAGCTGCTCAACAACCCTTATATGATGGTTGCTCCACTCACAGTGAGCTATCTGCGGCAGTGAGACTGTTGAGTATTAAATCTGATTATCATATGCCTCAAAATTGTTTCAATGAAGTTGTTTAATTAATGAAAGAGATGTGTCCCCATAACAACTGCGTGCCAAACAACTATGGGCAAATGAAGAAGGTTGTCAAAGATCTCGGCAACGATGTGGTTTAAATTGATTGTTGCCGGAAAGGTTACATGCTATTTTATAAGGAGGACGCAAACCTGGATGCGTGCAAGTTTTATGGGCATTCAAGATGGAAGAGGCAAAGGTCACAACAAAGGAATCAGAATCCATTGCCATACTCAAGGATGCATTATTTGTCGTTAAAACCTCACTTACAGAGGTTGTACGAATTAAGAAGTACTGCAAAGCACATGAGATGGCATTATGAACGTCGACGTGAGGACGGTGTATTATGTCATTCATCAGACGGGGCAACATAGAAACATTTCGATACTAAGTACCCTGAATTTGCTGCAGAGCCTCGGAATGTGAGGCTTGGCTTATGTGCTGATGGATTTAATCCTTACACATTGTCTTCAAGATCATACTCCATTTGGCCGGTGCTCGTTACACCTTATAACCTCCCCCCTGAAATGTGTATGACCACACCGTTTATGTTCTTGACTTGTGTAATCTCTAGTTCTAAAAATCCTAAGAACAAGATAGATGTTTATTTACAACCTTTTGTTGATGAGTTGAAAGAGTTGTGGGATGTCGGAGTTGAGACTTATGACATTTCTACGAGGCATACATTTCAGATGAAGGCTGCACTTATGTGGACCATCAATGATTTTTCCGCATATGGAATGTTATCTGGGTGGAGTACTAATGGCCAATTGGCATATCTCGTATGTATGAAACAACAAAAGGTTTTGAGATTGAGAAATGGAGGTAAATTCTCATGGTTTGACTGTCATCGGTGTTTTTTGCCAAGGAATCATGCGTTCACAAGAAATAGAACCGCATTTAGAAAGGCAAAACTGTTACAGGGGGTCCTCCTCGCCGACTATTTGGGGAAGAACTTTATACCGAGGTGGAAGATTACCCAATGGTAAGTACAAATGGTGACTTTGTGATACCAGGATTTAAAGAAAATGAGCACAACTGGATGAAGAAGAGCATATTCTGGGAGTTGCCTTATTGGCAACACCAACTGCTCCGCCATAATTTGGATGTGATGCACACATTGAGATCTTTGAGAATATTATCAACGCTGTTATGGATGTTAATGGGAAAACAAAGGACAACGCCAAATCAAGAATGAATGTTGCAGAAATATGTGATAGACCAGAATTACATTTACATTCAGGCCCAAGTGGTAAACCGGTTAAACCAAAAGCGAAGTTCGTACTTCCTGTGGATAAACGAAGAGAGTTGTGTGAATGGGTGAAGGAGCTTCAAATGCCTTATGGGTATTGCTCTAATTTGAGGAATATCGTGGACCCTAATGAGGCTAAGTTCAACAACATGAAAAGTCATGATTGTCATGTCTTCATGGAGACTCTTTTACCAATTGCATTTGGTGCACTCCCAGATGATGTGTTGAAACCACTTATTGAGATAAGCTAGTTCTTCAAGAACTTATGCTCAACAACATTGTGGGAGGATATGCTTGAGAAACTGCATCGCAACATTGTCATCACTTTGTGTAAGTTGAAGACCATTTTCCATCCTGGCTTTTTCAATGTAATGGAGCACCTGCCAGTGCATTTAGTAGAAGAGGCTCAACTAGGTGGTCCAGTACAATACCGATGGATGTATCCATTTGAGAGGTAAATTTTACTATAATCGATGAAACCTTACATGAATTCTTTATATGTGGAATCACTTAGAAGTGATTGCAATTGTGAATTTAGTAGGTTCTTTGGCCAATTGAAGAAAAAGATAAAGCAACAAGCGTGTCCTGAAGGTTCAATCATAGAAGCATACCTAGAGGCAAAGAGGACATTCTTTGCCTCCTATTACTTTGGCTCTAATGTGCCATCCATACGCACTAGGTGCAGGAGAAATAAGGATGACGATGAACATATTAATCATTTTCCAACTCTGTCTGTGTTTACGCTGCAAGGGACCGCCATTGGTAGGAAAAGATCAAGGTATCTCACAGATGTCGAATATGTTGCTGCCCATCTTCATGTGCTGTTAAATTGTGACGAAGTTAAACCTTATATAGGGTGAGTGGTATTTTCACTTCCAATTGACTTTATCATTCATAGCGCAAGTATATTAATAGGCTTCATAAAATGTGATAGAATTTTCACAGAACAAGGAAGAGCTGCACGTCCCAATGTCAGCGACGCAGATGTCGACACCATCATTGAAACTCATTTTGTAGATTGGTTTAGTGAGAATGTAAGTATTGTAACTCATTTATTCATAATTTGAACATAACAGTTAATTAGTTGCATTGTATTAATTAAAACCACATGTTATGTCACCTTAGGTGCATTATATTCAACTGTTCGAGACCGACAAACATTGCTACATGAGCTAATTGGCTGTAAAGCCAAAGCGCTATGTGTCGACGTGGACGGCATATAGAGTAAATGGATTCAAATTCCACACAGAAGCTCGAAACGTCGGGAAGAGAACAGATAATTGTGGTGTTGGTGTTTGTGGCACTGGGGAAGGCGATATTGAGAATAATTATTACGATGTACTAAAAGATATTGTCCAAATTGAGTACAGAGTCGAACCACTTTAACGATGCGTACTCTTCAGTTGTGAGTGGTTCGACCCCACATTGAATCGTGGGACACGATCTCATAAACTAAGCAACCTTATTGAGGTCCACCGTACAAGAAGGCACCAAAAGTACGACCCATTTATCTTCCCAAACATTGCATCACAAGTATACTTCATGCCACATGCAGATCGCTCAAGGGATAGGACCAATTGACTTATTGTCATACCAACCAAACCAAGGGCGAGAGTGGATCAACAGTATACTCTACCTACTGCGTACCAACAAACGGACATGACGACTATCGTCGAACCTGTGAATGACCCCATCCCTGCATTATTAGTGGATGGAAGTGCACCACCGGAAGAGGTTAATGATGAAATAGGGTTTTCATTCATTCAGGGTAATGACGAGATAGATGAGGTAGAGAATGATGAGGGTGATGAAGAGGGGGAGTGGGATGACGGTAATGAAACATATGAAGCTGAAGAAAATTTGCATTTGTATGATAATGATGACGTTGACATTGATGAGGATGAGGATGAGGATGCAGCTGAGGATGCAGACGATTGAGTGGTTATGAATTCTTATGTACTTGAGTACTTTGCATGTCAAACAATTGGTTGTGACTTTACTTATATTGTATGAATGAGCATTGAAAAATATGTGTAACCTACATACCTATTATGATGTATGAGGAAAACGGTTTATATGTGCATTCATTATATATTTGTACTTGGCTTTATTGTCACCTATTTCAGGTATGGATTCAAGTTCTCGTCGAGCAAAGTCCTCCCCTCAAGGTAGAGGACGAGGGCGTATGAGCTCTGTCGTAGATCCGACCGCAATGGACATTGATCCATCTTCCCCCCAGGTACCTCATATACCAGCTCAGCCAAGAGCGACAATGGTTGCTTACATACCAGGTATTTCAGGGCCACTGCCTCCCTCATTTGGGGCTTTCCATCATCAGACCTCATACATTTCCAACCAAAGCACCATGTACGGCTAATTTGCCTACAACATTCCTCCAAACCCCTATGTTGTTCACACTGTGCAACCCACTCACCCTAACACAAACCAGTCCCAAGAGAACATTGGAAGTGGTGAAAGTGAAGCACAATCCAGTCATGAGAGCACTTGAGCTAAGACTTGGATTGAGCCAGATGGTAACGCGTAAGTTTTCATTTGTTATATCTTATGAAGTACTACATGAATTTTGCATAACAAGTAATGAATTTTATGTGTTATGTTCAATTAGGTTTCTCCCCAATGATGGTGCTGTAAGTAGGATTTCGCTCAGATTTCAAAGCAAATTTGACGGAGCTTGGCGTATTTGGAGCAGAGTGCCCAAACCAGTACGAGATTTGTGGTTTGGAGAGTTCAAGGTAACTACAGTGACTTCGTATTAACAGATTCAGAAATAGGTGATAAATTACTATTGAATTATTTGATGTGTTATTTGTTTTCATAATTGCAGAAGTGGTTTATGTGGGATCCAATCCATGAGGACCGTATAAGAAGGAATTTTGAAAATCGAGGCAATGCATGCTTGAGAGACTTCTTTGGCAAAGTAAGGAAGCATAACAAGAAGCCTGTTTGGCTGGTGATGCTCAATGGGAGGGACTCCAACAGCACTGGGTGAATGAACATTACAAGAAATTGCGTGAAACAGCCCAGAAGAACCGACTGGGAACTCCAGAAAGTGGTGGCCCATCTCTCCACACCTGTGGCTCGATCCCTATGCATGAGCATAAGTGGCATCTGGTAAATGAATTAATGTTTGCTACGTATTTGTCTAAGTTTAATACTGTATTTTGTGTTGTGGTTGACATCATTCTTCCTAGCACGTACATGGAGGGAACAACTTGGGATGGAGTCCACTATTCTTGAATTATTCAGTCGCACTCACAAACTCAAGGGCAAAGAAGATGCCCCTTGGGTTGAAAAGAAATCACAACAAACATATGTAAGCAATTAGCTATTCTCAATCTTCATTTGGTAGTTCAACATGAACTCGTATACTTTATTTTAAGTTATTATACTATGCATGATTTCATACGCATGTTGCGGTATTGTAGGAAACCTTTGAACATGATTTTCAAAATGTTATCAACTCTCAATGGACCGGGGATGGCTCTTCTCAAGATTCAAACCAGCCATTTGCAAACCCAAATGAGTTGTGGGTGAAGACGTTCAAGAACAAGAAGGGTCGTATTTACGGCATTGGTGACGAGGCTGTTAACATGAGGGAATCCGGTTACTTCAGTCCCACTTAAAGATCCGTATTGTTTTCATATTAAAGTTCCAACAACCATGGTTATACATTGAATTTACTTAATTGCAAAACTAGTATAGTACTTCACTGAAATGCCTGTCAGCAGGTACCGGTTCTACGCTATCGCAACAAGAGCTCAATGACTTAAGGGGTGTAGTAACCAACTTGGGTGGTGAGCTATCTTCACAAGCTGAAAGCTATCGGTTGGTTATGGAAAAATGTAAGCAACAGGAGGAATCCAACAGATTGCTCACACAAAGCAACCAACAACTGAGCCAACAAATGATGAGTATCGATCAACGCCTCCAAGCTTTCTTTCAAATACAAAAGGCGTCTGGCTCGGGATCTCAGCCACCATTTACTCAACCCTCGCAACATAATGAGGAAGATGGTGACGCAGAGGAAGAGGAAGAGGAAGGCGAAGAGGAAGAGGAAGACCTTGGTGATTGAGTTGGTTATAGGTTTTCTTCAGCTGGTGGCTCTTCTGCTTGATTCTTCACAAAGTACATCTCTTGCTGCTTACTTCCCCTCCCCCTTGTGCTTATTTCACTCCCCTCCCATTTGGCGTTTGCTTCACCCTCTTCTGCAAACATATATATAACTTCATTCTCAATAACTGGTAACTTCAGGTTAATTTGTTTGGATTTGCGGTTTGTGATATATACAAACTTTGTTTGAAACTTGTAGTTTGTGAGATGTAGAGAGTTTGTTTGGAACTTGTGGTTTGTGAATTGAAAACCCTTGGCTGGAAGTGTTGTGTTGGATGTGAAATTTCACCTTTGTGTGGCTTGAAATTGTTGAGAACGCTTCGAATGAAGCCCTATTCGAAGCCATTGGATGTTGATTGAGTGCGAAGATCTTGTAAATTTCTTGCAGCGAATGATTTGTATGTACGGATTTGATAAAAAAACAAGCGATTTTATTTTTAAAAAAAAGAGAAACCTAGCGATGGAATGGCGACGGATTAGGAGAAATTGTTTTTTTTTGGCAAGCGGGCGATGGACTGCATAATCCGTCGCCATCAGCGACGGAAATTCCGTCGTTGATTCCGTCTCTGATGGCAACAGACTCTTAATTCCGTTGCCACCCCCTGCCTGCCCACTTTTCCCCGCCTAAAAAAGTATGTTGCAATTTCTGTTGCTTAATCCGTCGCCAGGTACTCAGCGACGAGCGAAAATCCGACAACCGCATTTCGTCGCTGATCTTAAAATTCTGTCGCTGATTCCGTCTTTATTTGGCATTTTTCTTGTAGTGATAATGGTGTTTTGACAAGTGACGAATTCCTATTGGCTATTTTACATTTATGTCAATGCTATGTGATTATGCTTTATTTCATTAATTTAATCATCATCGATTTTATTACCAATATTTAAGTATCAATCTTAAATTATTATTTTTAATTCAATTGTTCTACCAGTTACGAATTTATAAATTGATTGGTTTAATATTCTAGTTGTCATCATTCATTATCCAAATTTGAAGAGACGTTCCCCTTAGGCCAAATGACATTAAACATATGCCAAAAATAAATTAAAAAATATGTAACCTGTGCTAAAATGAAGTCTAAAAGGTAGGAGAACAAAATTTATGTTGGATGTTTTTTATAAAATAACAAAAAAAGGAAAAAAAAGGTGAAAAAGTTAGTATCAAACCGTATACACATATAATGATTGTGTGTTTAACTGTGACATAAAATAAATACATTTATCATACATGATTTGATGTTTTTATTTATCATCTATTTTTCTTTTTTGAGTGAAAGGGTATTAAATAATGATGTTTATTTTATAAATATAATAGGATCATTAGACACTTATATTCGTGAGATTTATTATACAAATATGTCCACAAGTACCCATAACTAGATTGTAGCATATAGGAATTGAGACCCAAACTTGCCTTATCTTCAAAATTATCCTGTATCTTTTTAAGAACTAACTACAAATTGTATCTTTTTAAGAACTAAGTACAAATTGATACACTATTGCACATATTAAATTACATGCATTCCTTCGATTTCAAATTTCTTATTATATGATAAATGCTACATGCTTCAAAGATATATACAATTATCATATATGTATGTCATTTGACACTAATATCTTCACCCCTTTTTTCCCCTCTTTTTGTTATTTTTTTAAAAAATCATACAATATAAGAATTGCTCTTTTATTATGCTAAAAATAGTGTCCAATTATAAACATATATAGTTGTCAATGCAAGCAATATATCAAAAATAAAATAATTTATGTAGATATTATTTAGTATCAATTAGTTAAACATATTAGTGCTTCTAATTAAATAAATGATAAAATCACATACTCTTTGAAGAAAAATGATATAATCATAAAATTTTCACACATATCCATGCAAAACACGGGGTGCACACTAGTATCATATATATATACATATATTAAAATTTGGATTGAACTCACGTAAGAGCGGCACATAGGATGCCATATAGAATGTCATATGGGGTGCCACTTGGGATAAAAATGCCATGTAGAATAGCAATATAAAAGACTTATATCATATAATTAAGATGGATATAGGTTATCAATGCAATTTTAATTTAACTTAATTTAATTTTTCTCTTATGGCATGACTAATTAGTAATTAAATTTTATCTTAAAAAACTTAAATATAGACCAAAGAAATGATTTAGATGTTACCCAAGAAAAAAAAATTGAAGTGTGTTAGACATTATTCTTGAGGTAAATATATATTGGACATCTAAATCCAAATATATTTATTTTTATATATTTATTTTTAAGTGTAAATATCATGAGTTGACTCTTGAATGCTAATCGAGCTGCTTATTTCGCATACTGCAAAGCTTGATTACTTAAGTATGTCATATAATTGGATTTAGATACTATGAAATACAGTAGGACCTTAATGTGATTGTGGGTTTCACTTATGACTACTTTAATTTGGTATAATATTTGGTTTCTTTTTACGTTTTTAACTTATATTTATGATGTTAAAAAAAATATTTAAGTGATTTATTCAATTTATATTTCACTTGAGATTATATTTTGCGCTCAAAAATCACATAATATAATTAGTTCTTTCAGCAAATTTAAATTTAAATTTAATAGGTAAATTAATATATAAAAGTAGTTTGTCTAAATTTCCACAATAGACTATAATTGACTTCATAAATTAGCAGTACTCGCTTCCCCTCCCCCCCGGAAAAAAAGAACGTTGAAAGTTTTCCTAAATTCAAATTGTACTAAAATTTTTTCATCTGTTACTAATCCCCCTTTCTTCTTTTTTTATTTTTTAATTTTGTTTGTTGTTTTTTTTATAGATAATTACACACCAAAGAGAGAAGATTAAGGTTAAAGATTTATCTGTCTTTTTGTTACTACTGTCAATAGTTTTTCCATGTTTTGATGATCATGGGAATAATTAATCAAATTTTATTTTTATTCAAATCATTGGTCAAATAGTAGGAAGGACCATCATCACTATTAAATAATATTAAAGATGTCGTTAAACTATTAAAATAATCTGTAATGGACACATGAAGTACATGCATGCACAATGAATATAATTAAACCAATAGGAATCATTAAGAAAAAAAAACCGCACATTCTGTGATGATTATTAGTTTGACATTTGGTCTTACATGTGCTAACTAATCTTTTGCTAATTTACTTTTATTGGTAAATTACCGTATTATTTCATTTGAATGTCCATCTTTAATATTATATAACCTTTTCTAAATTACCTCATTGTTTCATTTTAATGCTCACCTTTAATTCTTACATTATATATTATTTTTGAAATTAATTACCTCATTGTCCTGACAACCACTCATTTTATTCTAGAGTTTATCTTGATTTGCAATTTCTATAAATAGGGACTTAATTTTGTAATATCTCATGTAAGTTTGTGTCGTCATTTGATCAAAAAGAAAATTTGTGCCCCCATATAATTCTTAGTTGTGGAAGGATACAAAAATGAGTCCTAACAAGTGCTGGTTGGGTAAAACGGAAGAATCTGATTCTTTTCTCGATCAATGCCAGAATGAAGGTTACAATCCTTAGAAGTATTTTGCACTCATATGAGACAAAGTGGTCATTCATATTAAAAAAAGGCAATTTCCTATTCATGTTCGCTATGCAATGACTATAAATACAAGTCAACGACCGTCACTGAAATGTGTAGGAGTTTACCTTCCAAAATTTGTATTAACTGATGGACAACTGAATTGTAGCATCACGAGTGACTTCACCAGAGGGTTTCAAGTTTATCATTAAACATCACAATGAACACTATGAAGGATACACAAGAAATACTATGTACAAAGAAGTGTTCAATAACTTACCAATGATATGTATGCACCTAAAATAACTTCACTACTACAAATTACCCCCAAAAAATAAAATTGGCACTATACATCGTTTTCTATTAGTAAACTCCTACAAAATATTAATTCCAATAATGCAACAACCACGACATGTTATGATTCTTAGAATTAAACATAATCAAAGATTGAAATAATAACAATTAATAAATTCCTCCAATATTGTGCAGGCAACTTCAGGCGGATGAAATATACAAGAAGTCCATAATTGAAATACCTCTCTGTAGGCAAGTACAAATCAATACAAAAGTATTATCTTACATTTTTTTACTCAATGTATAAGCATGTAAAAAATCATTACATACATTTAACAGCACATTGTTGATGACAAGTAGTTAGGAACAAATGAAAAATCAAAACCTAACTTAATATAATATATGTTACTTTTACAGGTAGACAGCAAAGACGACAAATCTAATGTATTATTAAACATTTCATATTAGAACTACTTTTCACATATCACATTTCACATTACCATATGATGCATTTCTTAAAATAAAGTCCGAGTTTAAGAAATACAACATTAATTTACTGAAAATACTATGGTTTTTTGTTCTTTGCCCCTTTGCTCCTACTGTTGATAAACCTCTATTTTACCTCATTTAGACATGATTTTTACTTATCATTTCGGCAATTTTCGGTAAAAGTTCAAGAGTATAAAGGTTGATTAGACAATCTTTACCCCAAATTTGCCTATATGATGTGTTTTTATGTTTTCAGGAGTTCGATTGGAAGAAATGAGAAAAACAAGCTAATGCCGCATCCAACAGGAGCCAAAAAGGTAGATTTTGAGCCAAGAGGAAGTGGCATGGGGGCACCATGCCAGGCAGGGTGACTGTGCCACCCAAGGAAACGAGAAAAAGTGCTAGCAGCAAAGTGGCACGGTGGCACCGTACCACATGACACGACCATGCCACTTTAGTAACTCCCGATTAATTGCGTAGGACCATTGTAATTTGGAGATTATTCAGTTTTTTTCTCTCTTCTTCTCCCTCGAAAACGGCGACTTTAGGTTTGCTTTAGATTGGTTTTGTTATTGTTGATTTCAAGGCATTGGATTGGAATCGATTTATGCATTTGGTAGATTTTTGCTATAGTTAATAAAAATTACGTTCCTTTACCTTTTTCCTTTTGTGTTTTAGTTCAAAGTTGATACTTTTAATCATGTTCGCGTTCATGATTGTGGTTGGGATTGAAATGATGATTAGAGGTAAATTTGTTGTCTTGGATTGGGCATAGCCCCTATTGTGTGAATTGGAACCATGTTCCAGGTTTTGTGAATGAACGCCCATGTTATAATTGAAATCCCACTTAGCATGCCAGATGTTCGATGAATTGCCTGAGAGGGTTGTATTCATGTTCGTAATTGGGGTTTAGGAGATTAACGAAAGTTAGATCCTCTACCTAGAGTTACTTTGTGAGCAATTAGATTTCTTGACATGAAAATAGTTAGGGTTTCAACTGGGAATTAAGGGTTACTAAATCT
>JACYFF010031956.1:36831080-36859670 GCA_017589665.1 Selenicereus undatus | reverse complement strand
AATAATAATAATAATAATAATAATAATAATAATAATAATAATAATAATAATAATAATAATAATAATAATACTTTCAACAATGATCATAACAACAAAGGAAACATAATTTATAATAGTGACAATGATAACAACATTAATATAATAATAACAAAGATAACGATATTAAAAAGGAGAACATGATATAAAGGAGAAATAAATTAATTCGTGTGGTTGAGGAAATAATATTAATAAGAAAAGTAGCAAGGAAAACCGTGAATTAATTATTGAGGTTGTAAATAATAAAAACTACTTCGAACTACACTAACCATACAAATATATATGTTTGGAGTAGAAACAAGGTCATTTTTATTGTCATCAAGCCACCAACAAATACTCTATAAACGGGAGAGATTTTAATATTATCGGTATGTTTACTTCATGTACCTTTGAAAAAGCTCACACATTTTTTTATAAATACCAAAATCTCATTTAATATATAATTATTTAATAAATGATTTTCAAGCATTATTTTGTCACGCAACACATGGACCCGTCTGTTATCAATTATCAAGGCTAATGGATTTCAATTCAATTGCACGACTTAAACTTAGGCTTCTTGATTAGCCTAGGAGGTGTCCACATACCAAGTGATCACTTTGTACATACAAACTAATCAATTTGGGTTCCATTTTTCCGATAATAACTGGTAACAGTTTTAATATAATTCTCTCAACTCCTCATTTCGAACTAAACGAATTGAATTGCGGGAGCCCAACTAAATTGTTCTAAAAGTTCATTTCATAGTATAGGGATAAGTAGAGCTGGGAAACGTGTTGGGTCGGGTCAACCTATTTAATAAACGAGTCAATTTTGTGTCGATGTTGAAAATAGCCTAGATTTGCCGTAAATTCAAAAATAACATGTTTTTACGCTAAATCGTCAAATTGTGGTAACTTCGGGTCGAAATTGGTTCTGTTCTGGTCGGGTTCGGGTTTCTCTTAGTAACCAAAGAAATTCCAAAGGATAGAAAGGTATTTATTTCCTTCCTAGCGAGGAAAGATCTCCAAAAGAAATTCCAAACAAAATGACCTTTAGCTCCACAAAATCAAGCTGACAAGCACGAAAAGCACACTTTATCTCAACCAAGAGGTTTAATTTGGGCGCACCTTAGGAAGGAAAGATTTCCTTCCTAAAGAAAGTTCCAACTCATGCCACAATATGATGGACCCTTTGAGGTTGTTGAGAAGGTACATGACCACACTTACAAGGTTGAACTTCCGAGAGAATATGGAGTTTCTTGCACTTTCAATGTCGCGGACCTCAAACCATACTTTGATGATGACAAGGTTGAGAATTCGAGGGAAAATTCTCTCCAATAAGGGGAGGATGATGTATCCATGAGAAACAATGAAGGTGATCAAGTTTAAAGGCAATCCAACCCCATGGAAGTCCAAGAGGCAATCCAAGTTGTGAGAGAACTCATAGAAGATCAAGGCCATTACCCATGAGCTCCGGACAGCAAGTGTAACAACTTGGTGACCCTAATTGCCTAGCTTCGTGGTGGTCTAAATGCATTTTATTACCTTGGGTTTTAAGTTCAGAAAGGTATCTTTCCAATAAAGAAAATTTCAAGTCATTTGGACTTCAATTGGCCATCCAATTGAGCTCTCAAAGTCCAGCTATAGAAACTGCCCAGTTTGACAATTTCAGTACTCGATTTTGAGGTTCTGTTTTCCTATCCTTGGATGAAATTAGGAACCTGCAAATCGACTTTTTGGAATCCTTTTTGAGTTTACTTGAGCCGCAGCAAAAAATGTTCAAGTCAAATCCCAGGTTAAGGTTCCAAAAGAAAGCAAGTTCAGAAGAGGTGTAGTCTGATTGCGGCAAAGAGTCACTTGTCTTTATCATGGTGCAACTCTATAACGGCTGGGAATCAGAGGCTCCAAGACGTCTTAACAGAAAATAGACATTTAGGGCTTTCTCCTAGCTTTAGAATGAACTCATTTGGGTAAGTGTTTTGGAAGTTATGCTTGATTGAAGTTAGGGCTGCTGTTCTGAAAAGTACTGACAACTTTCGCTTTTGCTTTTGTACTTGCTTACTTTTTGGTTCCCTCACCTTTTTCCTTTTTGGCCGGCTGTTTGGCCTGGTTTTTCACTTGTTTTTGCTGAGTGTTAGAGGCCTATATATTTGCGGGGGATCTTAGCTTGTAACTCACTTTTGGGAATATATGAACTGGTTGAGTTTAGACTCCCTTGTGTTTTCTCTCTTGCTTATCTCTAGGAGGGCTCACTAGAGTGGTGATCAACAGGCTTTCTAAGATTATTTGAGTGGGGGTATCTTATCTCTTCTAATCTTAAAAGTGCGCTCTAGGTTTCTTGGTGGTGATATCTCATCTAAGAATCCTAGTTACTTATCCTCCTTTGTGTTTATGTCTTTTGCTTATCTCTAGAATAGCTCACTACAGTGGTGATCAAGAATCCTTTAAGGTTAATTGAGTGGTGATATCTTATCTCTTTTAAACTTAAGGGTGAGCTCTAAGCTTCTTGGTGGTGGTATCTCATCCAAGAATCTTAGCTACTTATCTATCCGTATATTCAAGCTCAAACCGTGAACCGTCTTCTTTCTCCCTTTCCATCACTACTTGAGATCTCTTCTGTGATCTTCCCTTCAAGGTCATAGAAGTGCATCAAGTGGTATAAGAGCTTGGGCTACTCTCTTGGCCAGAGCTTCCAACCCCTAAACACAACTCCCTTAGCCAAAACACAAAACCAGTCCAAAACACACAAAACTGCAGCGTTCACCCGTGCCAGGCAGAAGGTTAGCATGGTCACATCGTGCCACATACGCACGACCGTGCCACCTGTGTCCGAGCCATTCTACCTAGTTCAAGTGTGGCTAGTAGCTCCTCATCAGAGGAAAAGTTTGAGCAACTCTTAAAGCTAAATGTTGAGAAAGATGTTGAACTTGACTATTTGAGGAAACAAATTAAGTAAGCTATGAGGAACAACCGAAGATAGATTCAAAGTTCTCACTCTCCTAGTGAATCTCAATCGGTTGATGAAGAATGTGAGGGAAACCCCTTTACTACAAGTGGTGAAGATCAAGAGAGGAGGCCGAGAAGAACAAGGAGAGGCAAGCCACTTGGCTTGGATTTCAAGGTTGAGATTCCTGAGTTTGAAGGCCAACTCAAGCCGAATAAGTTCATGGATTGGATGAACAACGTTGAAAGAGTCTTCGAATACAAGGATGTTCCGGATGACAAGAATGTAAAATGCGTAGCCTTTACAGTTAATAAGTATGCTTCAATTCGGTGGAGTAATGTGGTGTCCAAGAGGGCTAGAAAAGGGAAGAATAAGATTAGGTCTTGGAGGAAAACGAAGGAGAAACCAAGGACCAAATTCCTAGTCTCCCACTACCTATAAGACAACTACACCAAACTCCATAACCGTAGACAAGAGTCTAAGAGTGTGGAGGAGTACACCCATGAGTTTGAAACACTTGTTATGATTTATGACCATAGGGAGAATGAGGGCTAAATTATTGTGAGATTCATGGGAGGGTTAAATGACTCCATTAGGAAAGTTGTGGAGTTACAACATTACACCACTCTTGATGAAGTTTGCTCACTAGACCACAAAGTTGAACTTCAAAAGAAGGCCAAGTTCAAGAGAGAACGCTTAAAATCCCCTAAAGGTAGCTACCCTTTTGACAATTGAAGTTTTACTCTTACTCCTAAACCCCTGAACACACCCAGGGCCCCACCTATTTCAAAGCCAAACCCCACAAAATCACCCCTCAACCCTTATGAGAAGAGAAGGTGCTACAAATGTCAAGGGTTTGGACATATAGCCTCGGATTGTCCTAATGGATAGGTTATCACCTTGGTGGATTACCAGGTAATTGAAGAAGCCGAGTTAAAGGTGGAAGGGAGTGACAAGGAGGTTTATTTAACGGAGATTGGCGAGGAATGTGTGATGGAAGCGGATGAAGGTGAGTTACTTGTGGTTAGGAAGGCTTTGAGTTGTCAAAAGGGCCCAAACCATGAGGAGCAATGTGAGGACATCTTCCATACAAGATGTACCATCAATGGCCATGTATGTTCACTCATTGTGGATAGGGGAAGTTGTGTAAATGTGGCTTCCACTACTTTGGTAGAGAAGCTTAAGATCAAAGCCGAGCCTCACCCCTACCCTTACTCCATCCAATTGATAAACCAAGGTGAAGGACATCAAGTCTGAACTCGTTGCTCAATCACTTTATCAATTGGTATAAGCAACGTTGATGAGTTATGGTGTGACATCATCCCCATGGATGCTTGTCGTATCCTATTGGGAAGGTCTTGGCTTTATGACCGAGGGTTTATGCACGATGGTTACCGGAATACATACACTCTCCACAAAGATGGCCAAAAAGTCATCTTAGCCCCTTTTGCTGCACATCAAAATTCCAAGCCTAAGACCAAAGAAATTCCAAAGGATAGGAAGGTATTTCTTTCCTTCCTAGTGAGGAAAGATCTCTAAAAGAAATTTCAAACAAAACTTACTTTAGCTCCACGAAATCAAGCCGACAAGCACCAAAAGCATGCTTTATCTCAACCAGGAGGTTTAATTGGGGCGCACCCTAGGAAGGAAAGGTTTCCTTCCTAAAGAAAGTCCCAACTCATGGTACAAGATGATGGACCCTTTGAGGTCGTTGAGAAGGTAAATGACCACGCTTACAAGGTTGAACTTCCGGGAGAATATGGAGTTTCTTGCACTTTCAATGTCGTGGACCTCAAACCATACTTTGATGATGACAAGGTTGAGAATTTGAGGGAAAATTCTCTCCAACAAGGGGAGCATGATGTACCCATGGGAAACAGTGAAGGTGATCAAGTTCAAAGGCAATCCAACCGCAAGGAAGTCCAAGAGGCCATCCAAGTTGTGAGAGAACTCATAGAAGATCAAGGCCATTGACCATCAGTTTCGGACAACAAGTGTAGTAACTTGGTGACCCTAATTGCCTAGCTTCTTGGTGATTTAAATCCATTTTATTTCCTTAGGTTTTAAGTTCGGAAAGGTATCTTTCCAATAAAGCAAATTTCAGGTCATTTGGACTGAATTTGGCCATCTAATTCAGCTCTCGAAGTCTAGCTATACAAACTGCCTAGTTTGACAGTTTCAGTACCCAGTTTTGAGGTTCGGTTTTCCTTTCGTTGGATGAACTTAGGAACCTGCAAATCCACTTTTTGGAATCCTTTTTTAGTTTACTTGAAGGGCAACAAAAAATTTTCAAGTCAAATCCCACATTAAGGTTTCAAAAGAAAGCAAGTTCGAAAGAGGTGCGGTGTGATTGCAGTAGAGAGTCACTTGTCTTTATCAAAGTACAACTCTCCAACGGCTGGGAATCAGAGGCTCCAAGAGGTGTTACAAGAAAATAGACATTTAGGGATTTCTCCTAGCTTTAGAATGAGCTCATTTGGGCAAGTGTTTTGGAAGTTATGCTTGTTTGAAGTTAGGGCTGTTGTTCTGAAAAGTACTAACTTTTGCTTTTGCTTTTGCTTTTGTACTTGCTTACTTTTTGGTTCCCTCACATTTTTGCTTTTTGGCCCGTTGTTTGGCCTTGTTTTTCACTTGTTTTTACTGATTGCTAGAGGCCTATATATGTGGGGAGAACCTTAGTTTGTGATTCGCTTTTGGGAATACATGAATTGGTTGGGTTTAGACTCCCTTGCGTTTTGTCTCTTGCTCTTCTCTAGGATGGCTCACTAGAGTGGTGATCAAGAGGCTTTTTAAGATTATTTAAGTTGTGATATCTTATCCCTTCTAATCTTGAAAGTGAGCTCTAGGTTTCTTGTTGGTGATTTGTCATCTAAGAATCCTAGTTACTTATCCTCCTTTGTGTGTCTCTCTCTTGCTTATCTCTAGAATAGCTCACTGGAGTGTCGATCAAGAACCCTTTAAGGTTAATTGAGTGGTGATATCTTATCTCTTTTAAACTTAAGGGTGAGCTCTAAGCTTCTTAGTGGTCATATCTCATCTAAGAATCCTAGTTACTTATCTATCCACACATTCAAGCTCAAACCATGATCCCTCTTCTTTCTCCCTTTCCATCAGTACTTGAGATCTCTTCTTTGATCTTCCCCTCAAGGTCTGAGAAGTGCATCGAGTGGTATCAGAGCCTAGGCCACTTTCTTGGCCAAAGCTTCCAACCCCCAAACACAACTCCCTTAGCCAAAACACAAAACAAGTCCAAAACACACAAAACTGCAACATTCATCCATGCCAGGTAGAAAGTTAGCACGGTCACACCGTGCCACATACGCACTATCATGCCACCCCTGTTTGAGCTATTCCACAAGTTTTAGAGCCACCTAGTTCAAGTATGGCTAGTAGCTCGTCAATAGAAGAAAGTTTGAGCAACTCTTGAAGCTAAATGTCGAGAAAGATGCTCAACTTGAGTATTTGAGGAAACAACTTCAGCAAGCTATGAGGAACAACCGAAGAGAGATTCAAAGTTCTCACACTCCTTGAATCTCGATTGGTTGATGAAGAATCCGAGGGCAACCCTTTTCGTACAAGAGATGAAGATCAAGAGAAAAGGTCGAGAAGAACAAGGAGAGGCAAGCCACTTGCCCTGGATTGCAAGGTTGAGATTTCGGAGTTTGACGGCCAACTCAACCTGGATGAGTTCAAGGATTGGATGAACACTTTTGAAAGAGTCTTCGAATACAAGGAAGTTTCGGATGACATGAATGTAAAACGCGTAGCCTTTAAACTTTGTAAGTATGCTTCAATTAGGTTGAGTAATGCAGTGTCCAAAAGGGCTAGAAAAGGGAAGGATAAGATTTGGTCTTGGAGGAAAATGAAGAAGAAACTTAAGACCAAATTCCTACTCTCCCACTACCTACAAGACAACTACGCCAAACTCCATAACCTTAGACAAGAGTCTAAGAGTGTAGAGGAGAACACCCGTGAGTTTGAAACACTCGTTATGATTTGTGACCTTAGGGAGAATGAGTACCAAACGATTGTGAGATTCTTGGGAGGGCTAAATGACTCCTTTCGAAAACTTATGGAGTTAAAACATTACACCACTCTTGGTGAAATTTGCTCACTAGCCCACAAAGTTGAACTCCAAAAGAAAGCCAAGTTCAAGGGAGAACGCTCAAAACCCCCTTAAGGTAGCTACCCTTTTGAGAATTGAAGTTTTACTCCTACTCCTAAACCCCTAAACACACCCACGACCCCACCTATTTCCAAGCCAAACCCCACAAAATCACCCCTTAACCCTTATGAGAAGCGATAATGTTAAAGATGTCAAGGGTTTGGACATATAGCCTCGGATTGTCCTAATAGAAAGGTTATCACCTTGGTGGGGTACCAAGAACTTGAAGAAGCTGAGTTAAAGGTAGATGGAAGTGACAAGGAGGTTCATTTAATGGAGAATGAGGAGGAATGTGTGATGGAAGTGGATGAAGGTGAGTTACTTGTACTTAGGAGGGCTTTGAGTGATCAAAAGGGCCCAAACCATGAGGAGCAATGTGAGGACATCTTCCACACAAGCTGTAGCATCAATGGCCATATATGTTCACTCAATGAGGATGGGGCAAGTTGTGTAAATGTGGCTTCCACTACATTGGTAGAGAAGCTTAAGCTCAAAGCCGAGCCTCACCCTCACCCTTACTCCATCCAGTGGATAAACCAAGGTGAAGGACTTCAAGTCCCAACTCGTTGCTCAATCACTTTATCAATTGGTGTAAGCTACGTTGATGAGTTATGGTGTGACATCATTCCCATGGATGCTTGTCATATTCTATTGGGAATTCCTTTGCTATGTGACCGAAGGTTTATGCATGATGGTTACTGAAATACATACACTCTCTACAATGATGGCCAAAAAGTCATCTTTAGCCCCTTTTGCTGCATATCAAATTTCGAAGCCTAAGACCAAAGAAATTCAAAAGGATAGGAAGGTATTTCTTTCCTTCCTTGCGAGGAATGATCTCTAAAAGTAATTCCAATCAAAATTTCCTTTAGCTCCGCAAAATCAAGCCGACAAGCACTAAAAGCGTGCTTTATCTCAACCAAGAGGTTTAATTTGGGCGCACCTCAGGAAGGAAAGATTTCCATCCTAAAGAAAGTCCAAACTTATGGCACAAAGTTGAACTCCAAAAGAAATCCAAGTTCAAGAGAGAACGCTCGCTCAAAACCCCCTCAAGGTTTCTACCCTTTTGTCAATTGAAGTTTTACTCCTACTCCTAAACCCCTAAACACACCCACGACCCCACCTATTTCCAAGCCAAACCCCACAAAGTCACCCCTCAACCCTTATGAGAAGAGAAGGTGCTTTAAATGTCAAGGGTTTGGACATATAGGCTTGGATTGTCCTAATAGAAAGGTTATCACCTTGGTGGAATACCAAGAACTTGAAGAAGCTGAGTTAAAGGTTGAAGGGAGTGACAAGGAGGTTCATTTAATGGAGATTGAGGAGGAATGTGTGGTGGAAGCGGATGAAGGTGAGTTACTTGTGCTTAGGAGGGCTTGGAATGGTCTAAAGGGTCCAAACCATGAGGAGCAACGTGAGGAAATCTTCCATACAAGATGTACCATCAATGGCGATATATGTTCACTCATTGTGGATGGGGGAAGTGATGTAAATGTGGCTTCCACTACTTTGGTAGAAAAGCTTAAGCTCAAAGCCAAGCCTCACCCTCACCCTCACCCTTACCCCATCGAATGGATAAACCAAGGTGAAGGACTTCAAGTTTGAACTCATTGCTCAATCACTTTATTAATTGGTATAAGCTACGTTGATGAGTTATGGTGTGACATCATTCTCATGGATGCTTGTCATATCCTATTTGGAAGGTCTGGGCTATATGATCGAAGGGTTATGCATGATGGTTACCGAAATACATGCACTCTCCATAAAGACGGCCCAAAAGTCATGTTTGCCCCTGTTGCTCCACATCAAATTTCCAACCCTAAGACCAAGGATATTCCAAAGGATAGGAAGGTATTTCTTTCCTTCCTAGTGAGGAAAAATCTCCAAAAGAAATTCCAAAAAAATTTTCCTTTCGCTCCGCAAAATCAAGCCGACAAGCACCAAAGGCGTGCTTAATCTCAACCAAGAGGTTTAATTTAGGCGCACCTTAGGAAGGAAAGATTTCCTTCTTAAAGAAAGTCCAAACTCATGCCACAATATGATGGACCCTTTGAGGTCGTTGAGAAGGTAAATGACCACGCTTACAAGGTTGAATTTTCGGGAGAATATGGAGTTTAGTGCACTTTCAATGTCGCGAACCTCAAACCATAGTTTGATGATGACAAGGTTGAGAATTCGAGGGCGAATTCTCTCCAATAAGGGGAGGATGATGTACACATAGGAAACAATAAAGGTGATCAAGTTCAAAGGCAATCCAACCCCAAGGAAGTCCAAGAGGCAATCCAAGTTGTGAGAGAACTCATAGAAGATTAAGGCCATTACCCATGAGTTCCAGACAGCAAGTGCAGCAATTTGCTCACCCTAATTGACTAGCTTCTTAGTGGTTTAAATCCATTTTATTTCCTTGGGCTTTAAGTTCAGAAATTTATATTTATAATAAAGCAAATTACAGGTCATTTGGGCTTCATTTGGCAATCCAACTAAGCTGTCAAAGTCTAGCTATACAAACTGCCCAGTTTGACAGTTTCAGTACGCAGTTTTGAGGTTCTGTTTTCCTATCCTTTGATGAACTTAGGAACCTGCAAATCCACTTTTGGAATCCTTTTTGTGTTAACTTGACGGGAAGCAAAAAAGTTTCAAGTAAAGTCTTGGGTTAAGGTTCCCAAAGAGAGCAAGTTCAGAAGAGGTGCAGTCTAATTGTAGCAGAGAGTCACTTGTCTTTATCAGGGTACAACTCTCCAACGGCTGGCATTCAGAGACTCCAAGAGGTCTTACCAGAAAATAGACATTTAGGGCTTTCTCCTAGATTTTGAATGAACGCATTTGGGCAAGTGTTTTGGAAGTTATGCTCGTTTGAAGTTACGGCCGCTGTTATGAAAAGTGTTGGCAGCTTTTGCTTTTCTACATGCTTACTTTTTGGCTCCCTCCCCTTTTTGCTTTTTGGCTGGTTGTTTGGCCTTGTTTTTCACTTTTTTTTGCTGATTGTTAGAGGCCTATATATATGGGGAGAACCTCAGCTTACAACTCACTTTTGGGAATATATGAATTGGTTGAGTTCTCTCTTGCTTATCTCTAGGATGGCTCACTAGAGTGGTGATCAAGAGGCTTTCTAAGATTATTTGAGTGGTGATATCTTATCTCTTCTAATCTTGAAAGTGAGCTCTAGGTTTCTTCATGGTGATATCTCATCCAAGAATCCTAGTTGCTCATCCTCCTTTGTGTTTCCCTCTCTTGCTTATCTCTAGAATAGCTCACTAGAGTGGTGATAAAGAATCCTTTAAGGTTAATTGAGTGGTGATATCTTATCTCTTTTAAACTTATGGGTGAGCTGTAAGCTTCTTGGTGGTGATATCTCATCCAAGAATCTTAGCTACTTATCTACGAACACATTCAAGCTCAAACCGTGAACCGTCTTCATTATTCCTTTCCATCACTACTTGAGATCACTTCTTTGATCTTTCCTTCAAGGTCTTAGAAGTGCATAAAGTGGTATCAGAGCTTAGGTTACTCTCTTGGCCAAAGGTTCCAACCCCCAAATGCAGCTCCCTTAGGCAAAACACAAAACTAGTCTAAAACACAAAAAACGGTAGCGTTCAGCCGCGCCAGGCAGAAAGTTAGCATGGTCACACTGTGCCACATACGCACGGCCGTCCTACCCTTGTCCGAGCCATTCTACAAGTTTTAAAGCAACCTAGTTTAAGTGTGGCTAGTTTGAGCAACTCTTGAAGCTAAATGCCGAGAAAGATGCTCAACTTGAGTATTTGTGGAAACAACTTGAGCAAGCTATGAGGAACAATCGAAGAGAGATTCAATGTTCTCACTCCCCTAGTGAATCTCAATTAGTTGATGAAGAATTCGAGGGCAACCCTTTGCTACAAGTGATTAAGACCGAGAGAGGAGGCCGAGAAGAACAAGGAGAGGCAGGCTACTTGCCTTGGATTTCAAGGTTGAGATTCCGAAGTTTGAAGGCCAACTCAACCCGGATGAGTTCATGGATTGGACGAACACCGTTGAAAGAGTCTTCGAATACAAGGATGTTTCGGATGACAATAATGTAAAATGCGTAGCCTTTAAACTTCGTCAGTATGCTTCAATTTGTTGGAGTAATGTGGTGTCCAAGAGGGCTAGAAAAGGGAAGGATATGATTAGGTCTTGGAGGAAAACGAAGGAGAAACATAAGACTAAATTCCTACTCTCCCACTACCTACAAGACAACTACACCAAACTCCAGAACCTTAGACAAGAGTCTCAGAGTGTGCAAGAGTACACCCGTGAGTTTGAAACATTGGTTATGATTTGTAACCTTAGGGAGAATGAGGACCAAACGATTATAAGATTCTTAGGAGGGTTAAATGACTCCATTAGGAAAGTTGTGGAGTTACAACGTTACACCACTCTTGATGAAGTTTGCTCACTAGCCCAAAAAGTTAAACTTCAAAAGAAAGCCAAGTTCAAGAGAGAATGCTCAAAACCCCCTCAAGGAAGCTACCGTTTTGACAATTGAAGTTTTACTCCTGCTCCTAAACCCTTAAACACACCCACGGTCCTACCTATTTCCAAGCCAAACTGCACAAAATCACCCCTCAACCCTTATAAGAAGAGAAGGTGTTACAAACGTCAAGGGTTTGGACATATAGCCTCGGATTGTCCTAATAGAAAGGTTATCCCCTTGCTGGAGTACTAAGAACCTGAAGAAGCTGAGTTAAAGGTGGAAGGGAGTGACAAGGAGGTTCATTTAATGGAGATTGAGGAGGAAAGTGTGGTGGAAACGGATGAAGGTGAGTTACTTGTGCTTAGGAGGGTTTGGAATGGTCAAAAGGGCCCAAACCATGAGGAGTAACGTGAGGACATCTTCCATGCAAGATGTACCATCAATGGCCATGTATGTTCACTCATTGTGGAAGGGGGAAGTTGTGTAAATGTGGCTTCCATTACTTCGTTAGAAAAGCTTAAGCTCAAAGCCGAGCCTCAACCTCTCCCTCACCCTTACCCCATCCAATGGATAAACCAAGGTGAAGGACTTCAAGTCCCAACCCGTTGCTCAATCACTTTATCAATTAGTATAAGCTACGTTGATGAGTTATGCTGTGACATCATTCCCCTGGATGCTTGTCATATCCTATTGGGAAGGTCTTGGCCATATGACCGAAGGGTTATGCACGATGGTTACTGAAATACATATACTCGCCACAAGGATAGCCAAAAAGTCATCTTAGCCCCTTTTGCTGCACTTCAAATTTCCAAGCCTAAGACCAAAGAAATTCCAAAGGATAGGAAGGTATTTCTTTCCTTCCTAGCGAGGAAAGATCTCCAAAAGAAATTCCAAACAAAATTTCCTTTAGCTCTGGAAAATCAAGCCGACAAGCACAAAAAGCACACTTTATCCCAACCAGGAGGTTTAATTTGGGCGCACCTTAGGAAGGAAAGATTTCCTTCCTAAAGAAAGTCCCAACTCTTGCCACAAGATGATGGACCCTTTGAGGTCGTTAAGAAGGTAAATGACCACGCTTACAAGGTTGAACTTCCGGGAGAATATGGAGTTTCTTGCACTTTCAATGTCGCGAACGTCAAACCATACTTTGATGATGACAAGGATGAGAATTCGATGGCAAATTCTCTCCAATAACGGGAGGATGATGTACCCATGGGAAACAATGAATTTGATCAAGTTCAAAGGCAATCCAACCCCAAGGAAGTCCAAGAGGAAATCCAAGTTGTGGGAGAACTCACAGAAGATCGGGGCCATTACCCATGAGTTCTGGACAAGTGCAGCAACTCGGTGACCCTAATTGCCTAGATTGTTGATTGTTTAAATCCATTTTATTTCCTTGGGTTTTTTTTTTCAGAAAGTTATCTTTTCAATAAAGAAAATTTCAGGTCATTTGCACTTCATTTGGCTATCCAATTAAGCTCTCAAAGTCCAGCTATACAAATTGCCCAGTTTAACAGTTTCATTACCCAGTTTTGAGGTTCTATTTTCCTATCCTTGGTTTGACTTATGAACCAGCAAATCCACTTTTTGGAATCCTTTATGAGTTTACTTGAAGGGAAGCAAAAAAGTTTCCAAGCCTTTTCCCAGGTTAAGGTTCCAAAAGAAAGCAAGTTTAGAAGAGGTGCAGTCTGATTGCAGCAGAGAGTCACTTGTCTTTATCAGGGTACAACTCTCCAACGGATGGGAATAAGAGGCTCCAATAGGTCTTACCTAAAAATAGGCAGCTAGGGCTTTCTCCTAGCTTTATAATGAACCCAATTGGGCAAGTGTTTTGGAAGTTATGCTTGTTTGAAGTTAGGGCTACTGTTATGAAAAGTGCTGATAGCTTTTGCTTTTGCTTTTGTACATGCTTAGTTTTTGGTTCCCTCACCTTTTTGCTTTTTGATCGGTTACTTGGCCTTGTTTTTCAAGTGTTTTTGCTGATTGTTAGAGGCCTATGTATGTGGGGAGAACCTCAGCTTGCAACTCACTTTTGGGAATAAACGAATTGGTTGAGTTCTCTCTTGCTTATCTCTAGGATGGCTCACTAGAGTGATGATCAAGAGGCTTTCTAAGATTATTTGAGTGGTGAAATCTTGTCTGTTCTAATCTTGAAAGTGAGCTCTAGAATTCTTGGTGGTGATATCTCATCCAAGAATCCTAGTTGCTCATCCTCCTTTGTGTTTCCCTCTCTTGCTTATCTCTAGAATAGCTCACTAGAGTGGTGATCAAGAACCCTTTAAGGTTAATTGAGTGGTGACATCTTATCTCTTTTAAACATAAGGGTGTACTCTAAGCTTCTTTGTGGTGATATCTCATCCAAGAATCTTTGCTACTTATCTGTCCACACATTCAAGCTCAAACCGTGAACCCTCTTCATTATTCCTTTCCATCACTACTTGAGATCTCTTCTTTGATCTTCCCTTCAAGGTCTTAGAGGTGCATCAAGTGGTATAAGAGCTTAAGCTACTCTCTTGGCTAAAGCTTCCAACCCCAAACACAGCTCCCTTAGCCATAACACAAACCACCCCAAAACAAACAAAACCGTAGCATTCAGCCGTGCCAGGCAGAAAGTTAGCACAGTCACACCATCCCACATACACACGGCCGTGCCACCCTTATCCAAGCCATTCTACAAGTTGTAAAGCCACCTAGTTCAAGTGTGGCTAGTAGGTCGTCATTAGAAGAAAATTTTGAGCAACTCTTGAAGCTAAATGCCGAGAACAATGCTCAACTTGAGTATTTGAGGAAACAACTTGAGCAAGCTATGAGGAACAACCAAAGAGAGATTCAATGCTCAACTTTTCTAGTGATGAAGACTGAGAGAGGGGGTCGAGAAGAATAAGGCGAGGCCAACCACTTGCCTTGGATTTCAAGGTTGAGATTTCGGAGTTTGAAGGCCAACTCAAGTCGGATGAGTTCATGGATTGGATGAACACCGTTGAAAGAGTCTTCGAATACAAGGATGTTCCAGATGACAAGAACGTAAAACGCGTAGCCTTTAAACTTCGTAAGTATGCTTCAATTTGGTGCAGTAATGTGGTGTCCAAGAGGGGTAGAAAAGGGAAGGATAAGATTAGGCCTTGGAGGAAAATGAAGGAGAAACTTAAGACCAAATTCGTGCTCTCCCACTACCTACAAGACCACTACACCAAGCTTCATAAACTTAGACAAGGGCCTAAGAGTGTGAAAGAGTGCACATGTGAGTTTGAAACACTCGTTATGATTTGTGACCTTAAGGAGAATGAGGACCGAACAATTGTGAGATTCTTGGGAGGGTTAAATGACTCCATTAGGAAAGTTGTGGAGTTACAACATCACAACACTCTTGATGAAGTTTGCTCACTAGCCCACAAAGTTGAACTTCAAAACAAAGCCAAGTTTAAGAGAGAATGCTCAAAACCCCCTCAAGGCAGCCACCCTTTTAACAATTAAAGTTTTACTCCTACTCCTAAACCCTTAAACAAACCCACGACCCCACCTATTCGAAAGCCAAACCCCACAAAATCACCCCTCAAACCTTATGAGAGGAGAAGGTGCTACAAATGTCAAGGGTTTGGACATATAGCCTCGGATTGTCCTAACAGAAAGGTTATCCCCTTGGTGGAGTACCAAGACTTTGAAGAAGTTGAGCTAAGGGCGGAAGGGAATGACAAGGAGGTTCATTTAAGGGAGATTCAGGAGGAATGTGTGGTGGAAGCGGATGAAGGTGAGTTACTTGTGCTTAGGAGGGCTTGGGATGGTTAAAAGGGCCCAAACCATGAGGAGCAACGTGAGGACATCTTCCATACAAGATGTACCATAAATGGCCATGTATGTTCACTCATTGTGGATGGGGGAAGTTGTGTAAATGTGGCTTCCACTACTTTGGTAGAAAAGCTTAACCTCAAAGCCGAGCCTCACCCTCACCCTCACCCTTACCCCATCCAACGGATAAACCAAGCCGAAGGACTTCAAGTGTCAACTCGTTGCTCAATCACTTTATTAATTAGTATAAGCAACGTTGGTGA
Organism: Selenicereus undatus; assembly: GCA_017589665.1. Classification (NCBI taxonomy): domain Eukaryota; kingdom Viridiplantae; phylum Streptophyta; class Magnoliopsida; order Caryophyllales; family Cactaceae; genus Selenicereus; species Selenicereus undatus. The sequence continues at coordinate 36,844,063 of JACYFF010031956.1, read as the reverse complement.
GTTATGCTGTTACATCATTCCCATGGATGCTTGCCGTATCCTATTGAAAAGGTCTTGACCATATGACCAAAGGGTTATGCACGATGGCTACCGAAATACATACACTCTCCACAAAGATGGCCAAAAAGTCATCTTAGCCCCTCTTGCTCTATATCAAATTTCCAAGCCTAAGACCAAAGAAATTCCAGAGGATGGGAAGGTATTTCTTTCCTTCCTAGCGAGGAAAGATCTCCACAAGAAATTCCAAACAAAATTTCCTTTAGCTACGGAAAATCAAGTCGACAAGCACGAAAAGCACACTTTATCTCAACCAAGAGGTTTAATTTGGGCGCACCTTAGGAAGGAAGGATTTCCTTCCTAAAGAAAGTCCTAACTCAGGCCACAATATGATGGACCCTTTGAGGTCGTTGAGAAGGTAGATGACCACGCTTACAAGGTTGAACTTTCGGGAGAATATGGAGTTTCTTGCACTTTTAATGTCGCGGACCTCAAACCATACTTTCATGATGACAAGGATGTGAATTCGAGGGTAAATTCTCTCCAATATGGCGAGGATGATGTATCCATGGGAAACAATGAAGGTGATCAAGTTCAATGGCAATCCAACCCCTAGGAAGTCCAAGAGGCAATCCAAGTTGCAAGAGAACTCATAGAAGATCAACGCCATTACCCATGAGTTGTAGACAGCAAGTGCAGCAATTTGGTGACCCTAATTGCCTACCTTCTTAGTTGTTTAAATCAATTTTATTTGCTTGGATTTTAACTTCAGAACGTTATCTTTCTAATAAAGAAAATTTCAGGTCATTTGCACTTCATTTGGCCATCCAATTCAGCTCTCAAAGTCCAGCTATACAAACTACCCAGTTTGACAGTTTCAGTACCCAGTTTTTATGTTCTTTTTTGCTATCCTTGGTTGAACTTAGAAACCTAGAAATCCACTTTTTGGAATCCTTTATGAGTTTAATTAAAGGGAATTAAAAAATTTTCAAGTCCAATCTAATGTTAAGGCTCCAAAAGAAATCAAGTTTAGAGGAGGCGCAGTCTGATTGCAGCAGAGAGTCACTTGTCTTTATCAGGGTACAAATCTCCAATGGCTAGGAATCAGAGGCTCCAAGAGGTGTTACCAGAAAATAGACATTTAGGGATTTCTCCTAGCTTTAGAATGAGCGCATTTGGGCAAATGTTTTAGAAGTTAAGCTTGTTTGAAGTAGGGCTACTGTTTTGAAAAGTGCTGACAACTTTTGCTTTTGCTTTTGTACTTGCTCGCTTTTTGGTTCCCTCACCTTTTTGCTTTTTGGCTGGTTGTTTGGCCTTGTTTTTCACTTGTTTTTGTTGATTGTTAGAGCCCTCTATATGTGGGGAGAACCTCAGCTTGCAACTCACTTTTGGGAATATACGAACTGGATGAGTTCTCTCTTGCTTATCTCTAGAATGGCTCACCAGAGTGGTGATCAAGAGGCTTTCTAAGATTATTTGAGTGGTGATATCTTATCTCTTCTAATCTTGAAAGTGAGCTCTAGGTTTCTTGGTGGTGATATCTCATCCAAGAATCCTAGTTGCTTATCCTCTGTTCGTGCCAAAAATGAGCAGTTTTTAAGGTACTTTTACACCTGTTTTATGCTCGTTTTATTCGTGTTTTTAAGGTTTTTAACTAATTTTATTTTATTTTGCAGATTTTTAATAAATGTGAAAAAAGGGCCAAAAATGGATGAAAATAGAGAAAAATTTCGGGTTTTGAAATTGGGTTCAAGAAAACCAGTCCAACAATTAAAAAATCGGATCGACCGGTTCCCAAAAAAAAACTCAGTTCAAGCTGATGACCGGTTCACTTATAAGCCCCCTCCCCTTCACACTTTCTCTCTCTTCGCGTTTCTTCGTTCCCAGACCCCAAAGCTAGAAACTCGAGCTCTGCTTCCAACAGAAATCCCCAAAACCAGAAACCCCCTTCGATATCTCTCTTCCTCATCTTTTCTCTCTCCAAAACCAGCCCACCGAAATCCCCAAACCCTGAAACCACCCCCACCACTGCGATTCACGGTACCAAGTGCCACGATACAGCCTTTGCTGGCTCTCATCGTCACCATCCACGACACGCATGCAATCGACGATCGAGAATTATGAGGGGCTCGGTATAAATTGAAGAGGACGACAACCATGGAAGGAGGTTAGGAAAATTAGGAAGTAGGTAATTTTAGGTTAGTAATTTAGGGCTAGTTTAGGTTTAATTTCTGCTTTAGGTATAGATTTTAGATTTAATTCTAGTTTTACTTCGAATTTCAGAATTAGGGTTTGATTTAAATTGTTTTTTTTTTTGTTCGATTTTTTGTAATTACACTACAAGTTGAGTATGTTAGTAGTAGTTCGTAATTTTAGTTCAATTTTGCAAAGATTGGTTGCGGTTTTATTTAATTTCATTCGATCCACTTCTTCTCCTGTTCGATCTGCTGGCCTCAGTTTACAAGTTTGTTTTGGCTTGTTTTTCCTATCCCCTGTTGTTTCGGTTTAGCTGATTTCGGTTTCAGTAAGGTTCTGATTGATGATGAATGTTGTTTGGTTTGGCTTCTGCTGCTTCCGTTTGCTTTCAATCTGTTTCTCCCCTTCCCCTGCTACCTGATTCTCACGTTCTGTTGGTAGTTGATGATAGCTGAATGATGGTCACATTGATTTTGATTTAGGGTAGAATCGTTTATGGGCACCCGAATGTTTTGAGGTTTATATGTAATGCTCTATTTTGGATTTTAAATAATTTTGGTAGTTGATTAAGGTTGAATGCTTTGATTTAGAGTCATTTGTGCTTACTTAGGTGTTGTTAAACTCTTCGGTTTTGGGTAGTGTTGAATGATAAGGTTGCTTGATTTATGTTAGTAGAATGTTTGAAGTTTAGTTTATTTGAATTCATTTGGTTTGCATGCCTAGGTTTAGTTAAATGTTGAGTTGAATGTTGAGGTTGTTAGATTGTTTTAAATAGTATCACTTAGGTTAGCGAATTAGTTAAATTGTTTTGTGTTAAATGACCATAATTTCAACATTGTCCCTGCGGATCGACCCTCAAAGTACTACAAATGATATCGTGTGCTTGAGGCTTTCTCTTTTCTTTAGTTTATTTTTCCAACCCCTCAAAAACCACCTACATTTTTGGCGTCGTTGCCGGGGATGACGACATGAGATTTGGTCATCGTTTTTTTTTTTTTGAAAAACCCAAAAATCCAAAAACATTTTAAAAAAACATTCAAAAATCCCAAAAAATGAAAAAGCTTAAAATCCAAAGTTTTTTGAAAAACTCAAAAAAATCCAAGAAAAAATTGAAAAATTGAAAATCCAAAATAAATTGAAATTTTTTTGAAAACTTTAAAATTTTTAAAATGCCGGTTTTTAATTTCCCGCAATTTGAGCGCGAACCTTTTTGGAATTATTTTTCAAGGCTGAATGATTATCGTGCTCAACTGAATTGTAATTTTGAAAAATAGGAAATTTGTGAGGTCATTCTTGAGGGTCTAAATGTTGAGTCAAAGAGTTACATCGATTCAATTTTACCTGGAGGTTTAAGAGAATTGTTATCTAAAACTCCAAATGAAGTTTGGGATTTCTTTGAAAAATTAGTTTGGGAAACCTATATAATTGAACAAGCTAATACAACTTTTAGATACCTGACTCATGGAGAGTATGATTATCATGCTAATTCTTACCCTTCACACCAGTTTATGAATTCCTATGACTCATGTAACTCTCATATGCTTCCTGTGCTGTGTGATTATTGTGAATCCCCTGATCGTGATGCTTATACTTGTCCTTATCGTGATTATATTGATGTTACATGTGCAAGCTTTGAAAAGAAGATTAATGAAATGACTGATCAAATGGTAGAGACTACGAAATTAAGAATTGCTAAATATTCTCAATGTTTTAACCAGATTAGGGAGACTTCCAGTGAGATTGATTCTAGTTTAGAATCTCCTAAACCTGACATTAATCTCTATGATGCTTTTGAACCTTCCTATTTTGCTAGGCCTGATTTGAATGAATACATACCTTTGCTAGTTTAGAACAAGAAAATGACCTCCCTAAGTCTCTTCCAACAGATCTTGCACCATTCACTAGCTCACCTAAGGGCGTCACTGACGATGTCCTAGTTTCTGTCGACCTACCCACCACTTTGAACGACTTTCGTGAACTGTAAGTGGGTAAACAATCTGATCTTGATAGTGAGTTAGATATTAGCATCGCACCTGCAGTTGAGCTTCATGATTTAGATGATTCAAAAGATATTTCACACGAGTTATGTGATGAGGTGACTGTGACAGCACCCACTATGTTTGACTTTGATGATGATATTCTTTGTGTAGAATATGAGTCTTTTTCATGTGTGCTTGATGTTACTGAAGGTCTTGATGTGGATTTTCATGTTGAATTTGAATCATTTTCCTTTGATCCCGTCATTCCTGACCTTCTGTTTAAATCAGATGATAATGTTCTGCATATAGAATATGAATCTTTTTGTGAGTTTGATGTCGATATGAGTTTGAGTAAGGATTCTGGTGTTGAGTATGAATCCTTTTCTGTTGATCCTATTCAAACTAACATCCTTTTTGGAAATAGCAAGTCTGATTATGTTGAGTATGAGAACATTGCCACTGAGACATTTGATTTAGACCAGACTGTTGCACACAATGACCTTAAAGGACTTGTGGATTTAGGACCCTTTGCTTTGCCTAGACAGTTCATTCATGATAATCCAATTTCTAGGCCAATGACTTCACCACTGGTTCCTTTTGAGTATGTTCATTTCCTTTCTTATTGGGCCCAACTGTTTGATAAGTCGGAACGGGCCCTCACCTATACTTTATTAACTATATTGATGTACTCAATCTGGTTCCAACTCACTGTTTTGCAAAGTTACTATACTATTGAGAGTTGGGCTTCTATGTTTGATAAGCTGTTACGTGCTCTAACGAGTTTTGATTTGAGTAGAACTTTTTCAGCTTAATATAGAGTGGCTGATGCTCAATAAGCTTCATAGTTTGGGTACAACATGTATCCAACCTGGTATGATCGTTCCACCCTTTTTTTCTTTTTCATTTCTTTTCTTCCTTTTCGTACTTACTTGTATATATTAGGATTTTGTAAATACTTGTTAATTGTAGATATCTAGGGTTGTTTTTATGTATCACTTTCTTTTGTTTCTTTATGTTGGTGAGTTTTGGTGTTTCTTTGGTTTAATTTTTTGTTTAATAGTTTCCTTTTGTTGTAAATAAGTATGTTTAGGTCATGTTTTGTTTTGATTTTGGTTTTGGTTTTGATCTTTGTTTTCCTTTCTTTAGTAATTTAGGTTTGTTTTTGCTTTTGTGAATATGTGTGTTTTGGTTTTATTTGGTTCTCGGTTCTGTTTTTTATTTTCCTCGTGTTCTAGTTGTATATATATGGTTTTACGGTTGTTTAGCTTATGAGTTTGCTTTTTAGCGCCTTAGTTCCCACATTGAGGACATTGTGCAGTTTTGGTGTGGGGGTGAGGTGCCATTTTTCAAAATTTTTGATATTTTTGTTGTTTTTGGGGACGTGTGTACTATTTCTAATTAGTTTGAATCCCCTGTGCTTTAGTTGTTAGCTTGTATATCAGTAGGATGTGCATGATAAGTGTCCGACCTCAAATGTGATATTCTAAGCCTTGATTCTAACTCCAGTTGTTCATTATGGGTTGTGTAATCTAGTCATTGTTTATTCCTTCATCATTATCTTTAGGTCTTAGGTTTCCATGAATGATTCTCCCACTAGCTTGTGACATGGTTACTTTGAAAAAATTGAAAAAACATTGTATTATGAATAAAGAAAGAAAAAGAATAAAATTTGGAATGACAAGTATCTCTTTGAGGCACGTGCTACTGGGCGTTACCCTCTGAAGCACGTGCTACTGGGCGTTACCCTTTGAGGCACGTGCTACTGGGTGTTACCCTTTGAGGCAATATTGCTACTGGGAAAGCTTGCTTCCAAAGTCAGTATGATAATAATGTAGTTATGTCAACTAAGTGGGATTGAGTCAAATTTTGGTAAATCTGAGTCCTGTGGACGATGATACACTTGCACACGAGCACCGGGATGGATTCAAAATCTTGATGTTCAATGGGGTGAAAAATTAGTGCTTTGATGTCATTTAGAAGGTAGAGGGCTTTGAAGTACATTTTATGCATATACAGGTTAATAATTGAGTACATGGGTGATTTAGCTAATTAGAATGCGTGCATATGTTTCCCGAGTTTTGTACATATTAGTTTTGAGAAAACCCAAAAAGATTTTCTTTTATTTTTGGAATAATTTTGTGGGTATTTCACTTTAAAACCCTTACTCGACCTCACTCGTCCACTTGGGATTCTAAGGGGTTTAAAGGGCTTGTTGCATACGCTAAATGCAATCGTGAATCGTACGACAGTGAGTCGGATTTTCTTCTCTTATTTTTCATTTTCTTTTAGTTAGTTTAGTTTATTTTACTCGAGGACGAGCAAAATCTTGGTGCGGGTGTATTTGTTCGTGTCCAAAATGAGCTATTTTTAAGGTACTTTTACGCCTATTTTATGCTCGTTTTATTCGTGTTTTTAAGGTTTTTAACTAATTTTATTTTATTTTGCAGATTTTAATAAATGTGAAAAAAGGGCCAAAAATGGATGAAAATAGCGAAAAATGTCGGGTTTTGATATTGGGTTCAAGAAAACTGGTCCAGCAATTATAAAACTGGACTGGCCGGTTCACAAAAAAAAACCGGTTCACTTATAAGCCCCCTCCCTTTCACACACTCTCTCTCTTTGCATTTCTTCGTTCCCAGACCCCAAACCCAGAAACCCGAGCTCTACTTCCAACAGAAATCCTAAAAACCAGAAACGCTCTTCGGTATCTCTCTTCCTCATCTCCTCTCTCTCCAAAACCAGCCCACTGAAATCCCCAAACCCAGAAACCACCCCCACCACCGCGATTCACGGTACCGAGTGCCACGATACAACCTTTGCTGGCTCTCATCATCACCATCCACGACACCCATGCACTAGACGATCGAGAATTATGAGGGGCTTGGTATAAATTGAAGGGGATGACAGCCATGGAAGGAGGTTAGGAAAATTAGGAAGTAGGTAATTTTAGGTTAGTAATTTAGGGCTAGTTTACGTTTAATTTCTGCTTTAGGTATAGATTTTAGATTTAATTCTAGTTTTACTTCGAATTTCAGAATTAGGGTTTGATTTAAATCGTTTTTTTGGGTTCGATTTTATGTAATTGCACTACAATTCGAATATGTTAGTAGTAGTTCGTAATTTTAGTTCAATTTTGCGAAGATTGGTTGCAATTTTATTCAATTTCAGTCGATCCTCTTCTTCTCTTGTTCGATCTGCTGGCTCAGTTTACAGGTCTGTTTTGGCTTGTTTTTCCCATCTCCTGTTGTTTCGGTTTAGCTGATTTCGGTTTCAGTAAGGTTCTGATTGATGATGAATGTTGTTTGGTTTGGCTTCTGCTGCTTCCGTTTGCTTTCAATCTGTTTCTCCCCTTCCCCTGCTACCTGATTCTCACGTTCTGTTGGTAGTTGATGATAGCTGAATGATGGTCACATTGATTTTGATTAAGGGTAAAATCGTTTATGGGAAACCGAATGTTGTGAGGTTTATATGTAATGCTCTGTTTTGGATTTCAAATAATTTTGGTAGTTGATTAAGGTTGAATGCTTTGATTTAGAGTCATTTGTGCTTACTTAGGTATTGTTAAACTCTTCGGTTTTGGGTAGTGTTGAATGATAAGGTTGCTTGATTTACGTTAGTAGAATGTTTGAAGTTTAGTTTATTTGAATTCATTTGGTTTGCACACCTAGGTTTACTTAAATGTTCAGTAGAATGTTTAGGTTATTAGATTGCTTTAAATAGTATCACTTAGGTTCGTGAATTAGTTAAATTATTTTGTGTTAAATGACCATAATTTAAGCGTTGTCACTACGAATCGCCCCTCAAAGTACTATGAATGATATCGCGTGTTTGACGCTTTCTCTTTTCTTTAGTTTATTTTTCAACCCTCTCAAAAACCACCTACATCCTCCTTTGTGCTTCCCTCTCTTGCTTATCTCTAGATTAGCTCACTAGAGTGGTGGTCAAGAATTCTTTAAGGTTAATTGAGTGGTGATATCTTATCTCTTTTAAACTTAAGGGTGAGCTCTAAGTTTCTTGGTGGTGATATCTCATCCAAGAATCTTACCTACTTATCTATCCACACATTCAAGCTCAAACCGTGAACCCTCTTCATTATCCCTTTCCATCACTACTTGAGATCTCTTCTTTGATCTTCTCTTCAAGGTCTTCGAAGTGCATCAAGTGGTATGAGAGCTTAGGCTACTCTCTTAGCCAAAGCTTCCAACCCCCGAACACAGCTCCCTTAGCCAAAACATAAAACCAGTCCAAAACACACAAAATCGTAGCATTCAGCCGTGCCAGGCATAAAGTGAGCACGGTCACACCGTGCCATATAAGCACGACCGTGCCACCCTTGTTCGAGCTATTCTACAAGTTTTAAAGCCACCTAGATCAAGTGTGGCTAGGAGCTCGTCATTAGAAGAAAAGTTTGAGCAACTCTTGAAGCTAAATGCCGAGAAAGATGCTCAATTTGTGTATTTTAGGAAACAACTTGAGCAAGTTATGAGGAACAACCGAAGAGAGATTCAATGTTCTCACTCTCCTAGTGAAACTCAACCTGTTGATGAAGAATCCGTCGACAACCCTTTGCTATGAGTGATGAAGACTGAGAGAGGAAGCTGAGAAGAACAAGGAGAGGCAAGCCACTTGCCTTGGAATTCAAGGTTGAGATTTCAGAGTTTGAAGGCCAAATGAACCCGGATGAGTTCATCGATTGGATGAACACCGTTGAAAGAGTCTTCGAATACAAGGATGTTCCGGATTACAAGAATGTAAAACGCATAGCCTTTAAACTTCGTAAGTATGCTTCAGTTTGGCGGAGTAATGTGGCGTCCAAGAGGGCTAGAAAAGGAAAGGATAAGATTAGGACTTAGAGGAAAATGAAGGAGAAACTTAAGACCAAAATCCTACTCTCGCACTACCTACAAGACAACTGCACCAAACTCTATAACCTTAGACAAGAGTCTAAGAGTGTGGAGGAGTACACCCGTGAGTTTGAAACACTCGTTATGATTTGTGACCATAGGGAGAATGAGGACCAAACGATGGTGAGATTCTTGGGAGGGTTAAATGACTCCATTAGGAAAGTTGTGGAGTTACAGCATTACACTACTCTTGATGAAGTTTGCTCACTAGGCCACAAAGTTGGACTTAAAAAGAAAGGCAAGTTCAAGACAGAACGCTCAAAGCCCCCATAAGGTAGCTACCCTTTTGACAATTGAAGTTTTACTCCTACTCCTAAAATCTTGAACACACCCACGACCCCACCTATTTGTGAGCCAAACCCCAGAAAATCACCCCTCAACCTTTATGAGAAGACAAGGCGCTACAAATGTCAAGGGTTTTGACATATAGCCTCAGATTGTCCTAATAGAAAGGTTATCCCCTTGGTGGAGTACCAAGAACTTGAAGAAGCTTAGTTAAAGGTGGAAGGGAGTGACAAGGAGGTTCATTTAATGGAGACTGAGGAGGAATGTGTGGTGAAAGCGGATGAAGGTGAGTTACTTGTGCTTAGGAGTGCTTGGAATAATCAAAAGGGCCCAAACCATGAGGAGCAACGTGAGGACATCTTCCATGCAAGACGTACCATCAATGGCCATGTATGTTCACTCATTGTGGATGGGGAATGTTGTGTAAATGTGGCTTCCACTACTTTGGTTGAAAAGCTTAAGCTCAAAGCTGAGCCTTACCCTCACCATCACCCTTACCCCATCCAATGAATAAACCAAGGTGAAGGACTTGAAGTCTCAACTCGTTGCTCAATCATTTTATCAATTGGTATAAGCTACGTTGATGAGTTATGGTGTGACATCATTCCCATGGACGCTTTTCATATCCTTTTGGGAAGGTGTTAGCTATATGACCGAAGGGTTATGCACGATGGTTACCGAAATACATACACTATCCACAAAGACGACCAAAAAGTCATCTTAGCCACTTTTCATCCACATCAAATTTCTAAGCCTAAGACCAAAGAAATTCCAAAGGATAGGAAGTTCTTTCTTTCCTTTCTAGCGAGGAAAGATCTCCGCAAGAAATTCCAAACAAAATTTCCTTAGCTCTGCAAAATCAAGCCAACAAGCACGAAAAGCACACTTCGTCTCAACCAGCAGGTTTAATTTTGGCGTACCTTAGGAAGGAAAGATTTCCTTCGAAAAGAAAGTCCCAACTTATGCCACAAGATGATAGACCCTTTGAGGTTGTTGACAAGGTTAATGACCACGCTCACAAGGTTGAACTTCCACGAGAATATGGAGTTTGTTGCACTTTCAAAGTCGCGGACCTCAAACCATACTTTGATGATGAGAAGGATGAGAATTCGAGGGCAAATTCTCTCCAACAAGGGGAGGATGATGTACCCTTGAGAAACAATGAAGCTGATCAAGGTCAAAGGCAATCCAACTCCAAGGAAGTCCAAGAGGCAATCCAAGTTGTGGGGGAACTCATAGAAGATCAAAACCATTACCCATGAGTTCCGGACAGAAAGTGCAGCAAATTGGTGACCCTAATTGCCTAGCTTCTTGGTTGTTTAAATCCATTTTATTTCCTTGGGTTTTAATGGCTGAAAGTTATCTTTCCAATAAAGAAAATTTCAGGTCGTTTGCACTTCATTTGGCCATCCAATTCAGCTCTCAAAGTCCAGCTATACAAACTGCCCAGTTTGACAGTTTCAGTACCTAGTTTTGAGGTTCTGTTTTCCTATCCTTGGTTGAAATTAGGAACCTGCAAATCCACTTTTTGGAATCCTTTATGAGTTTAATTGAGGGAAGCAACAAATTTTCATGTCAAATCTAAGGTTAAGGCTCGAAAAGAAAGCAAGTTTAGAGGAGGTGTAGTATGATTGAAGCAGAGAGTCACTTGTCTTTATCAGCGTACAACTTCCAACGGCTAGGAATCAGAGGCTCGAAGAAGTCTTACCAAAAAATAGTCATTTAGGGCTTTCTCCTAGCTTTAGAATGAATGCATTTGGGTAAGTGCTTTTGAAGTTATGCTTATTTGAAGTCAAGGCTACTGTTCTGAAAAGTGCTGACAGCTTTTGCTTTTGCTTTTGTACGTGCTTACTTTTTGGTTCCCTCACCTTTTTGCTTTTTGACCGGTTTTTTGGACTTGGTTTTCACTTTTTTTTGCTGATTGTCAGAAGCCTATATATGTGGGGAGAACCCCAGCTTGCAACTCACTTTTGGGAATATATGAATTGGTTGAGTTCTCTCCTTCTTATCCCTAGGATGGCCCACTAGAGTGGTGATCAAGAGGCTTTTTATGATTATTTGAGTGGTGATATCTTACCTCTTTCAATCTTAAAAGTGAGCTCTAGGTTTCTTGGTGGTGATATCTCATCCAAGAATCCTAGTTGCTTATCCCCGTTTGTGTTTCCCTCTCTTGCTTATCTCTAGAATAGCACACTAGAGTGGTGATCAAGAATCCTTTAAGTTTACTTGAGTTGTGATATCTTATCTCTTTTAAAGTTAAGGGTGAGCTCTAAGATTATTGGTGGTGATATCTCATCCAAGAATCTTAGCTGCTTATCTATCCACACATTCAAGCTCAAATTGTGAACCCTCTTCATTATCCCTTTCCATCACTACTTGAGATCTCTTCTTTGATCTTGCCTTCAAGGTCTTAGAAGTGCATCAACTGGTATCAGAGCTTACACTGCTCCCTTGGTCAAAGCTTCAAACCCCCAAACACAACTCCCTTGGCCAAAACACAAAACCAGTCCACAACAAAAAAAACCGTAGCATTTACCCGTGCTAGGCAGAAAGTTAGCACGGTCACACCATGCCACATACGCACGGCCGTGCCACCCTTGTCAGAGCCATTCTATAAGTTTTAAGGCCACCTAGTTCAAGTGTGGTTAGTAGCTCGTCATTAGAGGAAAAGGTCGAGCAACTCTTGAAGCTAAATGCCGAGAAAGATGCTCAACTTGAGTATTTGAGGAAACAACTTGAGTAAGCTATGAGGAACAACTGAAGAGAGGTTCAATGTTCTCACTCTCCTAGTGAATCTCAATCGGTTGATGAAGAATCCGAGGGCAACCCTTTCCTATAACTGAAGAAGACCGAGAGAGGAGGCCGAGAAGAACAAGGAGAGGCAAGCGGCTTGCCCCTTGGATTTCAAGGTTGAGATTCCGGAGTTTGAAGGCCAACTCAACCCGAATGAGTTCATGCATTGGATAAAAACCGTTGAAAGTGTCTTCGAAAACAAGGATGTTCCGGATGACAAGAATGTAAAATGTGTAGCCTTTAAACTTCGTAAGTATGCTTCAATTTGGTGGAGTAATGTGGTGTCTAAAAGGGCTAGAAAAGGGAAAGATAAGATCAGGTTTTGGAAGCAAATGAAGGAGAAACTTAGGACCGAATTCCTACTCTCCCATTACCTACAAGACAACTACACCAAACTCCATAACCTCAGACAAGACTCTAAGAGTGTGGAGGAGTACACCCGTGAGTTTGAAACGCTCGTTATGATTTGTGACCGTAGGGAGAATGAGGACCAAACAATTGTGAGATTCTTGGGAGGGTTAAATGAATCCATTAGGAAAGTTGTGGAGTTACAACATTACACCACTCTTCATGAAGTTTGCTCACTAGCCCATAAAGTTGAACTTCAAAAGAAAGCCAATTTCAAGAGAGAATGCTCAAAACCCCCTCAAGGTAGCTACCCTTTTGACAATTGAAGTCTTACTCCTACTCCTAAATGCTTAAACACACCCACAACCCCGCCTATTTTCAAGCCAAACCCCACAAAGTCACCGCTCAACGCTTATGAGAATAGAAGGTGCTACAAACGTCAAGGGTTTGGACTTATAGCCTCGGAATGTCCTAACAGAAA
>JACYFF010031956.1:36803827-36831070 GCA_017589665.1 Selenicereus undatus | reverse complement strand
TCCTGTTGGGAAGGCCTTGGCTACATGACCGAAGGGTCATGCACGATGGTTACCGAAATTTATACACTACCCACAAAGATGGCCAAAAAGTCATCTTACCCACTTTTGCTCCACATCAAATTTCGAAGCCTAAGACTAAAGAAATTCCAAAGGATAGAAAGGTATGTATTTCCTTTCTAGTGAGGAAAGATCTCCAAAAGAAATTCCAAACAAAAGTTCCTTTAGCTCCGCAAAATCAAGCTGACAAGCACGAAAAGCACACTATATCTCAACTAAGACGTTTAATTTGGGCGTACCTTAGGAAGGAAAGATTTCCTTCCTAAAGAAAGTCCTAACACATGACACAAGATGATGGACCCTTTGGGGTCATTAAGAAGGTAAATGACCTCGCTTACAAGGTTGAACTTCCGGGAGAATATGGAATTTCTTGTACTTTTAATGTCGCGGAGCTCTAACCATACTTTGATGATGACAAGGATGAGAATTCGAGGAAAAATTGTCTCCAATAAGGGGAGGATGATGTACCCATGGGAAACAATGAAGGTGATCAAGTTCAAAGGAAATCCAACCCCAAGGAAGTCCAAGAGGCAATCCAAGTTGTGAGAGAACTCATAGAAGATCAAGGCCATTACCTATGAGTTCCGGACAGCAGGTGCAGCAACTTGGTGACCCTAATTGCCTAGCTTCTTGGTTGTTAAAATCCATTTTATTTCCTAGGGTTTTAATTTAGAAAAGTTATCTTTCTAATAAAGAAAATTTCAGGTCATTTGCAGTTCATTTGGCCATCCAATTCAGCTCTCAAAGTCCAGCTATACAAACTGCCCAGTTTGACAGTTTCAGTACCCAATTTTGAGGTTCTGTTTTCCTATCCTTGGTTGAACATAGGAACATGAAAATCCAATTTTTGGAATCCTTTATGAGTTTAATTGAAGGGATGCAAAAAATTTTCAAGTCAAATCTAAGGTTAGGCTCCAAAAGAAATCAGGTTCACAGGAGGTGCACTCTGATTGTAGCAGAGAGTCACTTGTCGTTATTAGGGTACTACTCTCCAACGGCTAGGAATTAGAGGCTCCAAGAGGTCTTACCAAAAAATAGACATTTAGGCCTTTCTCTTAGCTTTAGAATGAACGCATTTGGGCAAGTGGTTCGGAACTTATGCTTGTTTGAAGTTAGGGATACTGTTCTGAAAAGTGTTGACAGCTTTTGCTTTTGCTTTTGTTCTTGCTTACCTTTTGGTTCCCTCGCCTTTTTGCTTTCTGGCCGGTTGTTTGGCCTTGTTTTTCACTTGTTTTTGTTGACTGTTAGACGCCTATATACGAATTGCTTGATTTCTCTCTTGCTTATCTCTAGAACGACTCACTAAAGTCGTGATCAAGAGTTTTTCTAAGATTATTTGAGTGGTGCTATCTTATCTCTTCTAGTCTTGACAGTGAGCTCTAGGTTTCTTGGTGTTGATATCTCATCCAAGAATCCTAGTTGCTTATCCTCCTTTGTGTTTCCCTCTCTTACTTATCTCTAGAATAACTCACTAGAGTGGTGATCAAGAATCCTTTAAGGTTAATTGAGTGGTGACATCTTATCTCTTTTAAACATAAGGGTGAGCTCTAAGCTTCTTCGTGGTGATATCTCATCCATGAATCTTAGCTACTTATCTATCCACATTCAAGCTCAAACTGTGAACCCTCTACATTATTCCTTTCCATCACTACTTGAGATCTCTTCTTTCATCTTCCGTTCAAGGTCTTAGAGGTGCATCAAGTGGTATAAGAGCTTAAGCTACTCTCTTGGCCAAAGCTTCCGACCCCAAACACAGCTCCCTTAGCCATAACACAAACCAGCCCAAAACAAACAAAACCATAGCATTCAGCCGTGCCAGGCAGAAAGTTGGCACGGTCACACCGTACTACATACGCACGGCCGTGCCACCCTTGTCCAAGCCATTCTACAAGTTTTAAAGCCACCTAGTTCAAGTGTGGCTAGTAGGTTGTCATTAGAATAAAAGTTTGAGCAACTCTTGAAGCTAAATGCCAAGAAAGATGCTTAACTGGAGTATTTGAGGAAAGAACTTGAGCAAGCTATGAGGAACAACCGAAGAGAGAATCAATGTTCTTACCCTCCTAGTGAATCTCAATCGGTTGATGAAGAATCCGAGGGCAACCCATTGCTACAGGTGATGAAGACCGAGAGAGGAGGCCAAGAAGAACCAGGAGAGGCAAGCCACTTGCCTTGGATTTCAAGGTTGAGATTCCCGAGTATGAAGGCCAACTCAACCCGGATGAGTTCCTAGATTGGGTGAACACCGTTGAAAGAGTCTTCGAATACAAGGATGTCCCGGATGACAAGAATGTAAAACGCGTAGCCTTTAAACTTCGTAAGTATGCTTCAATTTGGTGGAGTAATGTGGTGTCCAAGAGGGCGAGAAAAGGGAAGGATAAGATTAGGTCTTGGAGGAAAATGAAGGAGAAACTTAAGACTAAATTCCTACTGTCCCACTAACTACAAGACAACTACAACAAACTCCATAACCTTAGACAAGAGTCTAAGAGTGTGGAGGAGTACACCCGTGAGTTTGAAACACTTGTTATGATTTGTGACCTTAGGGAGCATGAGGACCAAAAAATTGTGAGATTCTTGGGAGGGTTAAATGACTCCATTAGGAAAGTTGTAGAGTTACAACATTACACCACTCTTGATGAAGTTTGCTCACTACCCCACAAACTTGAACTACAAAAGAAAGCCAAGTTCAATAGAGAATGCTCAAACCCCCCTCAAGGTAGCTACCCTTTTGACAATTGAAGTTTTATTCCTACTCGTAAACCCTTAAACACACCCACGACCCCACCTATTTGCAAGCCAAACCCCACAAAATCACCCCTCAACGCTTATGAGAAGAGAAGGTGCTACAAATGTCAAGGGTTTGGACATATAGATTCAAATTGTCCTAATAGAAAGGTTATCCCCTTGTTGGAGTGCCAAGAACTTAAAAAAGCTTAGTTAAAGGTGGAAGGGAGTGACAAGGAGGCTCGTTTAATGGAGATTGAGGAGGAATGTGTGGTGGAAGCAGATGAAGGTGAGTTACTTGTACTTAGGAGGGCTTGGAATGTTCATAAGGGCCCAAACCATGAGGAGCAACGTGAAGACATCTTCCAGACAAGATGTACCATCAATGGCCATGTATATTCACTCATTGTGGATAGGGGACGTTGTGTAAATGTGGCTTCCACTACTTTGGTAGAAAAGCTTAAGCTCAAAGTCGAGCCTCACCTTCATCCTCACCCCTCACCCTTACTTCGTCTAATGGATAAACCAAGGTGAAGGACTTAAAGTCTCAACTCGTTGCTAAATCATTTTATCAATTGGTATAAGCTACGTCGATGAGTTACGGTGTGACATCATTGCCATGGATGCTTGCCATATCTTATTGGGAAGGTCTTGGCAATATGACTGAAGGGTTATGCATGATGGTTACCGAAATACATACACTATCCACAAAGATGGCCAAAAAGTCATCTTAGCCCCTTTTGCTCCACATCAAATTTCGATGCCTAAGACCAAAGTAATTCCAAAGGATAGGAAGGTCTTTCTTTCCTTTCTAGCGAGGAAAGATCTCCAAAAGAAATTCCAAACAAAAGTTCCTTTAGCTCCGCAAAATCAAGCTGACAAGCACAAAAAGCACACTATATCTCAACCAAGAGGTTTAATTTGGGCGTACCTTAGGAAGGAAAGATTTCCTTCCTAAAGAAAGTCCTAACACATGACACAAGATGACGGACCCTTTGGGGTCATTCAGAAGGTAAATGACCTCGCTTATAAGGTTGAACTTCCGGGAGAATATGGAATTTCTTGTACTTTCAATGTCACGGAGCTCTGACCATACTTTGATGATGATAAGGATGAGAATTCGAGGGAAAATTCTCTCCAATAAGGGGAGGATGATGTACCCATGGGAAACAATAAAGGTGATCAAGTTCAAAGGCAATCAAAGCCCAAGGAAGTCTAAGAGGAAATCTAAGTTATGAGAGAACTCATAGAAGATCAAGGCCATTACCTATGAGTTCCGGACAGTAAGTGCAGCAATTTGGTCACCCTAATTGCCTAGCTTCTTGGTTGTTTAAATCCATTTTATTTCCTTAGGTTTTAATTTCAGAAAGTTGTCTTTCCAATAAAGAAAATCTCAGGTCATTTGCCCTAGTTCGCCATCCAATTCAGCTCTCAAAGTCAAGCTATACAAAGTGCCCAGTTTGACAGTTTCTGTACCTAGTTTTGAGGTTCTGTTTTCCTATCCTTGGTTGAACTTAGCAACCTGCAAATCCAATTTTTGGAATCCTTTATGAGTTTAATTTAAGGGAAGCAAAAAATTTTAAAGTCAAATCTAAGGTTAAGGCTCCGAAAGAAAGCAAGTTCAGAGGAGGTGCAGTTTGATTGGAGCAGAGGGTCACTTGTCTTTATCAGGGTACAACTTCGAATGGATAGGAATCAGAGGCTCCAAGAGGTCTTACCAGAAAGTAGACATTTAGGACTTTCTCCTAGCTTTGGAAGGAACGCATTTGGGCAAGTGTTTTTGAAGTTATGCATGTTTGAAGTCAGGGCTACTATTCTGAAAAGTGCTGACAGCTTTTGCTTTTGCTTTTGTACTTGCTTACTTTTTGTTTCCCTCGCCTTTTTGCTTTTACGCCGGTTGTTTGGCTTTTTTTTTCACTTGTTTTTCCCAATTGTTAGAGGCTTATATGTGTGGGGAGAACCTCAGCTTGCAACTCACTTTTGGGAAAACACGAATTGGTTGAGTTCTCTCCTTCTTATCTCTAGGATGGCTCACTAGAGTGGTGATCAAGAGGCTTTTTAAGATTATTTGAGTGGTGATATCTTATCTCTTCTAATCTTGAAACTGAGCTGTAGGTTTCTTGGTTGTGATATCTTATCCAAGAATCCTAGTTGCTTATCCTCCTTTGTGATTCCCTCTCTTGCTTATCCCTAGAATAGCTCACTAGAGTGGTGATCAAGAGTCCTTTAAGGTTAATTGAGTTGTGATATCATATCTGTTTTAAACTTAAGGGTGAGCTCTAAGCTTCTTGGTGGTGATATCTCATCCAAGAATCTT
Source organism: Selenicereus undatus (assembly GCA_017589665.1). Classification (NCBI taxonomy): domain Eukaryota; kingdom Viridiplantae; phylum Streptophyta; class Magnoliopsida; order Caryophyllales; family Cactaceae; genus Selenicereus; species Selenicereus undatus. The sequence goes on along the minus strand of JACYFF010031956.1, from coordinate 36,825,972 downwards.
AGCTACTTATCGATCCACACATTCAAGCTCAAACCGTGAACCTTCTTCATTATCCCTTTCCATCACTACTTGAGATCTCTTCTTTGATCTTTCCTTCAAGGTATTAGAAGTGCATCAAGTGGTATCAGAGATTAGACTACTCTCTTGGCCAAAGCTTCCAACCCCCAAACACAACTCCCTTGGCCAAAACACAAAACCAGTCCAAAACACAGAAAACTGTAGCATTTAGCCGTGCCAGGCAGAAAGTTAGCACGGTCACACCGTGCCACATACGCACGGTTGTGCCACCCTTGTCCGAGCCATTCTACAAGTCTTAAAGCCACCTAGTTCAAGTGTGGCTAGTAGCTCATCATTAGAAGAAAAGTTTGAGCAACTCTTGAAGCTAAATGCCGAGAAAGATGCTCAACTTGAGTATTTGAGGAAACAACTTGAGCAAGCTATGAGGAACAAATGAACAGAGATTCAATGTTCTCACACTCCTAGTGAATCTCAATCGATTGATGAAGAATCTGAGGGCAACCCTTTGCTACAGGTGATGAAGACCGAGAGAGGAGGCCGAGAATAACAAAGAGAGGTAAGCCAGTTGCCTTGGATTTCAAGGTTGAGATTCTGGAGTTTGAAGGCCAACTCAACCCAGATGAGTTAATGGATTGGATGAACACCGTTGAAAGAGTCTTCGAATACAAGGATGTCCCGGATGACAAGAATGTAAAATGCGTACCCTTTAAACTTCGTAAGTATGCTTCAGTTTGGTGTAGTAATGTGGTGTCCAAGAGGGCTGGAAAAGGGAAGGATAAGATTTGGTCTTGGAGGAAAATGAAGGAGAAACTTAAGACCAAATTCCTACTTCCCCACTACCTACAAGACAACTACAACAAACTCCATAACCTTAGACAAGAGTCTAGGAGTGTGGAGGAGTACACTCGTTAGTTTGAAACACTCGTTATGGTTTGTAACCGTAGGGAGAATGAGGACCAAATGATTGTGAGATTCTTGGGAGGGTTAAATGAATCCTTTAGGAAAGTTGTGGAGTTACAACATTACACCGCTCTTGATGAAGTTTGCTCACTAGCCCACAAATCTGAACTTCAAAAGAAAGCCAAGTTCAAGAGAGAATGCTCAAAACCCCCTCAAGGTAGCTACCCTTTTGACAATTGATGTTTTACTCCTACTCCCAAACCCTTGAACACACCCATGACCCCACGTATTTGCAAGCCAAACCCCACAATGTCACCCCTCAACCCTTATGAGAAGAGAAGGTGCTGCAAATGTCAAGGGCTTGGACATAAAGCCTAGGATTGTCCTAATAGAAAGGTTATCCCCTTGGTGTAGTACCAAGAACTTGAAGAAGTTGTCCTCTAGGTGGGAATGACAAGGAGGTTCACTTAATGGTGATGGAGGAGGAATGTGTGGTGGAAACGGATGAAGGTGCATTACCTGCGCTTAGGAGGGCTTGGAATGGTCAAAAGGGCCCAAACCATAAGGAGCAACGCGAGGACATCTTCCATACAAGACGTGCCATCAATGGCCATGTATGTTCACTCATTGTGGATGGGGGAAGTTGTGTAAATGTGGCTTCCACTACTTTGGTAGAAAAGCTTAAGTTCAAAGTCGAGCCTCACCCTTACCCTCACCCCATCCAATGGATAAACCAAGGTGAAGGACTTCAAGTCTCAACTTGTTGCTCAATCACTTTATCAATTGGTATATGCTACGTTGATGAGTTATGGTGTGACATCATTTCCATGGATGCTTGTCATACCCTGCTGGGAAGGTCTTGGCTATATGACCGAAGGGTTATGCATGATGGCGAAAGATGGCCAAAAAGTCATCTTAGCCTCTTTTGCTCCACATCAAATTTCCAAGCCTAAGACCAAAGAAATTCCTAAGGATAGGAAGGTATTTCTTTCCTTCCTAGCGAGGAATGATCTCCAAAAGAAATTCCAAATAAAATTTCTATTAGCGCTGCGTAATCAAGCCGACAAGCAAGGAAAGCACACTTTATCTCAACCAGGAGGTTTAATTTGGGTGCACCTTAGGAAGGAAAGATTTCCTTCCTTAAGAAAGTCCTAACTCATGCCACAAGATAATAGACCCTTTGAGGTCTTTCAGAAGGTAAATGACCACGCTTACATGGTTGAACTTCTGGGAGAATATGGAATTTCTTGCATTTTCAATGTCGCAGACGTCAAACCATACTTTGATGATGACATGGATGAGAATTCGAGGGCGAATTCTCTCCAATAAAGGGAGGATGATGTACCGATGGGAAACAATGAAGGTGATCAAGTTCAAAGGTAATCAAAGATGAAGGAAGTCCAGGAGGAAATCCAAGTTGTGAGAGAACTCATAGAAGATCAAGGCCATTACCCATGAGTTCTGGACAACAAGTGCAGCAATTTGGTGAGCCTAATTGCCCAGCTTCTTGGTTGTTTAAATCCATTTTATTTCCTTGGGTTTTAATTTGAGAAATTTATCTTTCCAATAAACAAAATTTCAAGTCATTGGCACTTCATTTGGCCATCCAATTCAACTCTCAAAGTCCAGGTATACAAACTGCCCAGTTCGACAGTTTCAGCACCCAGTTTTGAGGTTCTGTTTTCCTATCCTTGGTTTAACTTAGGAACCTGCAAATCCACTTTTTGTAATCCTTTATGAGTTTAATTGAAGGGAGACAAAAAATTTTCGAGTCAAATATAAGGTTAAGGCTCCAAAAGAAAGCAAGTTCAGAGGAGGTGCAGTCTGATTGTAGTAGAGAGTCACGTGTATTTATCAGGGTACAACTCTCCAACGGGTTGGAATCAGAGGCTCCAAGAGGTCTTAGCAGAAAGTAGGCATTTAGGGCTTTCTCCTAGCTTTAGAATGAACGCATTTGGGCAAGTGTTTTGGAAGTTATGCTTGTTTGAAGTTAGGGCTACTGTTATGAAAAGTGCTGACAGCTTTTGCTTTTGCTTTTGTACTTGCTCACTTTTTGGTTCCCTCACCTTTTTACTTTTTGGTCGGTTGTATGGCCTTGTTTTTCACCGATTTTTGCTGATTTTTAGAGGCCTATATATGTGGGGAGAGCCTTAGCTTGCAACTCACTTTTGGGAATATGCGAATTGGTTGAGTTCTCTCTTGCTTATCTGTAGGATGGCTCACTAGAGTGGTGATCAAGAGGCTTTGTAAGATTATTTGAGTGGTGATATCTTATCTCTTCTAATCTTGAAAGTGAGCTCTAGGTTTCCTGGTGGTGATATCTCATCCAGGAATCCTAGCTGCTTATCCTCCTTTGTGTTTCCCTCTCTTGCCTATCTCTAGAATAGCTCACTAGAGTGGTGATCAAGAATTCTTTAAGATTAATTGAGTGGTGATATGTTATCTCTTTTAAACTTAAGGGTGAGCTCTAATCTTCTTGGTGGTGATATCTCATCCAAGAATCTTAGCTACTTATCTATCCACACATTCAAGCTCAAACCGTGAACCCGCTTCGTTATCCTTTTCCTTCACTACTTGAGATCTCTTCTCTGATCTTCCTTTCAACGTCTTAGAAGTGCATCCAGTTGTATCAGACCTTGGGCTACTCCCTTGGCCAAAGCTTCCATCCCCCAAACACAACTCCCTTAGCCAAAACACAAAGCCAGTCTAAAACAGACAAAATGATAGCATTTAGCCGTGCTAGGCAGAAAGTTAGCATAGTCACACCGTACTAGGTACGCACGGCCGTGCCACCCTTGTCCGAGCCATTTTACAAGTTTTAAAGCCACCTAGTTCAAGTGTCGCTAGTAGCTAATCATTAGAAGAAACGTTTGAGCAACTCTTGAAGCTAAATGCCGAGAAAGATGCTCAACTTCAGTATTTGAGGAAACAACTTGAGCAAGCTATGAGGAACAACCGAAGAGAGATTCAATGTTCTCACTCTCCTAGTGAATCTCAATCGGTTGATGAACAATCCAAGGGAAACCCTTTGCTACAAGAGATGAAGACCGAGAGAGGAGGCCGAGAAGAACAAGGAGAGGCAAGCCACTTGCCTTGGATTTTAAGGTTGAGATTCCGGAGTTTAAAGGCCAACTCAAGTCGGATGAGTTCATGGGTTGGATGAACACCATTGAAAGACTCTTCGAATACAAGGATGATCCGTATGACAAGCACGTAAAATGCGTAGCCTTAAAAATTCGTAAGTATGCTTTAATTTGGTGGAGTAATGTGGTGTCCAAGAGGGTTAGAAAAGATAAGGATATGATAAGGTCTTGGAGGAAAATGAAGGAGAAACTTAAGACCAAATTCCTACTCTCCCACTACCTACAAGACAACAAGACCAAACTCCATATCCTTAGACAAGGGTCTAAGAGTGTGGAGGACTACAGCCGTGAGTTTGAAACACTCGTTATGATTTGTGACCTTAGGGAGAATGAGGACCAAACGATTGTGAGATTCTTCGGAGGGTTAGATGAATCCATTAGGAAAGTTGTGGAGTTACAACATTACACCACTCTTGATGAAGTTTGCTCTCTAGCCCACAAAACTGAACTTCAAAAGAAAGCCAAGTTCAAGAGAGAATGCTCAAAACCCCGTCAAGGTAGCTACCCTTTTGACAATTGAAGTTTTACTCCTACTCCAAAACCCTTAAACATACTCGCAACCCCACCTATTTCCAAGCCAAACCCCACAAAATCACCTCTCAACCTTATGAGAAGAGAAGGTGCCACAAATGTCAAGGGTTTGGGCATATAGCCTTGGTTTGTCCAAATAGAAAGCTTATGCCCTTGGTGTAGTACCAAGAACTTGAAGAAGCTGAGCTAAAGGTGGAAGGGAGTGACAAGGAGGTTCATTTAATGGAGATTGAGGAGGAATGTGTGGTGGAAGCGGATGAAGGTGAGTTACTTGTGCTTAGGAGGGCTTGGAATGGTCTAAAGGGTCCAAACCATGAGGAGCAACGTGAGGAAATCTTCCATACAAGATGTACCATCAATGGCCACGTATGTTCACTCATTGTGGATGGGGAAGGTTGTGTAAATGTGGCTTCCACTACTTTGGTAGAAAATCTTATGCTCAAAGCCGAGCCTCACCCTCACCCTCACCCTCACCCTCACCCCATCCAATGGATAAACCAAGGTGAAGGACTTCAAGTCTCAACTCGTTGCTCAATCACTTTATCAGTTGTTATGAGCTACGTTGATGAGTTATGTTGTGACATCATTCCGATGGATGCTTTTCATATCCTACTGGGAAGTTCTTGGTTATATGACTGAAGGGTTATGCACGATGGTTACCGAAATACATACACTATCCACAAAGATGGCCAAAAAGTCATCTTAGCCCCTTTTGCTGTACATCAAATTTCAAGGCCTAAGACCAAAGAAATTCCAAAGGATAGGAAGGAATTTCTTTCCTTCGTAGCGAGGAAGGATCTCAATAATAAATTCCAAAGAAAATTTCCTTTAGCTCCCCAAAATCAAGCCGACAAGCACGAAAAGCACACTTTATCTCAACCAGGAGGTTTAATTTGGGCATACCATATGAAGGAAAGATTTCCTTCCTAAAGAAAGTCCCAACTCATGCCACAAGATGATGGACCCTTTGAGGTCGTTGAGAAGGTAAATGACCACGCTTACAAGGTTGAACTTCCGGGAGAATAAGGAGTTTCTTGGACTTTCAATGTCGCGGACGTCAAACCATACTTTGATGATGACAAGGATGAGAATTCGAGGGCAAATTCTCTCCAATAGCAGGAGGATGATGTACCCATGGGAAACAATGAATTTGATCAAGTTCAAAGGCAATCCAACCCCAAGGTAGTCCAAGAGGAAATCCAATTTGTGGGAGAACTCACAGAAGATCAGGGCCATTACCCATGAGTTTCGGACTGCAAGTGCAGCAACTCGGTGACCCTAATTACCTAGATTGTTGGTTGTTTAAATCCATTTTATTTCCTTGGGTTTTAAGTTCAGAAATTTATCTTTCGAATAAAGAAAATTTCAGGTTATTTTCACTTCATTTGGCTATCCAATTCTGCTATGAAAGTCCAGGTATACAAACTGCCCAGTTTGACAGTTTCAGGACCCAGTTTTGAGGTTTGTTTTCCTATCCTTGGTTGAACTTAAGAAGTTGCAAATCCACTTTTTGGAATCCCTTATGAGTTTAGTTGAAGGGAAGAAAAAAATGTTCAAGTTAAATCCAAGGTTAAGGTTCCAAAAGAAAGCAAGTTCAGAAGAGGTGCAGTCTGATTGCAGCAGAGTGTCACCTGTCTTTATCAGGGTACAACTCTCCAACGGATGGGAATCAGAGATTCCAAGAGGTCTTACAAGAAAATAGACATTTAGGGCTTTCTCCTAGCCTTAGAATGGACGCATTTGGGCAAGTGTTTTGAAAGTTATGCTTGTTTGAGGTTAGGGATACTGTTCTGAAAAGTGCTGATAGCTTTTGCTTTCGCTTTTGTACTTACTTACTTTTTGGTTCCCTTACCTTTTTGCTTTTTGGCCAGTTTTTTGGCGTTGTTTTTCACTTGTTTTTCCTGCTTGTTAGAGGCCTATATATGTGGGGAGAACTTCAGCTTGAAACTCACTTTTGGGAATATATAAATTGGTTGTGTTCTCTCTTGCTTATCTCTAGGATGGCTCAATAGAGTGGTGATCAAGAGGCTTTCTAAGATTATTTGAGTGGTGATATCTTATCTCTTGTAATCTTGAAAGTGAGCTCTAGGTTTCTTGGTGGTGATATCTCATCCAAGAATCCTAGTTGCTTATCCTCCTTTGTGTTTCCCTCTCTTGCTTATCTCCAAAATAGCACACTAGACTGGTGATTAAGAATCCTTTAAGGTTAATTGAGTGGTGATATCTTATCTCTTTTAAACATAAGGGTGAGATATAAGTTTCTTGGTGGTGGTATCTCATCCAAGAATCTTAGCTACTTATCTATCCACATATTCAAGCTCAAACCGTGAAGCGTATTCATTATCCCTTTCCGTCACTACCTGAGATCACTTCTTTGATCTTCCCTTCAAGGTCTTTGAAGTGCATCAAGCAGTATCAGAGCTTAGGCTACTCTCTTGGCCAAAGCTTCCAAGCCCCAAACATAGCTCCCTTAGCCAAAACACAAAACTACTCCAAAACACAACAAACGGTAGCATTCAGCCGTGCTAGTTAGAAAGTTAGCACGGTCATACTGTGCCACATACGCACGACCGTGCCACCCTTGTCTGAGCAATTCTACAAGTTTTAAAGCCACCTAGTTCAAGTGTGGCTAGTAGTTCGTAATTAGAAGAAAAGTTTGAGCAACTCTTGGAGCTAAATGCCGAGAAAGATGCTCAACTTGAGTATTTGAGGAAACAACTTGAGCAAGCTATGAGGAACAACTTGAGTATTTGAGGAAACAACTGGAGCAATCCGAGGAAAAACCTTTGCTACAAGTGATGAAGACCGAGAGAGGAGGCCGAGAAGAACAAGGAGAGGCAAGCCACTTGCGTTGGAATTCAAGGTTGAGATTCCGGAGTTTGAAGGCTAACTCAACCTGGATGAGTTCATGGATTGGATGAACACTGTTGAAATAGTCTTCGAATACAAGCATGTTCTGGATGACTATAATGTAAAACGCGTAGCCTTTAAACTTCGTAAGTATGCTTCAATTTGGCGGAGTAATTTGGTGTCCAAGAGGGCTAGAAAAGGGAAGGATAAGATCAGGTCTTGGAGGACAATGAAGGAGAAACTTAAGACCAAATTCCTACTGTCCAACTACTTTGGTAGAAAAGCTTAAGCTCAAAGCCGAGCCTCACCCTCACCCTCACCCTCACCTTACCCCATCCAATGGATAAACCAAGGTGAAGAACATCAAGTCTGAACTCGTTGCTCAATCACTTTATCAATTGGTATAAGCTACGTTGATGAGTTATGGTGTGACATCATTCCTATGGATGCTTGTCATATCCTATTGGGAAGGTCTTGGCTATATGCCTAAAGGGTTATGCACGATGGTTATCGAAATACATACACTATCCACAAAGATGGCCAAAAAGTCATCTTAGGCCCTTTTGCTCCACATCAAATTTCAAAGCCTAGGACCAAAGAAATTCCAAAGGATGGGAAGGTATTTCTTTCCTTCCTAGCGAGGAAAGATCTCTACAAGAAATTCTAAACAAAATTTCCTTTAGCTACACAAAATCAAGCCGATAAGCACGAAAAGCAAACTTTATCTCAACCAGGACGTTTAATTCGGGCGCACCTTAGGAAGGAAAGATTTCCTTCCTAAAGAAAGTCCCAACCCATGCCACAAGATAATGGACCCTTTGAGGTCGTTGAGAAGGTGAATAACCATGCTTACAAGGTTGAACTTCCAGGAGAATAAGGGGTTTCTTGCACTTTCAATGCGCGGACCTCAAACCATACTTTGATGATGACGAGGTTGAGAATTCGAGGGCAAATTCTCTCAGATAAGGGGAGGATGATGTACCCATGGAAAACAATGAAGGTGATCAGGTTCAAAGGCAATCCAACCCCAAGGAAGTCCAAGAGGAAATCCAAGTTGTGAGAGAAGTCATAGAAGATCAAGGCCATTACCCATGAGTTCCGGACAGCAAGTGCAGCAACTTGGTGACCCTAATTGCCTAGCTTCTTGGTAGTTTAAATCCATTTTATTTCCTTGGGTTTTAAGTTCAGAAAGTGATCTTTTCAATAAAGAAAATTTTAGGTCATGTACACTTCATTTAGCCATCCAATTCAGCTCTCAAAGTCCAGCTATACAAACTGCCCAGTTTGACAGCCTTAGTACCCGGTTTTGAGGTTGTGTTTTCCTATCCTTCGAAGAACTTAGGAAACTTTTTGGATTCCTTTATGAGTTTAGTTGAAGGGAAGCAAAAAATTTTCAAGTCAAATCCAAGGTTAAGGCTCCACAAGAAAGCAAGTTCAGAAGAGGTACAGTCTGATTGCAGTAGAGAGTCACTTGTCTTTATCAGGGTACAACTCTCCAATGACTGGGAATCAGAGGCTCTAAGAGGTCTTACCAGAAAATAGACATTTAGGGCTTTTGCTTTTGTACTTGCTCACTACTTGGTTCCCTTACCTTTTTGCTTTTTGGCCGGTTTTTGGCTTTGTTTTTCATTTGTTTTTGCTGATTGTTAGAGGACTATATATGTGGGGAGAACCTCAGCTTTCAACTCACTTTTGGGAATATACGAATTGGTTGAGTTCTCTCTTGCTTATCTTTAGGATCGCTCACTAGAGTGGTGATAAAGAGACTTTCTAAGATTATTTGAGTGGTGATGTCTTGTCTCTTCTAATCTTGAAAGTGAGCTCTAGGTTTCCTGGTGGTGATATCTCATCCAAGATTCCTAGTTGCTTATCCTCCTTTGTGTTTCCCTCTCTTGCTTATCTCTTGAATAGCTCACTAGAGTGGTGATGAAGAATCCTTTACGGTTAATTGAGTGGTGATATCTTATCCCTTTTAAACGTAAGGGTGAGCTATAAGCTTCTTGGTGGTGATATCTCATCCAAGAATCTTAGCTGCTTCTCTATCCACACATTCAAGGTCAAACCGTGAACCCTCTTCATTATCCCTTTTGCATCACTACTTGAGATCTCTTCTTTGATCTTCCCGTCAAGGTCTTAGAAGTGCATCAAGTGGTATCAGAGCTTAGGCTACTCTCTTAGCCAAAGCTTACAACCCCCAAACACAGCTCCCTTAGCCAAAACACAAAGCCAGTCTAAAACACACAAAACGGTAGCATTCAGCCATGCCTGGCAGAAACTTAGCTCGGTCACACCGTGCCACACATGCACGGTCGTGCCACCCTTGTCCGAGCCATTCTACAAGTTTTAAAACCACCTAGTTCAAGTGTGGCTAGTAGCTCGTAATTAAAAGAAAAGTTTGAGCAACTCTTGAAGCTAAATGTTGAGAAAGATGCTCACCTTGAGTATTTGAGGAAACAACTTCTGCAAGTTATGTGGAACAACAGAGGAGAGATTCAATCTTCTCCCTCTCCTAGTGAATCTCAATCGATTGATGAGGAATCCGAGTGCAACCCTTTGCTACAAGTGATGAAGACCCATAGAGGAAGTCGATAAGAACAAGCAGAGGCAAGCCACTTGCCTTGGAATTCAAGTTTGAGAATCCGGAGTTTGAAAGCCAACTCAACCTGGATGAGTTCATGGATTGGATGAACACCGTTGAAAGAGTCTTCGAATACAAGGATGTTCCGGATGACAAGAATGTAAAATGCGTAGCCTTTAAACTTCGTAAGTATGCTTTAATTTGGTGGAGTAATGTGGTGTCCAAGAGGGCTAGAAAAGAGAAGGATAAGATTAGGTCTTCGAGGAAAATGAAGGAGAAACTTAAGACCAAATTCCCACTCTCGCACTACGTACATGACAACTACACCAAACTCCATAAGCTTAGGCAATAGTCTAAGAGTGTGGAGGAGTACACCCGTGGGTTTGAAACTCTCATTAAGATTGGTGACCGTAGGGAGAATAAGGACCCAACAATTGTGAGATTCTTGGGAGGGTTAAATGACTCCATTAGGAAAGTTATGGAGTTACAACATTACACCACTCTTGTTGAAGTTTGCTCACTAGACCACAAAGTTGAACTTCAAAATAAAGCCAAGTTCAAGAGAGAATGCTCAAAACCCCCCCAAGGTAGCTACCCTTTTGACAAATGAAGTTTTGCTCCTACTCCTAAACCCTTAAACACACCCACAACGCCACCTATTCCAAATCCAAACCCCACAAAATCACCCCTCAACCTTTATGAGAACAGAAGGTGCTTCAAAACGTCAAGGGTTTGGGCATATGGCCTCAGATTATCCGAATAGAAAGGTTATCCCCCTGGTGTAGTACCAAGAACTTGAAGAAGCTGAGCTAAAGGTTGAAGGGATTGACAAGGAGGTTCATTTAATGAAGATTGAGGAGGAATGTGCGGTGAAAGCGGATGAAGGTGAGTTACTTGTGCTTAGGAGGGCTTGGAATGGTCAAAAGGGCCCAAACCATGAGGAGCAACGTGAGGACATCTTCCATACAAGATGTACCATCAATGGCCATGCATGTTCACTCATTGTGGATGGGGGAAGTTGTGTAAATGTGGCTTCCACTACTTTCGTAGAAAAGCTTAAGCTCAAAGTCGAGCCTCACCCTCACCCTCACCCCATCTAATGGATAAACCAAGCTGAAGGACTTCAAGTCTCAACTCGTTGCTCAATCACTTTATCAACTGGTATAAGCTACGTTGATGAGTTATGGTGTGACATCATTCCCATGGATGCTTGTCATAACCTGTTGCGAAGGTCGTGACTATATGGTCGAAGGGTTATGCACGATGGTTATCAAAATACATACATTATCCACAAAGATGGCCAAAAAGTCATCTTAGCCTCTTTTGCTCCACATCGAATTTTGAAGCCTAAGACCAAAGAAATTCCAAAGGATAGGAAGGTATTTCTTTCGTTCCCAGCGAGGAAAGATCTCTACAAGAAATTCCGAACAAAATTTCCTTTAGCTCCGCAAAATCAAGCCGACAAGCACGAAAAGCACACCTTATCTCAACCAGGAGGTTTAATTTGGGCGCACCTTAGGAAGGAAAGATTTCCTTCCTAAAGAAAGTCCCAACTCATGCCACAAGATGATGGACCATTTGAGGTAGTTGAGAAGGTAAATGACCACACTTACAAGGTTGAGCTTCCTGGAGAATATGGAGTTTCTTGCACTTTCAATGTCGCGGACCTCAAACCATACTTTGATGATGACAAGGTTGAGAATTCGAGGGCAAATGCTCTCCAAAAAGGGGAGGATGATGTGCCTGTGGGAAACAATGAAGGTGATCAATTTCAAAGGCAATCCAACCCCAAGGAAGTCCAAGAGGCAATCCAAGTTGTGAGAGAACTCATAGAAGATCAAGGCCATTACCCATGAGTTTCAGACAACAAGTGCAGCAACTTGGTGACCCTAATTGCCTAGCTTCTTGGTTGTTTAAATCCATTTTGTTTCCCTGGGTTTTAATTTCGGAAATTTATATTTCCAATGAAGAAAATTTCAGGTCATTTGTACTTCATTTGCCCATCCAATTCAGCTCTCAAAATCCAGTTATACAAACTGCCTAGCTTGATAGTTTCAGTACCCAGTTTTGAGGTTCTATTTTCCTATCCTTGGTTGAACTTAGGAACCTGAAAATCCACTTTTTAGAATCCTTTATGATTTTAATTGTAGGAAAGCAGAAAATTTCCACGTCAAATCCAAGGTTAAGGCTCCAAAAGAAAGCAAGTTCAGAGGAGGTCCAGTCTGATTGCAGTAGAGAGTCACTTGTCTTTATCAAGGTACAACTCTCCAAAGGCTGGGAATCAGAGGCTCCATGAGATCTTACTAGAAGATAGACATTTAGGGCTTTCTCCTAGCTTTGGAATGAACACATTTGGCTAAGTGTTTTGGAAGTTATGCTTGTTTGAAGTTAGGACTACTGTTCTGAAAAGTGTTGACAACTTTCACTTTTGCTTTTGTACTTGCTTACTTTTTGGTTCCTTCACCTTTTTTGTTTTTAGCCGGAATTTGGCCTTGTTTTTCACTTGTTTTTGTTGATTGTTAGAGGCCTATATATGTAGGGAGAACCTCAGCTTGCAACTCACTTATGGGAATATAAGAATTGGTTGAGTTCTCTCTTGCTTATCTCTAGGATGGCTCACTAAAGTGGTGATCAAGAGGCTTTCTAAGATTATTTGAGTTGTAATATCTTATCACTTCTAATCTTGAAAGTGAGTTGTAGGTTTCCTGGTGGTGATATCTCCTCCAAGAATCCTAGTTGCTTATCCTACTTTGTGTTTCCCTCTCTTGCTTATCTCTAGAATAGCTCGCTAGAGTGGTGATCAAGAATCCTTTAAGATTAATTGAGTGGTGATATGTTATCTCTTTTAAACTTATCTATCCACACATTCAAGAATCTTAGGTACTTATCTATCCACACATTCAAGCTCAAACCGTGACCCCTCTTCAATATCCTTTTCCATCACTACTTGAGATCTCTTCTTTGATCTTCCTTTCAAGGTATTAGAAGTGCATCAAGTTGTATCAGATCATAGGCTACTCTATTGGCCAAAGCTTCCAACCCCCAAACACAGCTCCCTTAGCCGATACACAAAACCAGTCCAAAACACGCAAAACGGTAGCATTTAGCTGTGCCAGCCAAAAAGTTAGCACAATCACACCGTGCCACATACGCAAGGCCATGCCACCCTTGTCCGAGCCATTCTACAAGTTTTAAAGCCACCTAGTTCAAGTGTAGCTAGTAGCTCTAATTAGAAGAAAAGTGTGAGCAACTCTTGAAGCTAAATGCCGAAAAAGATGCTCAACTTGAGTATTTAAGGAATCAACTTGAGCAAGCTATGAGGAGCAACCGAAGAGAGATTCAATTTTCTCACTCTCGTAGCGAATCTCAATCGGTTGATGAAGAATCCGAGGGCAACCCTTTGCTACAAGTGATGAAGACCAAGACAGGAGGCCGAGAAGAACAAGGTGAGGCAAGACACCTGCCTTAGAATTCAAGGTTGAGATTCCGAAGTTTGAAGGGCAACTCAACCTGGATGAGTTCATGGATTGGGTGAACACCGTTGAAAGAGTCTTCGAATACAAGGATGTTCTGCATAACTAGAATGTAAAATGCGTACCCTTTAAACTTCGTAAGTATGTTTCAATTTGGTGGAGTAATGTGGTGACCAAGAGGGCTAGAAAAGGGAAGGATAAGATTAGGTCTTAGCGAAAAATGAAGGAGAAACTTAAGACCAAATTCCTACCGTCCCACTACTTTCGTAGAAAAGCTGAAGCTCAAAGCCGAGCCTCACCCTCACCCTCACCCTCACCCTTACCCCATGCAATGGATAAACTAAGGTGAAGGACTTCAAGTCTCAACTCGTTGCTCAATCACTTTTTCAATTGGTATAAGCTACGTTGATGAGTTATGGTGTGACATCATTCCCATGGATTCTTGTCATATCTTATGGGGAAGTTCTTGGCTATATGACTGAAGGGTTATACATGATGGTTACCGAAATACATACACTATCCACAAAGATGGCCAAAAAGTAATCTTAGCCCTTTTTGCTCCACATCAAATTTCCAAGCCTAGGACCAAAGAAATTCCAATGGATAGGAAGGTATCTCTTTCCTTCCTAGCAAGGAAAGACCTCTACAAGAAATTCCAGATAAGCACGAAAAGCACACTTTATCTCAACCAAGAGGTTTAATTTGGGCGCACCTTAGGAAGGAAAGATTTTCTTCCTAAAGAAAGTCCCAACTCATGCCACAAGATGATGGACCCTTTGAGGTCGTTGAGAAGGTAAATGACCACGCTTACAAGGTTGAACTTCCGGGAGAATATGGAGTTTCTTGCACTTTCAATGTCGCGAACCTCAAACCGTGCTTTGATGATGACAAGGATGAGAATTTGAGGGAAAATTCTCTCCAATAAGGGGAGGATGATGTACGCATGGGAAACAATGAAGCTGATTAGGTTCAAAGGCAATCCAACACCAAGGAAGTCCAAGAGGCAATCCAAGTTGTGAGAGAACTCATAGAAGATCAAGGCTATTGGCCATGAGTTCCTGACAGCTAGTGCAGCAAGTTGGTGACCCTAATTGCCTAGCTTCTTGGTGGTTTAAAACTATTTTATTTCCTTGGGTTTTATGTTTAGAAAGTTATCTTTTCAATAAAGAAAATTTCAGGTCATGTACACTTCATTTGGCCATCCAATTCAGCTCTCAAAGTCCAGCTATACAATCTGCCCAGTTTGACAGTTTTAATACCCGATTTTGAGGTTGTGTTTTCCTATCCTTCGATGAACTTAGGAACCTGAAAATCCACTTTTTGGATTCCTTTATGAGTTTAGTTGATGGGAAGCAAAAAAGTTTCAAGTCAAATCCAAGGTTAAAGCTCCAAAAGAAAGCAAGTTCAGAAGAGGTATAGTCTGATTACAACAGAGAGTCACTTGTCTTTATCAGGGTACAACTCTCCAATGACTGGGAATCAGAGGCTCCAAGAGGTCTTAACAGAAAATAGACATTTAGGGCTTTTGCTTTTGTGCTTGCTCACTATTTGGTTCCCTCACCTTTTTGGTTTTTGGCTGGTTTTTTGGCTTTGTTTTTCACTTATTTTTGCTGAATGTTAGAGGCCTATATATGTCGCGAGAACCTCAGCTTGCAACTCATTTTTAGGAATATACGAATTGGTTGAGTTCTCTCTTGCTTATCTCTAGGATCACTCACTAGAGTGGTGATCAAGAGGCTTTCTAACATTATTTGAGTGGTGATATCTTTTCTCTTCTAATCTTGAAAGTGAGCCCTAGGTTTCGTGGTGGTGATATCTCATCCAAGAATCCTAGTTGCTTATCCTCCTTTGTGTTTCCCTCTCTTGCTTATGTCTAGAATAGCTCACTAGAGTGGTGATCAAGAATCCTTTACGGTCAATTGAGTGGTGATATCTTATCTGTTTTAAACTTAAGGGTGAGCTCTAAGCTTCTTGGTGGTGATATCTCATCCAAGAATCTTACCTACTTATCTATCCACACATTCAAGCTCAAACCGTGAACCCTCTTCATTATCCTTTTCCATCACTACTTGAGATCTCTTCTTTGATCTTCCTTTCAAGGTCTTAGAAGCGCATCAAGTTGTAACAGAGCTTAGGCTACTCTCCTGGCCAAAGATTCAAACCCCCAAACACAGCTCCCTTAGCCAAAATACAAAACAAGTCCAAAACACACAAAACGGTAGCATTCAGCCGTGCCAGGCAGAAACTAAGCTCGGCCACACCGTGCCACACACGCACGGCTGTGCCACCCTTGTACATGCCATTCTACAAGTTTTAAACCCACCTAGTTCAAGTGTGGCTAGTAGCTCGTAATTAGAAAAAAAGTTTTAGCAACTCTTGAAGCTAAATGCCGAGAAATATGCTCAACTTGAGTATTTGAGGAAACAACTTGAGCAAGCTACGAGGAACAAGTGAAGAGAGATTCAATCTTCTCACTCTCCTAGAGAATCACAATCGGTTGATGAAGAATCCGAGGGCATCCCTTTGCTACAAGTGATGAAGACTGAGAGAGGAAGCTGAGAAGAACAAGGAGAGGCAAGCCACTTGCCTTCGAATTCAAGGTTGAGATTCTGGAGTTTGAAAGCCGACCCAACCTGGATGTGTTCGTGTATTGGAAGAACACCGTTGAAAGAGTCTTCGAATACAAGGATGTTCCAGATGACAAGAATGTAAAATGAGTAGCCTTTAAAGTTCGTAAGTATGCTTTAATTTGGTGGAGTAATGTGGTGTCCAGGAGGGCTAGAAAAGAGAAGGATAAGATTAGGTCTTGGAGGAAAATGAAGGAGAAACTTAAGACCAAATTCCTACTCTCCCACTACGTACAAGACAACTACACCAAACTCCATAGCCGTAGACAAGAGTCTAAGAGTGTGGAGGAGTACACCCGTGAGTTTGAAACACTCGTTATGATTAGTGACCTTAGGGAGAATGAGGACCAAACGATTGTAGGATTCTTGGGAGGGTTAAATGACTCCATTAGGAAAGTTGTGGAGTTACAACATTAAACCACTCTTGATGAAGTTTGCTCACTAGCCCACAAAGGTGAACTTCAAAATAAAGCCAAGTTCAAGAGAGAATGCTCAAAACCCCCTCAAGGTAGCTACCCTTTTGACAATTGAAGTTTTGCTCCTACTCCTAAACCCTTAAACACACCCACAACCCCACCTATTTTAAAGCCAAACCGCACAAAATCACCCCTAAACCCTTATGAGAACAGAAGGTGCTTCAAAATGTCAAGGGTTTGGGTTAAGATCGTGAGTATTCTACCACAAGAGGGGGGGTGAATTGTGGTGTCTGATTTTCGCGTTGTAAATAACAAACACCCTTGTGACTTGTTTGCAGAGGGTGTTCTGAAATATTGCAAATGCGAAAATCACCAAGATAAATGCGGAAAATAAAGCACACACAATTTTTACGTGGAAAACACCTCTAGCCCAACTGAGGTGTGAAAAACCACGACCTACCTCGTGTAGGATTTAACCACTTCACTAAACCGGGCTTAACTCGTTACAATTGTAACACACCTTGTTACACGTTGCAACCACGTAACCTCCTTCTCTAAGGCAGATTACACCACGTCCAAATCTCACCAAATTGGACACGTCCAAAGTCCACACGATTGAGGACCATTCACTCACTTTTCTGATTCAAGATCAGGGTGACAAAACACCTTACTGGGTGCTTCTGACTTAAGCAGATGTAAGGTACAATGAAGTCCTAGTATGCCAATATATTGAAAGCTTGGTTTAAACACAACTTGTATCGGTTTTTCTTTTCTCAAGTGTAGCTCGAAAATTCTTTTCACTAGAAAAACCACTTTTTGAAATTTTGCTTTTTGCGTGTGTTGTGTTTCTAGATATTCTCTTGCTTTCTTTTCTTGCTATTCTCTCGTGTGTATGTGTGTCATTCAATGGGAGTAAAATGCTGTTATTTAAACAAGAATTCCAACGGTCAAAACCAAGAGAATCAGCTAAGTATGGAAAATGATTTTTTCCAAGAAAAAATAATCTCTAACGGCTAGTGACAAGTTTTTTCCAAAGTATAAGGGATTTGTTATCTTAAGAGATAACCCTTATCTTCCCATAGCCGTGAAGAGGATTCAAAAAGCAACTAGAAATCTTCAGCTTTGGAATTTTTATCATATCCGAAAATATGGGCAAAGAAAATCTTTTTTGGTAAATTCCCAAAAACCTATTTTAGCAAATTTCCCACAATATTTTCAAGAGATATCTTTTCCAGAAAAATAGCAACTTTAGAGTTTAAGGAAAGTATACTAGAGATCTTGGCCAACCGAAATGAATTTTCAAGATAACCGGGTATGCCCACTTCAGTTCAGAAACACCCTAGGCACCCTTTTTACAGGGTTGTTCGCAACTGGTGTTCTGAAGTACTTAGTGCGAATACCGATTCAAGAGGTGTTTAAAAGCATTTTCAATATTGGCATATTAACAAGAGTCTAAATAAATAAAACCTATATACCCAAGACTTCTTGTTTTGAATCAGTCATCTTGTCCAAGATTTGTAGAGCTGCTGTGAACACCAAGGCCATCTTGTTTGCTGGGGTTGTTCTTTGCATTACTAGAGTTCAGGAACATGCCTTACAATCAACTGTCGAGATGGCGTTCTTGACTTAATAAAGAATCACCACGTGAAACCTGTTTTAAGGACTTGTTCTCACATGTAGCAAACCAGTTAATACAGTAAGGATTACAAACACCAGTTAGGCCTGTTTGGAGATCGTGTTTGAAGCAACATTACTTGGAAAAACTTTTACACTTGGATTTGTTATCATCAAAACTTAAATAAAATAACTCAACAATTTGGACATATAGTCTCGGATTGTCCTAATAGAAAGGTTATCCCCCTGGTGTAGTACCAAGAACTTGAAGAAGCTGAGCTAAAGGTTGAAGGGAGTGACGAGGAGGTTCTTTTAATGGAGATTGAGGAGGAATGTGCGGTGGAAGCGGGTGAAGGTGAGTTACTTGTGCTTAGGAGGGCTTGGAATGGTCAAAAGGGCCCAAACCATGAGGAGCAACGTGAGGACATCTTCCATAAAATATGTACCATCAATGGCCATGTATGTTCACTCTTTGTGGATGGGGGAAGTTGTGTAAATGTGGCTTCCACTACTTTGGTAGAAAAGCTTAAGCTCAAAGCTGAGCCTCACCCTCACCCTTACCCCATCCAATGGATAAACCAAGGTGAAGGACTTTAAGTCTCAACTCGTTGCTCAATCACTTTATCAATTGGTATAAGCTACGTTAATGAGTTATGGTGTGACATCAATCCCATGGATGCTTGTCATATCCTGTTGGGAAGGTCTTGGCTATATGACTGAAGGGTTATGCACGATGGTTACCGAAATACATACATTATCCATGAAGATGGCCAAAAAGTCATCTTAGCCCCTTTTGCTCCACATAAAATTTCCAAGCGTAAGACAAAAGAAATTCCAAAGGATAGGAAGGTATTTCTTTCGTTCCCAGCGAGGAAAGATCTCTACAAGAAATTCCGAACAAAATTTCCTTTAGCTCCGCAAAATCAAGCCGACAAGCACGAAAAGCACACCTTATCTTAACCAGGATGTTTAATTTGGGCGCACCTTAAGAAGGAAAGGTTTCCTTCCTAAAGAAAGTCCCAGCTTATGTCACAAGATGATGGACCATTTGAGGTCATTGAGAAGGTAAATGACCACGCTTACAAGGTTGAGCTTCTGGGAGAATATGGAGTTTCTTGCACTTTCAATGTCGCGGACCTCAAACCATACTTTGACGATGATAAGGTTGAGAATTCGAGGGAAAATTCTCTCCAAGAAGGGGAGGATGATGTACACATGGGAAACAATGAAGCTGATCAATTTCGAACGCAATCCAACCCCAAGGAAGTCCAAGAGGCAATCCAAGTTGTGAGAGAACTCATAGTAGATCAAGGCCGTTACCCATGAGTTCTGGACAGCAAGTGCAGGAACTTGGTGACCCGAATTGCCTAGCTTCTTGGTTGTTTAAATCCATTTTATTTCCTTCGGTTTTAATTTCAGAAAGTTATATTTCCAACAAAGAAAATTTTAGGTCGTCTGCACTTCATTTGGCCATCCAATTCAGCTCTCAAAATCTACCTATACAAACTGTCGAGTTTGATAGTTTCAGTACCCAGTTTTGGGCTCTATTTTCCTATCCTTGGTTGAACTTAGGAACCTAAAAATCCATTTTTTGGAATCCTTTACGAGTTTAATTGTAGGAAAGCAGAAAATTTTCAAGTCAAATCCAAGGTTAAAAGGCTCCAAAGGAAACCAAGTTCAGAGGAGGTGCAGTCTGATTGCAGTGGAGAGTTTTTTTTTTCTTTGTTAGGGTACAACTCTCCAAAGGCTAGGAATCAGAGGCTGCAAGAGATCTTACCAGAAAGTAGACATTTAGGGCTTTCTCCTAGCTTTAGAATGAACGCATTTAGCCAAGTGTTTTCGAACTTATGCTTGTCTTAAGTTAGGGCTACTGTTCTGAAAAGTGTTGATAGCTTTTACTTTTGCTTTTGTACTTGTTTACTTTTTGGTTCCCTCACCTTTTTGCTTTTTGGCCAGTTGTTTGGCCATGTTTTTCACTTGTTTTTGCTGATTGTTAGAGGCCTATATATGTAGGGAGAACCTCAGCTTGCAACTCACTTTTGGGAATATACGAATTGGTTGAGTTCTCTCTTGCTCATCTCTATGATGGCTCACTAGACTGGTGATCAAGATGCGTTCTAAGATTATTTGAGTGGTGATATCTTATCTCTTCTAATCTTGAAAGTGAGCTCTAGGTTTCCTAGTGGTGATATCTCATCTAAGAATCCTAGTTGCTTATCCTATATTGTCTTTCCTTCTCCTTCTTATCTCTAGAATAGCTCACTAGAGTGGTGATCAAGAGTCCTTTAAGATTAATTGAATGGTGATATGTTATCTCTTTTAAACTTAAGGGTGAGCTCTACGCTTCTTGGTGGTGATATCTCATCCAAGAATCTTACCTACTTATCTATCCACACATTCAAGCTCAAATCGTGAACCCTCTTCATTATCCTTTTCCATCACTACTTGAGATCTCTTCTTTGATCTTCCTTTCAAGGTCTTAGAAGCGCATCAAGCTGTATCAGAGCTTAGGCTACTCTCCTGGCCAAATCTTCCATCCCCCAAACACAGCTCCCTTAGCCAAAATACAAAACCAGTCCAAAACACACAAAACGGTAGCATTCAGCCGTGCCAGGCAGAAGGTTAGCACGGTAACACTGTGCCACATACGCATGACCGTGCCACCCTTGTCCGAGCCATTCTACATGTTTTAAAGCCACCTAGTTCAAGTGTGGCTAGTAGCTCATCATTAGAAGAAACGTTTGAGCAACTCTTAAAGGTAAATGCCGAGAAAGATGCTGAACTTTAGTATTTGAGGAAACAACTTGAGCAAGCTATGAGGAACAACCGAAGAGAGATTTAATGTTCTCACTCTCCTAGCGAATCTCAATTGGTTGATGAACAATCTGAGGGCAACCCTTTGCTACAAGAGATGAAGACCGAGAAAGGAGGCTGAGAAGAACAAGGAGAGACAAGCCGCTTGCCTTGGATTTCAAGGTTGAGATTCCGGAGTTTGAAGGCCAACACAAGCTGGATGAGTTCATGGATTGGATGAACACCGTTGAAAGAGTCTTCGAATACAAGGATGTTCCGGATGACAAGAATATAAAACGCGTACCCTTTCAACTTCGTAAGTATGCTCTAATTTGGTGGAGTAATATGGTGTCCAAGAGGGTTAGGAAAGAGAAGGATAAGATTAGGTCTTAGAGGAAAATGAAGGAGAAACTTAAGACCAAATTCCTACTCTCCCTCTACGTACAAGACAACTAGACCAAACTCCATATCCTTAGACAAGGGTGTAAGAGTGTGGAGGAGTACACTAATGAATTTGAAACACTCGTTATGATTTGTGGCCTTAAGGAGAATGAGGACCAAACGATTGTGAGATTCTTGGGAGGGTTAAATGAATCCATTAGGAAAGTTGTGGAGTTACAACATTACACCACTCTTGATGAAGTTTGCTCACTAGCCGACAAAGTTGAACTTCAAAAGCAAGCCAAGTTCAAGAGGGAATGGTCAAAACCTCGTCAAGGTAGCTAGCCTTTTGACAATTGAAGTTTTACTCCTACTCCTAAACCCTTAAACACACCCACGACCCCACCTATTTCCAAGCCAAACCCCACAAAATCACCCCTCAACCCTTATGAGAAGAGAAGGTGCTACAAATGTCAAGCGTTTGGACATATAGCCTCGGATTGTCGTAATAGAAAGGTTATCCCCGTGGTGGAGTGTTGAGTTATTATATTCAAGTTTTGATGATAACAAATCCAAGTGTAAAAATGTGTCCAAGTAGTGTTGCTCCAAACATGATCTGCAAACAGGCCTAACTGGTGTTTGTAATCTTTACTGTGTTAACTGGTTTGCTACATGTGGGAACAAGTCCTTCAAACAGGTTTTAAATTGGTGATTCTACTTTAAGTCAAGAACGCCATCTCACAGTTGGTTGTAAGGCATGTTCACAGCAGCTCTTCTAGCAATGCAAAGAACAACCCCAGCAAACAAGGTAGCCTTGATGT
>JACYFF010031956.1:36773255-36803817 GCA_017589665.1 Selenicereus undatus | reverse complement strand
GGCGGGCTTGGAATGGTCAAAAGGGCCCAAAGCATGAGGAGCAACGTGAGGACATCTTCCATACAAGATGTACCATCAATGGCCAAGTATGTTCACTCATTGTGGACGGGGGAAGTTGGGTAAATGTGGCTTTTATTACTTTGTTAGAAAAGGTTAAGCTCAAAGCCGAGCCTCACCCTCACCCTCACCCTCACCCTTACCCCCAAAGGTGAAGCACTGCAAGTCTCAACTCGTTGCTCAATCACTTTATCAATTGGTATAAGCTACGTTGATGAGTTATGGTGTGACATCATTCCCATGGATGCTTGTCATATCCTTTTGGGAAGGTCTTGGATATATGACCGAACGGTTGTCCACGATGGTTACCGAAATATATACACTCACCACAAAGATGGTCAAAAAGTCATCTTAGCCCCTTTTGCTCCACATGAAATTTCCAATCCTAAGACCAGTGAAATTCCAAAGGATAGGAAGGTATTTCTTTCCTTCCTAGCGAGGAAAGATCTTCAAAAGAAATTCCAAACAAAAACTCCTTTAGCTCCGCAAAATCAAGCCGATAAGCACGAAAAGCACACCTTATCTCAACCAGGAGGTTTAATTTGGGCGCACCATAGGAATGAAAGATTTCCTTCCTAAAGAAAGTCCCAACTCATGCCACAAGATGATGGACCATTTGAGGTCATTGAGAAGCTAAATGACCGCACTTACAAGGTTGAGCTTCCAGGAGAATATGGAGTTTCTTGCACTTTCAATGTCGCAGACCTCAAACCATACTTTGATGATGACAAGGTTGAGAATTCCAGGGCAAATTCTCTCCAAAAAGGGGAGGATGATGTACCCATGGGAAACAATGAAGGTGATCAATTTCAAAGGCAATCCAACCCCAAGGACGTCCAAGAGGCAATCCAAGTTGTGAGAGAACTCATAGAAGATCAAGGCCATTACCCATGAGTTTCGGACAACAGGTGCAGCAACTTGGTGACCCTAATTGCCTAGCTTCTTGGTTGTTTAAATCCATGTTATTTCATTGTGTTTTAATTTCAGAAATTGATATTTCCAATAAAGAAAATTTCAGGTCATTTGCACTTCATTTGGCCATCCAATTCAGCTCTCAAAATGCAGCTATACAAACTGCCCAGTTTGATAGTTTCAGTACCCAGTTTTGAGATTCTATTTTCCTATCCTTGGTTGAACTTAGGAACCGAAAAACCCACTTTTTCTAATCCTTTATGAGTTTAATTGAAGGAAAGCAAAAAATTTTCAAGTAAAATCCAAGGTTAAGGCTCCAAAATAAAGCAAGTTCAGAGGAGGTGCAGTTTGATTACAGCAGAGAGTCACTTGTCTTTATCAGGGTACAACTCTCCAAAGGCTGGGAATCAGAGCCTCCAAGAGATCTTACAAAAAAAAGACACTTAGGGCTTTCTCCTAGCTTTAGAATGAACGAATTTGGCCAAGTGTTTTGGAATTGATGCTTGTTTGAAGTTAGGGCTACTGTTCTGAAAAGTGTTGACAGCTTTTGCTTTTGCTTTTGTACTTGTTTGCTTTTTCGATCCCTCACCTTTTTGCTTTTTGGCCGGTTGTTTGGCCTTGTTTTTCACAAGTTTTTGCGGATTGTTAGAGGCTTATATATGTGAGGAGAACCTCAGCTTGCAACTCACTTTTGGGAATATACGATTTGCTTGAGTTCTCTCTTGCTTATCTCTAGGATGGCTCAGTAGAGTGGTGATCAAGATGCTTTCTATGATTATTTGAGTGGTGATATCTTATCTCCTTTAATCTTGAAAGTGACCTCCAGGTTCCCTGGTGGTGACATCTCATCCAAGAATCCTAGTTGGTTATCCTCCTTTATGTTTCCCTCTCTTGCTTATCTCTAGAATAGCTCAGTAGAGTGGTGATCAAGAATCCTTTAAGAGTAATATAGTGGTGATATGTTATCTCTTTTAAACTTAAGGGTGAGCTCTAAGCTTCTTAGTGGTGATATCTCATCCAAGAATCTTACCTACTTATCTATCCACACATTCAAGCTCAAACCGTGAACCCTCTTCATTATCCTTTTCCATCACTACCTGAGATCTCTTCTTTGATCTTCCTTTCAAGGCCTTAGAAGTGCCTCAAGTTGTATCAGACCTTAGGCTACTCTCTTGGCCAAAGCTTCCAACCCCCAAACACAGCTCCCTTAGCCAAAACACAAAACCAGTCCAAAACACACAAAACGGTAGCATTCAGCCGTGCCAGGCAGAAAGTTAGCACGGTCACATCGTGTCACACACGGACGGTCGTGCCACCCGTGTGCCAGCCATTCTACAAGTTTTAAAGCCACCTAGTTCAAGTGGGGCTAGTAGCTCATCATTAGAAGAAAAGTTTGAGCAACTCTTGAAGCCAAATGCTGAGAAAGATGCTGAACTTCAGTATTTGAGGAAACAACTTGAGCAAGCTATGAGGAACAACCGAAGAGAGATTCAATGTTCTGACACTCCTAGTGAATCTCAATTAGTTGATGAAGAATCCGAGGGCAACCCTTTGCTACAAAAGATGAAGACTGAGAGAAGAGGCTGAGAAGAACAAGGAGAGGCAAGCCACTTGCCTTGGATTTCAAGGTTGAGATTCCGGATTTTGAAGGCCAACTCAAGCCGGATGAGTTCATGGATTGGACGAACACCGTTGAAAGAGTCTACGAACACAAGGATGTTCCGGATGACAAGAATTTAAAACGCGTAGCCTTTAAACTTCGTAAGTATGCCTTAATTTGGTGCAGTAATGTGGTGTCTAAGAGGGCTAGAAAAGAGAAGGATAAGATTAGTTCTTGGAGGAAAATGAAGGAAAAGCTTAAGACCAAATTCCTACTCTCCCACTACCTACAAGACAACTAGACCAAACTCCATATCCTTAGACAGGGGTCTAAGAGTGTGGAGGAGTACACCCGTGAGTTTGAAACACTCGTTATGATTTGTAACCTTAGGGAGACTGAGGACCAAACGATTATGAGATTCTTGGGAGGGTTAAATGAATCCATTAGGAAAGTTGTGGAGTTACAACATTACACCACTCTTACTGAAGTTTGCTCACTAGCCCACAAAGTTGAACTTCAAAAGAAAGCCAAGTTCAAGAGAGAATGGTCAAAACCCCGTCAAGGTAGCTACCTTTTTGACAATTGAAGTTTTACTCCTACTCCTAAACCCTTAAACACACCCACGACCCCAGCTATTTCCAAGCCAAACCCCACAAAATCACCCCTCACCCCTATGAGAAGAGAAGGTGCTACAAATGTCAAGCGTTTGGACATATAGCCTCGAACTGTCCTAATAGAAATGTTATCCCCATGGTAGAGTACCAAGAACTTTTAGAAGGTGCGTTAAAGGTGGAAGGGAGTGACAAGGAGGTTCATTTAATGGAGATTGAGGAGGAATGTGTTGTGGAAGCGGGTGAAGGTGAGTTACTTGTGCTTAGGTGGGCTTGGAATCGTAAAAAGGGCCCAAACCATGAGGAGCAATGTGAGGACATCTTCCATACAAGATGTACCATCAATGGCCATGTATGTTCACTCATAGTGGACGGGGGAAGTTGTGTAAATGTGGCTTCCACTACTTTGGTAGAAAAGCTTAAGCTCAAAGCCGAGCCTCACCCTCACCCTCACCCTCACCCTCACCCTAACCCCATCCAATGGACAAACCACGGTGAAGGACTTCAAGTCTCAACT
Source organism: Selenicereus undatus (assembly GCA_017589665.1). Taxonomy (NCBI): domain Eukaryota; kingdom Viridiplantae; phylum Streptophyta; class Magnoliopsida; order Caryophyllales; family Cactaceae; genus Selenicereus; species Selenicereus undatus. The sequence goes on along the minus strand of JACYFF010031956.1, from coordinate 36,800,120 downwards.
CGTTGCTCAATCACTTTAACAATTGGTATAAGCTACGTTGATGAGTTATGGTGTGACATCATTCCCGTGGATGCTTGTCATATCCTATTGGGAAGGTCTTGGCTATATGATTGAAGGGTTATGCACGATGGTTACTGAAATATATACACTCTCCACAAAGATGGCCAAAAAGTCGTCTTAGCCCCTTTTGCTCCACATGAAATTTGCAATCCTAAGACCAAAGAAATTCTAAAGGACATGATGGTATTTATTTCCTTCGTAGCAAGGAAAGATCTCCAAAAGAAATTCCAAACAAAAACTCCTTTTGCTCCGCAAAATCAAGCAGACAAGCACGAAAGGCACACTTTATCTCAACCAGAAGGTTTAATTTGGGTGCACCTTAGGAAGGAAAGATTTGCTTCCTAAAGAAAGTCCCAACTCATGCCACAAGATGATGGACCCTTTGAGGTCGTTGAGAAGGTAAATGGCCACGCTGACAAGGTTGAACTTCCAGGATAATATGGAGTTTCTGGCACTTTCAATTTCACGAACCTCAAACCATACTTTGATGATGACAAGGTTGAGAATTCGAAGGCAAATTCACTTTAATAAGGGGAGGATGATGTACCCATGGGAAACAATGAAGGTGATCAATTTCAAAGGCAATCGAACCCTAAGGAAGTCCAAGAGGCAATCCAAGTTGTGAGATAACTCATAGAAGATCAAGGCCATTACCCATGAGTTCCGGACAGCAAGTGCAGCAACTTGGTGACCCTAATTGCCTAGCTTCTTGGTTGTTTAAATCCTTTTTATTTCCTTGGGTTTTAATTTTAGAAAGTTATCTTTCTAATAAAGAAAATTTTAGGTCATTTGTACTGCATTTGGCCATCCAATTCAGCTCTCAAAATCCAGCTATACAAACTGCCCAGTTTGACAGTTTCAGTACCCAGTTTTGACGTTCTGTTTTCCTATCCTTGGTTGAACTTAGGAACTTGAAAATCCACCTTTTGGAATCCTTTATGAGTTTAATTGCAGGAAAGCAAAAAAATTTCAAGTCAAATCCAAGGTTAAGGCTCCATAAGAAAGCAAGTTCAGAGGAGGTGCAGCCTGATTGCAGCAGAGAGTCACCTGTCTTTATCGGGGTACAACTCTCCAAAGGCTGGGAATCAGAGGCTCTAAGAGATCTTACCAGAAAATAGAGATTTAGGGATTTCTCCTAGCTTTAGAATGAATGCATTTGGGCAAGTGTTCTGGAAGTTATGCTTGTTTGAGGTTACGACTACTGTTCCGAAAAGTGTTGACAGCTTTTGCTTTTGCTTTTGTACTTGCTTACTTTTTGGTTCACACGCCGTTTTGCTTTTTGGCCGGCTGTTTGGCCTTGTTTTTCACTTGTTTTTGTGGATTGTCAGACGCCTATATATGTAGGGAGAACCTGAGCTTGCAACACACTTTTGGGAATATACGAATTGGTTGAGTTCTCTCTTGCTTATCTCTAGGATGACTCATTAGAGTGGAGATAGAGAGGCTTTCTGAGATTATTTGAGTGGTGATATCTTGTCTCTTCTAATCTTGAAAGTGATCTCTAGGTTTCCTAGTGGTGATATCTCATCCAAGAATCCTAGTTGCTTATCCTCCTTTGTGTTTCCCTCTCTTGCTTATCTCTAGAATAGCTCACTAGAGGGGTGATCAAGAATCCTTTAAGAGTAATTGAGTGGTGATATGTTATCTCTTTTAATCTTAAGGGTGAGCTCTAAGATTCTTGGTGGTGATGTCTCATCCAAGAATCTTAGCTACTTAGCTATCCACATATTCAAGCTCAAACCGTGAACCCTGTTCATTATCCTTTTCCATCACTACCTGAGATCTCTTCTTTGATTTTCCTTTCAAGGTCTTAGAAGTGCATCAAGTTGTATCAGAGCTTAGGCTACTCTCTTAGCCAAATCTTCCAACCCCCAAACACAACTCCCTTAGCCAAAACACAAAACCAGTCCAAAACACATTCAGTCATGGCAGGCAGAAAGTTAGCGTGGTCACACTGTGCCACATATGCACGGTCGTGCCACCCTTGTCCGAGCAATTCTAAAAGTTTTAAAGCCACCTAGTTCAAGTGTGGCTAGTATCTCATCATTAGAAGAACAGTTTGAGCAACTCTTGAAATGCTGAGAAAGATCCGGAACTTCAGTATTTAGGGAAACAACTTGAGCAAGCTATGAGGAACAACCGAAGAGAGACTCAACGTTCTCACTCTCCTAGTGAATCTCAATCGGTTGATGAAGATCTCCAAAAGAAATTCCAAAAAAAAACTCCTTTAGCTCCTTAAAATCAAGCCGACAAGCACGAAAAGCACACTTTATCTCAACCCGGAGGTATAATTTGGGCGCACCTTACGAAGGAATGATTTTCTTCCTAAAGAAAGTCCCAACTCATGCCACAAGATGATGGACCCTTTGAGGTCGTTGAGAAGGTAAATGACCACGCTTACAAGGTTGAGCTTCCAGGAGAATATGGAGTTTCTTGCACTTTCAATGTCGCGGACCTCAAACCATACTTTGATGATGACAAGGATGAGAATTCGAGGGCAAATTCTCTTCAATATGGGGAGGATGATGTGCACATGAGAAACAATGAAGGTGATCAAGTTCAAAGGCAATCCAACCCCAAGGAAGTCCAATAGGCAATCCAAGTTGTGAGACAACTCATAGAAGATCAAGGCCATTACTCATGAGTTCCGAACAGCAAGTGCAGCAACTTGGTGACCTTAATTGCCTAGCTTCTTGGTAGTTCAAATCCATTTTATTTCCTTGGGTTTTAATTTTAGACAGTTATCTTTCCAATAAAAAAAAATTTAGGTCATTTGTACTTCATTTGGCCATCCAATTCAGCTCTCAAAGTCCAGCTATACAAACTGCCCAGTTTAACAGTTTCAGTACCCAGTTTTGACGTTCTGTTTTCATATCCTTGGTTGAACTTAAGAACCTAAAAATCGACCTTTTGGAATCCTTTAAGAGTTTAATTGCAGGGAAGCAAAAATTTTTCAAGTCAAATCCAAGGTTAGCGCTCCAAAAGAATTGAAGTTCAGAAGAGGTGTAGTCTGATTGCAGTAGAGAGTCACTTGTCATTATCAGGGTACAACTCTCGAACGGCTGGGAATTAGAGGGTCCAAGAGGTCTTACTAGAAAATATACATTTAGGGCCTTCTCCTAGCTTTAGAATGAATGCATTTGGGTAAGTGTTTTGGCAGTTATACTTGTTTGAGGTTAGGGCTGCTGTATTGAAAACTGCTGATAGCTTTTGCTTTTGCTTTTGTACTTGCTTACTTTTTGGCTCCCTCACCTTTTTGCTTTTTGGCCTTGTTTTTCACTTGTTTTTGTTGATTGTTAGAGGCCTATATATGTGGGGAGAACCTCAGCTTGCAACTCACTTTTGGGAATACATGAATTGTTTGGGTTCTCTCTTGCTTATCTCTAGGATGGCTCACTAGAGTGATGATCATGAGGCTTTCTAAAGATTATTTGAGTGGTGATATCTTATCTCTTCTATTCTGGAAAGTGAGCTCTAGGTTTCTTGGTGGTGATATCTCATCTAAGAATCCTAGTTGCAAATCCTCCTTTGTGTTTCCCTCTCTTGCTTATCTCTAGAATAGCTCACTAGAGTGGTGATCAAGAATCCTTTAAGGTTAATTGAGTGGTGATATCTTATCTCTTTTAAACTTAAGGGTGAGCTCTAAGCTTCGTGGTGGTGATATCTCATCCAAAAATCTTAGCTACTTATCTATCCACATATTCAAGCTCAAACCGTGAACCATCTTCATTATCCCTTTCCATCACTACTTGAGATCTCTTCTTTGATCTTCCCTTCAAGGTCTTAGAAGCGCATCAAGTTGTATCAGAGCTTAGGCTACTCTCTTGGCCAAAGCTTCCAACCCCCAAACACAGCTCCCTTAGCCAAAACACAAAACCAGCCCAAAACAAATGAAACGGTAGCATTCGCCCATGCCAAGCAGAAAGTTAGCACAGTCACACTATCCCACATATGCATGACCGTGCCACCTAAGTCTGAGCCATTCTACAAGATTTAAATCCACCTAGTTCAAGTGTGGCTGGTAGTTCGTCATTAGAAGAAAATTTTGAGCAACTCTTGAAGCTAAATGCCGAGAAAGATGCTCAACTTGAGTATTTGAGGAAACAACTTGAGCAAGCTATGAGGAAAAAGTGAAGAGAGATTCAAAGTTCTCAATCTCCTAGCGAATCTCAATCAGTTGATGAAGAATCCAAGGGAAACCCCTTTGCTACAGGTGATGAAGATTGAGAGAGGAGGCCAAGAAGAACAAGGAGAGGCAAGCCACTTGCCTTGGATTTCATGGTTGAGATTTTGGAGTTTGAAGGCAAACTCAACCCAAATGAGTTCATGGATTGGATGAACACTGTTGAAAGAGTTTTCGAATACAAGGATGTTCCGGATGACAAGAATGTAAAACGCATAGCCTTTAAACTTCGTAAGTATCCTTCAATTTGGTGGAGTAATGTGGTGTCCAAGGGGGCTAGAAAAGGGTAGGATAAGATTAGGTCTTGGAGGAAAATGAAGGAGAAACTTAAGACCGAATTCCTACTCCACCGTTACCTACAAGACAACTACAACAAACTCCATAACCTTAGACATGAGCCTAAGAGTGTGGACGAGGACACCCGTGAGTTTAAAACACTCGTTATGATTTGTTACCTTAGGGAGAATGAGGACCAAACGATTGTGAGATTCTTGGGAGGGCTAAATGAATCAATTAGGAAAGTTGTGGAGTTACAACATTGCACCACTCTTGATGAAGTTTGCTAACTAGCCCACAAAGTTAAACTTCAAAAGAAACCATGTTCAAGAGAGAATGCTCAAAACCCCCTCAAGGTAGCTACCCTTTAGACAATTGAAGATCTACTCCTACTCCTAAACCCCTAAACACACCCACGACCCCACCTATTTGCAAGCCAAACCCCACAAAATCACCCCTTAACCCTTATAAGAAGAGAAGGTGCTACAAATGTCAACGTTTTGGACATATAGCCTCGGATTGTCCTAATAGAAAGGTTATCACCTTGGTGGAGTACGAAGAACTTGAAGAAGCTGAGTTAAAGGTGGAAGGGAGTGACAAGGAGGTTCATTTAATGCAGATTGAGGAGGAATGTGTGGTGAAAGCAGATGAAGGTGAGTTACTTGTGGTTAGGAGGGCTTGGAATGGTCAAAAGGGCCCAAACCATAAGGAGCAACGTGAGGACATATTCCATACAAGATGGACCATCAATGGCCATGTATGTTCACTCATTGTGGATGGGGAAAGTTGTGTAAATGTGGCTTTCATTACTTTGGTAGAAAAGCTTAAGCTTAAAGCTGAGCCTAACCCTCACGCTCACCCTTACGTCATCCAATGGATAAAGCAAGGTGAAGGACTTCAAGTCTCAACTCATTGCTCAATCACTTTATCAATTGGTATAAGCTACGTTGATGAGTTATGGTGTGACATCAATCCCATGGAAGCTTGTCATATTTTATAGGGAAGGCCTTGGCTATATGATCGAAGGGTTATGCATGATGGTTACCGAAATACATATACTCTCCAATAAGATGGCCAAAAAGTCATCTTAGCCCCTTTTGCTCCACATCAAATTTCAAAGCCTAAGACCAAAGAAATTCCAAAGGATATGAAGGTATTTTTTTCCTTCCTAGTGAGGAAAGATCTCCACAAGGGATTCCAAACAAAATTTCCTTTAGCTCCGCAAAATCAAGCCGACAAGCACCAAAAGCACGCTTTATCTGAACTAGGAGGTTTAATTTAGCCGTACCTTAGGAAGGAAAGATTTCCTTCCTAAAGAAAGTCCCAACTCATGCCACAAGATGATGGACCCTTTGAGGTCATTGAGAAGGTAAATGACCACGCTCACAACGTTGAACTTCAGGGAGAATATGGAGTTTCTTGTTCTTTCAATGTCGCGAACCTCAAACCATACTTTGATGATGACAAGGATGGGAATTCGAGGGCAAATTCTCTCCAATATGGGGAGGATAATGTACACATGAGAAACAATGAAGGTGATCAAGTTCGAAGGCAATCCAACCCCAAGGAAGTCCAAGAGGCAATTGAAGTTGTGAGAGAACTCATAGAAGACCAAGGCCATTACCTATGAGTTTCGGACAGCAAGTACAGCAATTTGGTGACCCTAAGTGCCTTGCTTCTTGTTAGTGTAAATCCATTTTATTTCCTTGGGTTTAAGTTCATAAAGTTATCTTTTCAATAAAAAAAAATTTAGGTCATTTGCACTTCATTTGGGCATCTAATTCATCTCTCAAAGTGCAACTATACAAACTTCCCAATTAGACAATTTCAGTACCCAGTTTTGAGGTTTTGTTTTCCTATCCTTGGATGAACTTAGGAACCTGAAAATCCGCTTTTTGGAATCCTTTATGAGTTTAATTGAAGGGAAGAAAAAAAATTTCAAGTCAAATCCAAGGTTAGCGCTCCAAAAGAAAGCAAGTTCAGAAGAGGTGCAGTCTGATTGCAGCAGACAGTCACTTGTCTTTATCAGGGTGCAATTGTCCATCGACTAGGAATCAGAGGCTCCAAGAGGTCTTACCAGAAAATAGACATTTAGGGATTTCTCCTAGCTTTAGAATGAACACATTTGGGCAAGTGCTTTGGAAGTTATGCTCGTTTGAAGCTATGGTTGCTATTCTGAAAAGTGCTAACAGCTTTTGCTTTTGCTTTTGTACTTGCTTACTTTTTGGTTCCCTCACATTTTTGCTTTTTGGCCGGTTGTTTGGACCTGTTTTTCACTTGTTCTTGCTGATTGTTAGAGTCCTATATATGTGGGGAGAACCTCAGCTTGTAACTCACTTTTGGGAATATATGAAGAGGTTGAGTTGTTTGTTGCTTATCTTTAGGATGGCTCACTGGAGTGGTGATGAAGTGGCTTTCTAAGATTATTTGAGTGGTGATATCTTATCTCGTCTAATCTTGAAAGTGATCCCTAGGTTTCTTTGTGGTGATATCTCAGCCAAGCATCCTAGTTGCTTATCCTCCTTTGTGTTTCTCTCTCTTGGTTATCTCTAGAATAGCTCGCTAGAGTGGTGATCAAGAATCCTTTGAGGTTAATTGAGTGGTGATATCTTATCTCTTTTAAACTTACGAGTGAGCTCTAAGCTTCTTGGTGGTGAGATCTCATCCAAGAACCTTAGCTACTTATCTATCCACACATTCAAGCTCAAACCGTGAACCCTCTTCTTTCTCCCTTTCCATCAGTACTTGAGATCTCTTCTTTGATCTTCCCTTCAAGGTCTTAGAAGTGCATCAAGTGGTATCAGAGCTTAGGCTACTCGCTTGGCCAAAGCTTCCAACCCCCAAACACAGCTCCCTTAGCCAAAACACAAAACCAGTCGAAAACACACAAAACCATACTATTCAGCCGCGCTAGGCAAAAAGTTAGCACGGTCACACCGTGCCACATACGTACGACTATCCCACCCTTGTCCGAGCCATTCTACAAGTTTTAAAGGCACCTAGTTCAAGTGTGGCCAGTAGCTCGTCATTAGAAGAAAAGTTTGAGCAACTATTGCAGCTAAATGCCGAGAAAGATGCTCAACTTGAGTATTTGAGGAAACAAATTTTGCAAGCTATCAGGAACAACCAAAGAGAGCTTTAATGTTCTCACTCTGGTAGTGAATCTCAATCGGTTGATGAAGAATCCAAGGCAACCCTTTGCTATAAGTCATGAAGACCGAGAAAGGAGGACGAGAAGAACAAGGAGAGGCAAGCCACTTACCTTGGATTTCAAGGTTGAGATTCTGGAGTTTGAAGGCCAACTCAACCCGGATGAGTTCATGGATGAGTCCAAACAAAATTTCCTTTTGCTCCGTAAAATCAAGTCGACAAGCACAAAAAGCACACTTAGGAGGCTTAATTTTGGCGCATCTTAGGAAGGAATGTTTTCCTTTCTAAAGAAAGTCCCAACTCATGCCACAAGATGATGGACCCTTTGAGGTCATTGAGAAGGTAAATGACCATGCTTACAAGGTTGAACTTCCGATAGAATATGGAGTTTCTTGCACTTTCAATGTCGCGGACCGCAAACCATACGTTGATGATGACAAGGTTGAGAATTCGAGGGAAAATTCTCTCCAATAAGGGGACGATGATGTACCCATAGGAAACAAACAAGGCGGTCAAGTTCAAAGGCAATCCAACCCCAAGGATCTCCAAGAGGCAATCCAAGTTGTGAGAGAACTCATAGAAGGTCAAGGGCATTACGCATGAGTTCCGAAAAGCAAGTGCAGCAACTTGGTGACCCTAATTGCCTAGCTTCTTGGTGGTTTAAATCCATTTTATTTCCTTGGGTTTTGAGTTCAAAAAGTTATCTTTGCAATAAATAAAATTTCATGTCATTTGGACTTCATTTGGCCATCTAATTAGGCTCTCAAAGTCCAGCTATACAAACTGCCCAGTTTGACAGTTTCAATACCTGGTTTTGAGGTTCTGTTTTCCAATCCTTGGATGAACTTGGGAACCTGCAAATCCACTTTTCGAAATCCCTTATGAGTTTACTTGAAGGGAAGCAAAAATTTTTCAAGTCAAATCCCAGGTTAAGGTTCCACAAGAAAGCAAGTTCAGAAGAGGTAAAGTTTGATTGCAGCTGAGAGTTACTTGTCTTTATCAGGGTACAACTCTCTAACGGCTAGGAATCAGAGGCTCAAAGAGGTCTAACCAAAAAATAGACATTTTGGGCTTTCTCCTAGCTTTAGAATAAACACATTTGGGCAAGTGTTGTGGAAGTTGTGCCTGTTTGAAGTTAGGGCTACTGTTCTTAAAAGTGCTGACAACTTTTGCTTTTCCTTTTGTCCTTGCTTACTTTTTGGTTCCCTCACCTTTTTTCTTTTTAGCCGGTTGTTTGGCCTTGTTTCTCACTTGTTTTTACTGATCATTAGAGGCCTATATATGTGGGGAGAACCTCATCTTGTAACTCACTTTTGGGAATATATGAATTGGTTGAGTTCTCTCTTGCTTATCCCTAGGATGGCTCACTAGTGCGATGATCAAGAGGCTTTCTAAGATTATTTGAGTGGTGACCTTTTATCTCTTCTAATCTTGAAAGTGAGCTCTAGGTTTCTTGGTGGTGATATCTCATCCAAGAATCCTACTTACTTATCCTTGTTTGCGTTTCCCTCTCTTTCTTATCTCTATAATAGCTCACCAGAGTGGTGATCAAGAATCCTTTAAGGTTAATTGAGTGGTGATATCTTATCTCTTTTGAAACATAAAGGAGAGCTCTAAACTTCTGTGTGGTGATATCTCATCCAAGAATCTTAGTTACTTATTTGTCAACACATTCAAGCTCAAACCGTGAACCCTCTTCTTTCTCCCTTTCTATCGGTACTTGTGATCTCTTCTTTGATCTTCCCTTCAAGGTCTTAGAATTGCATCAAGTGGTATCAGAACCTAGGCTAATCTCTTGGCCGAAGCTTCCGACCCCAAAACACAACTCCCTTAGCCAAAACAGAAAACCAGTGCAAAACACACAGAATCGTTACATTCACCAGTGCCAAGCAGAAAGTTAGCACGGTTACACCGTGCCACATATGCACGACCGTGCCACGCTTGTTCGAGCCACTCTACAAGTTTTAAAGCCAGCAAGTTCAACTATGTCTAGTAGCTCGTCATTAGAAGAAAAGTTTGAGCAACTCCTGAAACTAAATGCCGAGAAAGATGCTCAACTTGAGTATTTGACCAAACAACTTGAGCAAGCTATGAGGAACAACCAAAGAGAGATTAAAAGTTGTCAATCTCCTAGTGAATCTCAATCGGTTGATGAAGAATCTGAGGGCAACCCCTTTGCTACAAGTGATGAAGATCGACACAGGAGGCTGAAAAGAACAAGGAGAGGCAAGCCACTTGGCTTGGATTTCAAGGATGAGATTCCGGAGATTGAAGGCCAACTCAACCCGAATGAGTTCATGGATTGCATGAACACCGTTAAAAGGGTCTTCGAATACAAGAATGTTCTGGATGACAAGAATGTAAAACGCATAGCCTTTAAACTTCGTAAGTATGCTTGAATTTGGAGGTGTAATGTGGTGTCCAAGGGGGCTAGAAAAGGGAAGGATAAGATTAGGTCTTGGAGGACAATGAAGGAGAAACTTAAGACCAAATTCTTACTCACCCACTACCTACAAGACAACTACACCAAACTCCATAACCTTAGCCAAGAGTCTAAGAGTGTGGAGGAGTACACCCGTGAGTTTCAAACACTCGTTATGATTTGTGACCCGAGGGAGAATGAGGCCCAAGCGATTTTGAGATTCTTGGGAGGGTTAAATGACTCAATTGGGAAAGTTGTGGCGTTACAACATTATACAACTCTTGATGAAGTTTGCTCACTAGCCTATAAAGTTGAACCCCAAAAGAAAGCCAAGTTCAAGAGAGAATGCTCAAAACCCCCTCAAGTTAGCTACCCTTTTGACAATTGAAGTTTTACTCGTACTGCTAAACCCCTAAACACACCGACGGCCCCACCTATTTCCAAGCCAAACCCTACAAAATCACCCCTCAACCCTTATGAGAAGAGAAGGTGCTACAAATGTCAAGGGTTTGGACATATAGCCTCGGATTGTCATAATAGAAAGGTTATCACCTTGGTGGAGTACAAGGAACTTGAAGAAGTTGAGTTAAAGGTGTAAGGGAGTGACAAGGAGGTTCATGTAATGGAGATTGAGGAGGAATGTGTAGTGGAAGTGAATAAAGGTGAGTTACTTGTGCATAGGAGGGCTTGGGTTTGTCAAAAAGGCCAAAACCATGAGGAGAAATGTGAGGACATCTTCCATACAAGATGTACCATCAATGGCCATGTATGTTCACTCATTGTGGATGGGGAAGTTGTGTAAATGTGGCTTCCACTACTTTGGTAGAAATGCCTAAGCTTAAAGCCGAGCCTCACCCTTACCCATACTCTTACCCAATCCATTGCATAAACCAAGGTGAAGGACTTTGTGAATTAGTATAAGCTACGTTGATGGGTTATGGTGTGACACCATTCCCATGGATGCTTGTCATATCCTATTGGGAAGGTCTTGGCTACATGACCGAAGGGTTATGCAAGATGGTCACCGAAATACATACACTCTCCACAAAGATGGCCAAAAAGTCATCTTAGCCCCTTTTGCTCCACATCAAAATTTCAAGCCTAAGACCAAGGAAATTCCAAAGGATAGGAAAGTATTTCTTTCCTTCTTAGCGAGGAATGATCTCCAAAAGAAATTCCAAACAAAATTTCCTTGAGCTCCGCAAAATCAAGCTGACAAGCACCAAAAGCATGCTTTATCTCAACCAGGAGATTTAATTTGGGCGCACCTTAGGAAGGAAAGATTTCCTTCCCAAAGAATGTCCGAACTCATGCCACAAGGTGATGGATCCGTTGAGGTCGTTGAGAAGGTAAATGTCCACGCTTTCAAGGTTGAACTTCTTGGAGAATATGGAGTTTCTTACACTTTCCACGTCGCGGACCTCAAACCATATTTTGATGATGACAACGTTCAGAATTTTCTCTCCAATAAGGGGGGGATGATGTACCCATGGGAAACAATGAAGGTGATCAAGTTCAAAGGAAATCCAACCTCAAGGAAGGCCAAGAGGAAATCCTAGTTGTGAGACAACTCATCGAACATCAAGGCCATTACCCATGAGTTACGGACAGCAAGTGCAGCATCTTGGTGACCCTAATTGCCTAGCTTCTTGGTGGTTTAAATCCATTTTATTTCCTTGGGGTTTAAGTTCACAAAGTTATCTTTCTAATAAAGCAAATTTTAGGTCATTTGGACTTTATTTGGCCACCCAATTCAGCTCTCAAAATCCAGCGATACAAACTGCCCAGTTTAATAGTTTCAGTACCCGTTTTTAAGGTTCTATTTTCCTATCCTTGGATGAACTTAAGAACCTGCAAATCCACTTTTTGGAATCATTTTTGAGTTTACTTGAAGGGAAGCAAAAAAATTTCAAGTCAAATCCCAGGTTAAGGTTCCAAAAGAAAGCAAGTTCAGAAAAGGTGCAGTCTGATTCCAACAGAGAGTCACTTGTCTTTATCAAGGTACAACTCTCCAACGGTTGGGAATCAGAGGCTCTAAGAGGTATTACTAGAACATAGATATTCAGGGATTTCTTATAGTTTAGAATGAACGCATTTAGGCAAGTGTTTTAGAAGTTATGCTTGTTTGAAGTTAGGGTTGCTGTTCTGAAAAGTGCTGACAGCTTTTGCTTTTGCTTTCGTACTTTCTTACCTTTTGGTTCCCTCACCTTTTTGCTTTTTGGCCGGTTGTTTGGCCTTGCTTTTCACTTGTTTTTACTGATTATTAGAGGCCTATACATGTGGGGAGAACCTCAGCTTGTAACTCACTTTTGGGAATATTTGAATTGGTTGAGTTTAAACTCCCTTGTGTTTTCTCCCTTGCTTATCTCTAGGAAGGCTAACTAGAGTCGCGATCGAGAGGCTTTCCAAAATTATTTGAGGGGTGATATCTAATCTCTTCCAATCTTGAAAGTGAGCCCTAGGTTTCTTGGTGGTGATATCTCATCCAAGAATCCTAGTTACTTATGCTCCTTTGTGTTTCTCTCTCTTGCTTATCTCTAGAATAGCTCACTAGAGTGGTGATCAAGAATCCTTTATTGTTAATTGAGTGGTTATACCTTATCTATTTTAAACTTAAGGGTCAGCTCTCAGCTTCTTAGTGGTGATATCTCATCCAAGAATTTTAGCTACTTATCTATTCACACATTCAACCTCAAAACCGTGAACCCTCTTCTTTCTTCCTTTTCGTCATTGCCCTAGATCTCTTCTTTGATCTTCCCTTCAAGGTCTTAGAAGTGCATCAAATGGTATCAGAGCTTAGGCTACTCTCTTGGCCAAAGCTTCCAACCCCCAAACACAGCTCCCTTAGCTAGAACACAAAACCAGTCGGAAACAGACAAAATTGTAACATTCACCCGTGCCAGGCAGAAAGTTACCACGGTCACACCGTGCCACATACGCACGACCGTTCCACCCTTGTTCGAGCCATTGTACAAGTTTAAAGCCACCTAGTTCAAGTATTGCTAGTAGCTCGTGAATAGAAGAAAACTGTGAGCAGCTCTTGAAGATAAATGCTGAAAAAGATGCTCAACTTGTGTATTTGAGGAAACTCCTTGAGCCAGCTATGAGGAACAACCGAAGAGAGATTCAAGGTTCTCACTCTCCTAATGAATCCCAATCGGTTGATAAAGAATCCGAGGGCAACCCCTTTGCTACAAGTGGTGAAGATCGAGAGAGGAGGACGAGAAGAACAAGGGGTGGCAAGCCACTTGGCTTGGATTTCAAGGTTGAGATTCCGGAGTTTGAAGGCCAACTCATCCCGGATTAGTTCATGGATTGGATGAACACTGTTGCAAGATTCTTCGAATACAAGGATGTTTCGGATGACAAGAATGTAAAACACATAGCCTTTAAACTTCGTATGTATGCTTCAATTTAGTGGACTAATGTGGGGTACAAGAGGGCCAGAAAATGAAAGGATAAGATTAGGTCTTAGAGGAAAATGAAGGAGAAACTTAAGACCAAATTCCTACTCTCCCACTACCTACATGACAACTACACCAAACTCCATAACCTTAGACAAGAGTTTAAGAGGGTGGAGGACTACACCCGTGAGTTTGAAACACTCGTTATGATTTGTGAGTTAAGGGAGAATGAGGACCAAACGATTGTGAGATTCTTGGGAAGGTTAAATGACTCCATTAGGAAAGTTATGGAGTTACAACATTACCCCACACTTAATGAGGTTTGCTCACTGGCCCACAAAGTTAAACTTCAAAAGAAACCCAAGTTCAAGAGAGAATGCTCAAAACCCCCTTAAGGTAGCTACCCTTTTGACAATTAAAGTTTTACTCCTTCTCCTAAACCCTTAAACACACCCATGAGCTCACCCATTTCCACGCCAAACCTCACAAAATCACCCCTCAACCCTTATGAGAAGAGAAGGTGCTACAAATGTCAAGGGTTTGGACATATAGCCTCGGATTGCCCTAATAGGAAGGTTATCCCCTAGGTGGAGTACCAAGAACTTAAAGAGGCTGAGTTAAAGGTGGAAGGGAGTGACAAGGAGGTTCATTTAATGGAGATTGAGGAGGAATGTGTGGTGGAAGGGGATGAAGGCGAGTTACTTGTGCTTAGGAGGGCTTGGATTTGTCAAAAAGGCCCAAACCATGAGGTGCAATGTGAGGACATCTTCCATACAAGATGTACCATCAATGGCCATGTATGTTCACTCGTTGTGGATGGGGGAAGTTGTGTAATGTAGCTTCCATTAGTTTGGTAGAGAAGCTTAAGCTCAAAGCCGAGCATCACCCTTAACCTTACTGCATCCAATGGATAAACCAAGGTGAAGGACTTCAAGTCTCAACTCATTGCTCAATCACTTTATGAATTGGTACAAGCTACGTTGATGAGTTGTGGTGTGACATCATTCCCATGGATGCTTGTCATATCCTATTGGGAAGGTCTTGGGTATATGACCAAAGGGTTATTCATGATGGTTACCGAAATAGATACACTCTCCACAAAGGTGGCCAAAAAGCTACCGAAATACATACACTCTCCATAAAGATGCCCAAAAATTCATCTTTGCCCCTTTTGCTCCACATCAATTTTCCAAGTCTAAGACCAAAGAAATTCCAAATGATAGGAAGGTCTTTCTTTCCTTCTTAGCGAGGAAAGATCTTCAAAAGAAATTCCAAACAAAATTTCCTTTAGCTCCATAAAATCAAGCCGACAAGCACCAAAAGCATGCTTGATCTCAACAAGGAGGTTTTATTTGGGTGCACCTTAGGAAGGAAAGATTTCCTTCCTAAAAAAAGTCCACACTCATGCCACAAGATGATGGACCCTTTGAGGTCGTTGAGAAGTAAATGACCACGCCTACAAGGTTGAACTTCTGGGAGAATATGGAGTTTCTTGCACTTTCAATGTCGCGGACCTCAAACCATACTTTGATGATGACATGGTTGAGAATTCGAGGGAAAATTCTCTCCAATAAGGGGAGGATGATGTACCCATGGGAAACAATGAAGGCGATCAACTTCAAAGGCAATCCAAGTTGTGAGAGAACTCATAGAAGTTCAAGGCCATTACCCATGAGTTCCGGACAACAAGTGCACCAACTTGGTGACCCTAATTGCCTAGCTTCTTGGTGGTTTCAATCCATTTTGTTTCCTTGGGTTTTAATTTCAGAAAGTCATATTTTCAATAAAGCGAATTTTAGGTCATTTGCACTTTATTCAGTAATCCAATTCAGCTCTCAAATTCCAACTAAACAAACTACCCGGTTTTGAGGTTCTGTTTTCCTACCCTTGGATGAACTTAGCAACGTGCAAATCAACTTTTTTGAATCCTTTTTGAGTTTACTTGAAGGGAAGGAAAAGCATTTCAAGTGAAATCCGAGGTTAAGGTTCCAAAAGAAAGGAAGTTTAGAAGAGGTGCAGTCCGATTGCAACAGAGAGTCACTTGTCTTTATTAGGGTACAACTCTCCAACGTTTGGGAATTAGAGGCTCCAAGAGGTCTTACTATAAAATAGAGATTTAGGGCTTTCTCCTGGCTTTACAATGAACTCATTTTGGGAAGTGTTTTGGAAGTTATGCTTCTTTGAAGTTGGTGCTGCTGTTTTGAAAAGTACCGACAGCTTTTGCTTTTGCTTTTGTACTTGCTTACTTTTTGGTTCCCTTACCTTTTTCTTTTTGGCCAGTTGTTTGGCCTTGTTTTTCACTTGTTTTTACTGATTGGTAGAGGCCTATATATGTGGGGAGAACCTCAGCTTGTGACTCACTTTTGGGAATATATGAATTGGTTGAGTTTAGACTCCCTTATGTTTTCTCTCTTGCTTATCTGTAGGATGGCTCAATAGAGCAGTGATCAAGTGGCTTTCTAATCTTAAAAGTGAGCTCTAGGTTTCTTGGTTGTGATATCTCATCAAAGAATCGTTGTTACTTATCCTCCTTTGTGTTCTCTCTCTTTCTCATCTTTAAGAAAGCTCACCAGAGTGGTGATCAAGAATCCTTTAAGGTTAATTGAGTGGTGATATCTTATCTCTTTTAAACTTAAGGGTGAGCTCTAACCTTCTTGGTGGTGATATCTCATCTAAGAATCTTAGCTACTTATCTATCCACGCATTCAAGCTCAAACCGTGAACCTTCTTCTTTCTCCCTTTGCATCACTGCTTGAGATCTCTTCTTTGATCTTGCCTGTAAGATCTTAGAAGTGCATCGGGTGGTATCAGAGCTTAGGCAACTATCTTAGCCAAAGCTTCCAACCCCTAAACACAGCTCCCTTAGCCAAAACACAAAACCAGTCCAAACACACAAAACCGTGGCATTCACCCATGCCAGGCAGAAAGTTAGCATAGTTACACCATGCCACATACGCACAACCGTGCCACCCTTGTCCGAGCCATTCTACAAGTTTTGAAGCCACCTAGTTCAAGTATGGCTAGTAGCTCATCATTAGAAGAAACGTTTGAGCAACTCTTGACGCTAAATGCCAAGAAAGATGCTCAACTTGATTATTTGAGCAAACAACTTGACCAGGCTATGAGGAACAACCGAGGAAAGATTCAAAGTTCTCACTCTCCGAGTGAATCTCAATCTGTTGATGAAGAATCCGAGGGCAACCCCTTTGTTACAAGTGATGAAGATCGAGAGAGAAGGCCGAGAAGAACAAGGAGAGGCAAGCCACTTGCCTTGGATTTCAAGGTTGAGATTTCGGAGTTTGAAGGCCAACTCAACCCAGATGAGTTCTTGGATTGGATGAACGTCGTTGAAAGATTCTTCGAATACAAGGATGTTTCGGATGACAAGAATGTAAAACATGTAGCCTTTTGAACTTCGTAAGTGTGCTTCAATTTGGTGGAGTACTGTTGTGTCCAAGAGGGCTAGAAGAGGGAAGGATAAGATTAGGTCTTGGAGGAAAATGAAGGAGAAAGTTAAGACCAAATTCCGACTCTCCCACTACCTACAAGACAACTACACCAAACTCCATAACCTCAGACAAGAGTCTAAGAGTGTGGAGGAGTACACCCGTGAGTTTGAAACACTCGTTATGATTTGTGACCTTAGGGAGAATGAGAACAAAACGATTATGAGATTCTTGGCATGGCTAAATGACTCCATTAGGAAAGTTGTGGAGTTATAACATCACACGACTCTTGATAAAGTTTGCTCAGTTGCCCACAAAGTTTAACTCCACAAGAAAGCCAAGTTCAAGAGAGAACGCTCAAAGCCCCCTCAAGGTAGCCACCCTTTTGACAATTAAAGTTTTACTCCTACTCCTAAACCCCTAAACACACCCACGACCCCACCTTTTTCCAAACCAAACCCCACAAAATCATCCCTCAACCCTTATGAGAAGAGAAGATGCTACAAATGTCAAGGGTTTGGACATATAGCCTCAGATTGTCCTAATAGAATGGTTATCACCTTGGTATAGTACCAAGAACTTGAAGAAGCCGAGTTAAAGGTGGAAAGGAGTGATAAGGAGGCTCATTTAATGGAGATTGAGGAGGAATGTATGGAACAAGCGGACGAAGGTGAGTTACTAGTGCTTGGGAGGGCATTGAGTGGTCAACAGGGCCTAAACCATGAGGAGCAACGTCAGGACATCTTCTATAAAAGATGTACCATCAATGGCCATGTATCTTCACTCATTGTGGACGTGGGAAGTAATGTAATGTGGCTTCCACTACTTTGGTTAAGAAGCTTAAGCTCAAAGCCGAGCCTCACCGTCACCCTTACTCCATCCAATGGATAAAACAAGGTGAAGGACTTCAACTCTCAACTCGTTGCTCAATCACTTTATGAATTGCTATAAGCTACGTTAATGAGTTATGGTGCAACACCATTCCTACTGGTAAGGTCTTGGCTATATGACTGAAGGGTTATGCATGATGGTTACCGGAATACATACACTCTCCACAAAGATGGCCAATAAGTTATCGAAATACATACACTCTCCACAAAGATGGCCAAAAAGTCATCTTAGCCCCTTTTGCTCCACATCAAATTTCCAAGCCTAAGACCAAAGAAATTCCAAAGGATACAAAGGTATTTCTTTCCTTCCTAGCGAGGAAAGATCTCCAAACGAAATTCCAAACAAAATTTCCTTTAGCTCCAATAAATCAAGTCGACAAGCACCAAAAGCATGCTTTATGTCAACCAGGAGGTTTGATTTGGGCGCACTTTAGGAAGGAAGGATTTCCTTCGTAAAGAAAGTCAAAACTTGTGCCACAAGATGATGGACCCCTTGAGGTTGTTAAGAAGGTAAATGACCACGCTTACGAGGTTGAACGTCTAGGAGAATATGGAGTTTCTTGCAATTTCAAGGTCGCAGACCTCAAACCATACTTTGATGAAGAAAAGGTGGAGAATTTGAGGGAAAATTTTGTCCAAGAAGGGGAGGATGATGTACCCATGGTAATCAACGAAGGTGATCAAGTTCAAAGGCAATCCAACCCCAAGGATGTTGAAGAGGCCATCCAAGTTTTCGGAGAACTCATAGAAGATCAAGGCTATTACCCATCAGTTCCGGACAGAAAGGACAGCAATTGGTGACCCTAATTGCCTAGCTTTGTGGTGGTTTAAATCCATTTTATTACGTTGGGTTTTAATTTCATAAATGTATCTTTCCAATAAAGCAAATTTCAGGTCATTTGGACTTCATTTCGCCATCCAATTTAGCTCTTAAAGTCCAACTATCCAAACTGCCCAGTTCGACAATTTCAGCACCCGGTTTTAAGGCTCTGCTTTTCTATCCTTCGATGAACTTAGGAACCTACAAATCCACTTTGGAATCCTTTTTGAGTTTACTTGAAGGGAAGAAAAAACGTTTCAAGTCAAATCCCAAGTTAAGGTTCCGAAAGAAAGGAAGTTCAGAAGAGGTGCAGTCTGATTACAATAGAGAGTCACTTGTCTTTATCATGGTACAACTCTCCAAAGGTTGGGAATCAGAGACTCCAACAGGTCTTACCAGAAAATGGACATTTAGGGCTTTCTTCTGGCTTTACAATGAACTGACTTGGGCAAGGGTTTTGGAAGTTATGCTTGCTTGAAGTTAGGGCTACTGTTCTGAAAAGTACTGACAGCTTTTGCTTTTGCTTTTATACTTCCTCACTTTTTGGTTCCCTCCCCTTTTTGCTTTTTGGCCGGTTGTTTGGCCTTGTTCTTCACTTGTTTTTTCTTATTGTTAGAGGCCTATATTTGTGGGGAGAACCTTAGCTTGTAACTCGCTTTTGGGAATATATGAATTGGTTGAGTTTAAACTCCCTTGTGTTTCCTCTCTTGCTTATCTCAAGGATGGCTCACTAGAGTGGTGATCAAGAGGCTTTCTAAGATTATTTGAGTGGTGATATGTTATCTCTTCTAATTTTCAAAGTGAGCTCTAGGTTTCTTGGTGGTGATATCTCATCCAAGAATCCTAGTTACTTATCCTCCTTTGTTTTTCTCTCTCTTGCTTATCTCTAGAATTTCTCACTACAGTGGTGATCAAGAATCCTTTAAGGTTAATTGTGTGGTGATGTCTTATCTCTTTTAAACTTAAGGGCGAGCTCTAAGCTTCTGGTGGTGATATCTCATCAAAGAATCTTAGCTACTTATCTATCCACACATTCAACCTCAAACCGTGAACCCTCTTCATTATCCCTTTCCATCACTACTTGAGATCTCTTCTTTGATCTTCCCTTCAAGGTCTCAGAAGTGCATCAAGTGGTATCAGAGGTTAGGCTACTCTCTTAGGCAAAGATTCTAACCCCCAAACACAGCTCCCTTGGCCAAAACACAAAGCCAGTCCAAAGCACACAAAACCGTAGCATTCACCCGTGCCAAGCAGAAAGTTAGCATGGTCACACCTTGCCACATACGTATAACCGTGCCAACCTTGTTCGAGCCATTCTACAAGTTTTAAAGCCACCTAGTTTAAGTAAGGCTAGTAGCTTGTCATTAGAAGAAAAGTTTGAGCAATTCCTGAAGCTAAATGCCGAGAAAGATGCTCAACTTGAGTATTTGGCGAAACAACTCGAGCAAGCTATGAGGAACAACCATAGAGAGAGAAAGGAGGCCGAGAAGAACAAGGAGATGCTAGCCACTTGCCTTGGATGTCAAGGTTAAGATTCAAGAGGTTGATGGCCACCTCAACCCGGATGAGTTCATAGATTAGATGAACACTGTTGAAACAGTCTTCGAATACAAGGATGTTCCGGATGACAAGAATGTAAAATGCCTAGCCTTTAAACTTCGTAAGTATGCTTCAATTTGGTGAAGTAATGTGGTGTCTAAGAAGGCTAGAAAAGGGAAGGCTAAGATTTGGTGAAGTAATGTGGTTTAAACTTCGTAAGTACTCTCCCACTACCTACAAGACAACTACACCAAACTCCATAACCTTAGACAAGAGTCTAAGAGTGTGGAGGAGTACACCCATGAGTTTGAAACACTCGTTATGATTTGCGACCTTAGCGAGAATGGGAACAAAACGATTATGAGATTCTTGGCAGGGTTAAATGACTCCATTAGGAAAGTTACGGACTTACAACATCACATGACTCTTGATAAAGTTTGCTCACTTGCCCACAAATTTGAACTCCAAAAGGAAGCCAAGTTCAAGAGAGAACGCTCAAAGCCCCCTCAAGGTGGCCAGCCTTTTGACAATTGAAGTTTTACTCCTACTCCTAAACCCGTAAACACACCCACGGCCCACCTATTTCCAAACCAAACCCCACAAAATCACCCCTCAACCCTTATGATAAGAGAAAGTGCTACAAATGTCAAGGGTTTGGACATATAGCCTTGGATTGTCCTAATAAAAAGGTTATCGCCTTGGTGGAGTACTAAGAACTTGAAGAAGCCGAGTTAAAGGTGGAAGGGAGCGATACGGAGGTTCATTTAATGGAGACTGAGGAGGAATGTGTGGTGGAAGTGGATGAACGTGAGTTACATGTGCTTAGCAGGACTTTTAGTAGTCAAAATGGCCCAAACCATGAGGAGCAACGTGAGGACATCTTCCATAAAAGATATACCATCAATGGCCATATATGTTCACTCATTGTGGACGGGGGAAGTTGTGTAAATGTGGCTTCAACTACTTTGGTAGAGAATCTTAAGCTCAAAGCCAAGCCTCACCCTCACCCTTACCCTCACTCCATCCAATGGATAAACCAAGGTGGAGGACTTCAAGTCTCAACTTGTTGCTCAATGACTTTATCAATTGGTATAAGGGACGTTGATAAGTTATGGTGTGACATCATTCCAATGGATGCTTGTCATATCCTATTGGGAAGGTCTTGGCTATATGACCGAATGGTTATGCATGATGGTTATCGAAATACATACACTCTCCACAAAGATGGCCAAAAACTCATCTTATCCCCTTTTGCTCCATATCAAATTTCCAAGCGTAAGACCAAAGAAATTCCAAAGGATAGGAACATATTTCTTTCTTTCCTAGCAAGGAAAGATCTCCAAAAGAAATTCCAAACAAAATTTCGTTTAGCTCCACAAAATCAAGCCGACAAGCACCAAAAGTGTGCTTTATCTCAACCAGGAGGTTTAATTTGGGAGCACCTTAGGAAGGAGAGATTTCCTTCATAAAGAATGTCCAAACTCATGCCACGAGATGCTGGACCCTTTGAGGTCGTTGAGAAAGTAAATGACCACGCTTACAAGGTTGAACTTTCAGCAGAATATGTAGTTTCTTGCACTTTTAATGTCGCAGACCTCAAACCATACTTTGATGATGACAAGGTTGAGAATTTGAGGGGAAATTCTCACCAACAAGGGGAGGATGATGTACCCATAGGAAACAATGAAGGAGATCAAGTTCACAAGCAATCCAAGCCTAAGGAAGTCCAAGAGGCCATCCAAGTTGTGAGAGAACTCATAGGAGATGAAGGCGATTACCCATCAGTTTCGGACAGCAAGTGCAGCAACTTGGTGTCCTTAATTGCCTAGCTTCGAGGTGGTTTATATCCATTTTATTACCTTGGGTTCTAAGTTCTGAAAGTTATCTTTGCAATAAGCCAAATTTCAGGTCATTTGGACATCATTTGGCCATACAATTCAGCTCTCAAGGTGCAGCTATACAAACAACCCAGTTTGACAGTTTCTGTACCCAGTTTTGAGGTTCTGTTTTTCCTATCCTTGGATGAACTTAGGAAGCTGCAAATCCACTTTATGGAATCCTTTTTGAGTGTACATGAAGGGTAGCAAAAAATTTTGAAGTCAAATCCCAGGTTAAGGTTCCAAAAGAAAGTAGGTTCAGAAGAGGTGCAGCCTGATTGCAGCAGGGAGTCACTTGTCTTTATCATATTACAACTCTCCAACGGCTGGGAATAAGAGGCTCCAAGAGGTTTTACCAGAAAAAAGACATTTAGGGCTTTCTCTAAGCTTTGGAATGAACTCATTTGGGCAAGGGTTTTGGAAGTTATGCTTGTTTTAAGTTAGGGTTGTTGTTCTGAAAAGTACTGACAACTTTTTCTTTTGCTTTGGTACTTGCTTACTTTTTGGTTCCCTCGCCTTTTTGCTTTTTGGCCGGTTTTTTGGCCTTTTTTTTTTACTTGTTTTTGTTGATTGTTAAAGGCCTATATATATGGGGAGTACCTCAACTTGTAGCACACTTTTGGGAATATATGAATTGGTTGAGTTTAGACTCCCTTGTATTTTCCCTCTTGCTTATCTCTAGGATGGCTCACTAGAGTGGTGATCAAGAGGCTTTCTAAGATTATTTGAGTGGTGATATCTTATCTCTTCTAATCTTGAAAGTGAGCTCGATGTTTCTTGGTGGTGATATCTCATTCGAGAATGCTAGTTACTTATCCTCCTTTGTGTTTCTCTCTCTTGCTTATCTCTATAATTTCTCACTACAGTGGTGATCAAGAATCCTTTAAGGTTAATTGAGTGGTGATATCTTATCTCTTTTAAACATAAGGGTGAGCTCTATGCTTCTTGGTGGTGATATCTCATCCAAGAATCTTAGCTACTTATCTATCCACACATTCAAGCTCAAACCATGAACAGTCTTTTTTCTCCCTTTCCATCACTACTTGGGATCTCTTCTTTGATCTTCCCTTGAAGGTCTTAGAAGTGCATCAAGTGGTATCAGAGCTTAGGCTACTCTCTTGGCCAATGCTTCCAACCCCCAAACACGGCTCCCCTCGCCAAAACACAAAACCTGTCTAAAACACACAAAACCGTAGCATTTACCCATGCCAGGTAGAAATTCAGCACGATCACACCGTGCCACCCTCGCCTGAGCCATTCTATAAGTTTTAAAGCCACCTAGTTCAAGTATGGGTAGCTAATTGCAACAGATAGTCACTTATCTTTATCAGGGTAAAAATCTCCAACAACTGCGAATCAGAGGCTCCAAGAGGTCTTACCAGAAAATAGACATTTACGACTTTCTCCTAGCTTTGGAATGAACTCATTTGAGCAAGGGCTTTGGAGGTTATGCTTTTCTGAAGTTAGGGCTACTGTTTTGAAAAGTGCTGACAGCTTTTGCTTTTGCTTTTGTAGTTGCTTACTTTTTTATTCCCTCACCTTTTTGCTTTTTAGCTGGTTGTTTGGCCTTATTTTTCACTTGTTTTTTCTGATTGTTAGAGGCCTATACATGTAGCAAGAACCTCAGCTTGTAACTCACTTTTGGGAATATATGAATTGGTTAAGTTTAGACTCCATTGTGTTCTATCTCTTGCTTATCTCTAGAATGGCTCACTAGAGTGGTGATCAAGAAGCTTTCTAAGATTGTTTGAGTGGTGATATCTTATCTCTTCTAATCTTGAAAGTGAGCTCTAAGTTTCTTGGTGGTGATATCTCATCCAAGATTCCTAGTTAGTTATCCTCCTTTGGGTTTCTCTCTCTTGCTTGTCTCTAGAATAGCTCACTAAAGTGGTGATCAAGAATCCGTTAAGGTTAATTAAGTGGTGACATATTACCTCTTTTAAACTTAAGGGTGAGCTCTCAGCTTCTTAGCGGTGATATCTCATCCAAGAATCTTAGCTACTTATCTATCCACACGCTCAAGCTCAAACCGTGAACCCTCTACTTTTTCCCTTTTCATCAATACTTGAGATGTCTTCTTTGATCTTCCCTTCTTGGTCTTAGAAGTGCATCAAGTGGTATTAGATCTTAGGCTACTCTTTTGTCCAAACCTGCCAACCCCAAAACACAACTCCCTTAGCCAAAACACAAAACGAGTCTAAAGCACACAAATCCGTAGCATTCACCCGTGCCAAGAGAAAGTTAGCATGGTCGCACCGTGCCACGTACGTATGACCGTGCCACCCTTGTCTGAGTCATTCTACAAGTTTTAAAGCCACCTAGTTCAAGTACGGCTAGTAGCTTCTCATTAGAAGAAAAGTTTGGGCAACTCATGATGCTAAATGCCAAGAAAGATGCTCAACTTGAGTATTTGAGGAAACAACTTGAGCAAGCTATGAGGAACAACCAAAGAGAGATTGAAAGTTCTCACTCACCTAGTGAATCTCAATCAGTTGATGAAGAATCCGAGGGCAACCCCTTTGCTATAAGTGATGAAGATCGGGAGAGGGGGCCGAGAAGAACAAGGAGAGGCAAGCCATTATATTCCCTTGGGTTTCAAGTTCAGAAAGGTAAGTTTCCAATAAAGCAAATTTTAGGTCATTTGGACTTCATTTGGCCATCCAATTGACCTCACAAAGTCCAGCTATACAAACTGCCTAGTTTGACAGTTTTAGTACTCGGTTTGGAAGTTCTATTTTCCTATCCTTGGATGAAGTTAGGAACCTGCAAATCCACTTGTTCGAATCCTTTTCAAGTTAACTTGAAGTGAAGCAAAAAATTTGAAGTCAAATCCCAGGTTAAGGTTCCAAAAGAAAGCAAGTTCAAAGGCGGTGCAATCTAATTGCAACAGAGAGTCACTTGTCCTTATAAGGGTAAAACTCTCCAACGCTTGCGAATCAGAGGCTCAAAGAGGTCTTTGTAGAAAATAGACATTTAGGGCTTTCTCCTAGCTTCGGAAGGAACTCAATTGAGCAAAGGTTTTGGAGGTTATGCTTGTGTGAAGCTAGGGTTGCTGTTCTGAAAAGTCCTGATAGCTTTTGCTTTTGCTTTTGTAGTTGCTTACTTTTTGGCTCCCTCACCTTTTTCTTTTTGGCTGGTTCTTTGGCCTTATTTTTCACTTGTTTTTTCTGATTGTTAGAGGCCTATATATGTGGAGAGAATCTCAGCTTGTAACTCACTTTTGGCAATATTTGAATTGGTTGAGTTTAGACTCCCTTGTGTTTTCTCTCTTGCTTATCTCTAGGATGGCTCACTAGAGTGGTGATCAAGAGGCCTTCTAAGATTATTTGATTGGTGATATCTTATTGCTTCTAATCTTGAAAGTGAACTCTAGGTTTCTTGGTGGTGATATCTCATCGAAGAATCCTACTTACTTATCCTCCTTTGTGTTTCTCTCTCTTGCTTGTCTCTATAATAGCTCACTAGAGTGGTGATCAAGAATCCTTTACGGTTAATTGAGTGGTGATATCTTATCTTTTTTATACCTAAGGGTGAGCTCTAAGCTTCTTGGTCGTGATATCTCATCCAAGAATCTTAGCTACTTATCTATCCACACATTCAAGCTCAAACCGTGAACCCTCTTCTTTTTCCCTTTTCATCACTACTTGAGATCTCTTCTTTGATCTTCCCTTCAAGGTCTTAGAAGTGCATCAAGTGGTGTCAGAGCTTAGGCTACTCTTCTGTCCAAAGCTTCCAACCCCAAAACACAGCTCTCTTAGCCAAAACACAAAACCAGTCTAAAACACACAATTCCGTAGCATTCACCCGTGCCTGGCAGAAAGTTAGCACGGTCACACCGTGCCACATACGTATGACCGTGCCACCCTTGTCCGAGACGTTCTACATGTTTTGAAGCCACCTAGTTCAAGTATGGCTAGTAGCTTGTCATTAGAAGAAAAGTTTGAGCAACTCATGACGCTCAATGCCAAGAAAGATGCTCAAATTGAGTATTTGAGGAAACAACTTGAGCAAGCTATGAGGAACAACCGAAGAGAGATTGAAAGTTCTCACTCTCCTAGTGAATCTCAATCGATGAATGAAGAATCCGACGGCAACCCCTTTGCTATAAGTGATGAAGATCGAGAGAGAGGGCCGAGAAGAGCAAGGAGAGGCAGGCCATTTTATTGCCTTGGGTTTCAAGTTCAGAAAGGTATGTTTCCAATAAAGCAAATTTAATGTCATTTGGACTTCATTTGGCCATCCAATTTAGCTCTCAAAGTCTAGCTATACAAACTGCCTAGTTTGACAGTTTCAGTACCCGGCTTAGAAGTTCGGTCTTCCTATCCTTGGATGAAGTTAGGAAACTGCAAATCCACTTTTTGGAATCCTTTTCGAGTTAACTTGAAGGGAAGCAAAAAACTTCAAGTCAAATCCCAGGTTAAGGTTCTAAAAGAAAGAAAATTCAGAAGAGGTGCAGTTTGATTGCAACAGAGAGTCACTTGTCTTTATCAGGGTAAATCTCTCCAATGGTTGCGAATCAGAAGCTCCAAGAGGTCTTATCAGAATATAGACATTTAGGGCTTTCTCCTAGCTTTGGAATGAACTCATTTGAGCAAGGGTTTTGGAGGTTATGCTTGTTTGAAGTTAGGGCTGTTGTTCTGAAAAAGTACTGACAACTTTTGCTTTTGCTTTTGTAGTTGCTTACTTTTTAGTTCCCTCACCTTTTTGCTTTTTCGCTGGTTGTTTGGCCTTATTTTTCACTATTTTTGCTGATTGTTAGAGGCCTATATATGTGGGGAGAACCTTAGCTTGTAACTCA
>JACYFF010031956.1:36736775-36758255 GCA_017589665.1 Selenicereus undatus | reverse complement strand
AAAAAATTTCAAGTCAAATCCCAGGTTAAGGTTCAAAAAGAAAGCAAGTGCAGAGGAGGTGCAGTCTGATTGCAACAGAGAGTCACTTGTCTTCATCAGGGTAAAACTCTCCAACGGCTGCGAATCAGAAGCTCCAAGAGGTCTTACCCGAAAATAGACATTTAGGGCTTTCTCCTAGCTTTAGAATGAACTCAATTGAGCAAGGGTTTTGGAGGTTATGCTTGTTTGAAGTTAGAGCTGCTGTTCTGAAAAGTACTGACAACTTTTGTTTTTGCTTTTATAGTTGCTTGCTTTTTTGTTCCCTCACCTTTTTTTTTGGCTAGTTGTTTGGCCTTATTTTTCACTATTGTTGCTGATTGATAGAGGCCTATATATGTGGGGAGAACCTCAGCTTGTAACTCACTTTTGGGAATACATGGATTGGTTGAGTTTAGGCTCCCTTGTGTTTTCTCTCTTGCTTATCTCTAAGATGGCTCACTAGAGTGGTGATCAAGAGGCTTTCTAAGATTATTTGAGTGGTGATATCTTATCTATTCTAATCTTGAACGTCAGCTCTAGGTTTCTTGGTGGTGATATCTCATCCAAGAATCCTAGTTACTTATCCTCCCTTGTGTTTCTCTCTCTTCTTGTCTCTGGAATAGCTCACTAGAGTAGTGATCAAGAATCCTTTAAGCTTAATTGAGTCGTGATATCTTATCTCTTTTAAACTTAAGGGTGAGCTCTAAGCTTCTTGGTGGTGATATCTCGTCCAAGAATCTTAGCTCTACTTATTTATCCACACATTCAAGCTCAAACCGTGAACCCTCTTCTTTTTCCCTTCCCATCACTACTTGAGATCTCTTCTTTGATCTTCCCTTCAACGTCTTAGAAGTGCATCAAGTGGTATCAGAGCTTAAGCTACTATTCTGTCCAAAGCTACCAACCCCCAAACACAGCTCCCTTGCCCAAAACACAAAACCAGTCCAAAGCGCACAAATCCGTACCATTCACCCGTGTCAGGGAGAAAGTTAGCACAGTCACACCGTGCGACATACGTATGACCGTGCCACCCTTGTCCGAGCCATTCTACAAGTTTTAAGGCCACCTAGTTCAAGTATGGCTAGTAGCTTGTCAGTTGAAGAAAAGTTTGAGCAACTCATGATGCTGAATGCCAAGAAAGATGCTCAACTTGAGTATTTGAGGAGACAACTTGAGCAAGCTGTGAGCAACAATCGAATAGGGATAACAACCGAAGAGAGATTGAAAGTTCTCACTCACCTAGTGAATCTCAATCAGTTGATGAAGAATTCAAGGGCCACCCCTTTGCTATAAGTGATGAAGATCGAGAGAGAGGGCTTAGAAGAAAAACAAGAGGCAAGCCATTTTATTGCCTTGGGTTTCAAGTACAGAAAAGTATGTCTCCAATAAAGAAAATTTAAGGTCATGTGGACTTCATTTGGCCATCCAATTCAACTCTCAAAGTCCAGTTATACAAACTACTTAGTTTGACACTTTCAGTACCTGGTTTGCAAGTTATGTTTTCCTATCCGTGGATGAAGTTAGGAACCTGCAAATCCACTTTTTGGAATCCATTTCAAGTTAAGTTGAATGGAAGCAAAAAATTTCAAGTCAAATCACAGGTTAAGGTTCTAAAAGAAAGCAAGTTCAGAGGAGCTGCAGTTTAATTGCAACAGAGAGTCACTTGCCTTTATCGGGATACAACTCTCCAACGGCTGGGAATCAGAGGCACCAAGAGGTCTTACTCGAAAATAGACATTTAGGGCTTTTTGCTAGCTTTGGAATGAACTCATTTAGGCAAGGATTTTGGAAGTTACGCTTGTTTGAAGTTAGGGCTGCTGTTCTGAAAAGTACTGACAGCTTTTGGTTTTGCTTTTGTACTTGCTTACTTTTTCGTTCCCTCACCTTTATGCTCTTTGGCCAGTTGTTTGGCTTTGTTTTTCACTTGTTTTTGCTGATTGTTAGAGGCCTATAAATGTGGCGGAACCTCAGCTTGTAACTTACTTTTGGGAATATGTGAATTGGTTGAGTTTAGACTCCCTAGTGTTTTCTCTCTTGCTTATATCTAGGATGGCTCACTAGAGTGGTGATCAAGAGCCTTTCTAAGATTATTTGAGAGGTGATATCTTATCTCTTCTAATCTTGAAAGTGAGCTCGGGTTTTCTTGGTGGTGATATCTCATCCAAGAATCCTAGCTACTTATCCTCCTTTGTGTGTCTTTCTCTTGCTTATCTTTAGAATAGCTCACTAGAGTGGTGATCAAGAATCCTTTAAGGTTAACTGAGCGGTGATATCTTATCTCTTTTAAACTTAAGGGTGAGCTCTAAGCTTCTTGGTGATGATATCTCATCTAGGAATCTTAGCTACTTATCTATCCACATATTCAAGCTCAAACCGTGAACCCTCTTTTTTGTCCCTTTCCATCACTACTTGAGATCTCTTCTTTGATCTTCCCTTCAAGGTTTTAGAAGTGCATCAAGTGGTATCAGAGCTTAGGATACTCTCCTAGCCACACCTTCTAGCCCCAAACACTGCTCCCTTAGCCAAAACACAAAACAAATCTAAAGCACACAAATCCGTCGCAATCACCCGTGCCAGGCATAAAGTTAGCATGTTCACACCGTGCCACATACGTATGATCGTGCCACCCTTATCCAAGCCATTCTATAGTTTTTGAAGCAACCTAGTTCAAGTATGGCTAGTAGCTCATCATTAGAAGAAAAGTTTGAGCAACTCTTGAAGCTAAATGCCGAGAAAGATGCTCAACTTGAGTATTTGAGGACACAACTTGAGCAAGCTTTGAGGAACAACCGTAGAGAGATTCAAGGTTCTCACTCTCCTATTGACTCTCAATCGATCGATGAAGAATCTGAGGGTAACCCCTTTGCTACAAGTGATGAAGATGGAGAGAGGAGGCCGAGCAGAACAAGGAGAGGTAAGGCACTCGCCTTGGATTTCAAGGTTGAGATTCCGGAGTTTGAAGGCCAACTTAACCCAGATGAGTTCATAGATGGGATGAACACCGTTGAAAGAATCTTCGAATACAAGGAGGTTCTGAACGATAAGAATGTAAAACGCATGGCCTTTAAAGTTCGCAAGTACGTTTCAATTTGGTAGAGAAATGTGGTGTCTAAGAAGGCTAGAAAAGGGAAGGATAAGATTAGGACTTGGACGAAAATGAAGGAGAAACTTATGACCAAATTCCTACTCTCCCACTACCTACAAGACAACTACACCAAACTCTATAACCTTAGGCAAGAGTCTAAGAGTCTAGAGGAGTACACCCGTAAGTTTGAAACACTCGTTATGATTTGTGACCTTATGGAGAATGAGGACCAAACGATTGTGAGATTCTTGGGAGGTTTAAATGACTACATTAGGAATGTTGTGGAGTTACAACATTACACCACTCTTGATGAAGTTTGCTCACCAGTCCACAAAGTTGAACTCCAAAAAAAAGCCAAGTTCAAGAGAGAATGCTCAAAACCCCCTTAAGGTTGCTACCCTTTTCACAATTGAAGTTTTACTCCTACTCCTAAACCCCTGAACGCACCCATGACCCCACCTATTTCCAAGCCAAACCATACAAAATCAACCCTCAACCTTGACGAGAAGAGAAGGTGCTTCAAATGTCAAGGGTTTCGACATATCGCGTCGGATTGTCCTAATAGAAAGTTTATGACCTTGGTGGAGTACCAAGAACTTGAAGAAGTCGAGTTAAAGGTGGAAGGGAGTGATAAGGAGGTTCATTTAATAGAGATTGAGGAGGAATGTGTCGTGGAAACGGATGAAGGTGACTTACTTGTGCTTAGGCGGGCATTGAGTGGTCAAAAGGGCCCAAACCATGAGGAGCAACGTGAGGACATCTTCCATACAAGATGTACCATCAATGGCCATGTCTGTTCACTCATTGTGGATGAGGGAAGTTTTGTAAATGTGGTTTCCACTACTTTGGTAAAGAAGCTTAAGCTCAAAGCCAAGCCTCACCCCCACCATTACTCCATCCAATGGATAAACCAAGGTGATGGACTTCAAGTCTCAACTCGTTGCTCAATCACTTTATCAATTGGTACAAGCTACATTGATGAGTTTTGGTGTGACATCATTCCTGTGGATGCTTGTCATATCCTAATGGGAAGGTCTTGGCTATATGAACAAAGGGTTATGCACGATGGTTACCTAAATACATACACTCTCCATAAAGATGGCCAAAAAATCATCTTAGCCCCTTTTGCTCCACATCAAATTTCCAAGCCTAAGACCAAAGAAATTCCAAAGGATAGGAACGTATTTCTTTCTTTCCTAGCAAGGAAAGATCTCCAAAAGAAATTCCAAACAAAATTTCGTTTAGCTCCACAAAATCAAGCCGACAAGCACCAAAAGTGTGCTTTATCTCAACCAGGAGGTTTAATTTGGGAGCACCTTAGGAAGGAAAGATTTCCTTCATAAAGAATGTCCAAACTCATGCCACGAGATGCTGGACCCTTTGAGGTCGTTGAGAAAGTAAATGACCACGCTTACAAGGTTGAACTTTTGGCAGAATATGTAGTTTCTTGCACTTTTAATGTCGCAGACCTCAAACCATACTTTGATGATGATAAGGTTGACAATTTGAGGGCAAATTCTCTCCAACAAGGGGAGGATGATGTACCCGTGGGAAACAATGCCGGTGATCAAGCTCAAAGGCAATCCAACCCCAAGGTAGTCCAAGAGGCCATCCAAGTTGTGAGAGAAATCATAGAAGAACAAGGCCATTACCCTTCACTAACTTTGAGCTTTTAATAAATGACTCAAAGACTGCGGCTATTTATTTATTTTATTTTATTAATCATGTGAGGAAGGAGGCCACAAGGGTTAGTCATTCCATGGCAAGATTAGCTAAAGAGCTTGAAGGTACCTTTGTTTGGGATGGTGAATTCCCCCTTGCGGTTGAAAAAGTTATTCCTTAGGAAATTGGATAAAATGGTGTGAAGTTGCTTTGTTTCAAAAATAAAAATTGAATAGATCTAACCTTTTTGGAGACTTTAAGATAATTGGAAATGGAAAAAGCTAGCCCAACTAAAATTTAGACATTACAATATTTCATGCTCCACGTATTTCAAAGATAATATTCCATTTGACTTTACAGCCAAGAAGCTAGTTTTTTTGTCTAGCCATAAGTATATGTAGCACATAATTGATTTTAAAATTTGAAACTTTTAGGTAAAAGATAATCATCTAAAACCTTTGAGAAATTTTATTCAATAAAAAGTTTTTTTTTAAAATTTTCTTTGTTAAAATTTGATTTTAACAGGCACATTTAATTATTTGATTTAGTTAAACAAATAATCTTAGTATTTGATTAGATACTACTTGGATTAATTTTTTTATGGAAAAGCTAATTCTAGGAACTCTTAAACTGTCAACTTTTTGATATTATTATTTAAATTTTTTAGGTCTGACATACATTTGGACAAAGCAATTGGTTATGCTTCTGGAGATCACCAAAAGCCACATTAGATTTTTTTATGGGGTAGGCAAAGTGACTATTTCTTCAAACTATTCAAAAACTTCATTCATACTAATAAATGTTGGAGTTGCTTCAAAGGCCGATAGAGAAATCCATTTTCCGTTATGTTACTTTTTGACATCTCACATAAAACATTTACGAAGACCAACTCATGTTTATATACTCTTTGACATCTCACATACAACAATTACAAAGAGCGACTCATGTTATATACTCTGGTCTCCCATGAAATCCATGAAAGCCAAGTGGTTACATGGGACTCTAGAACACATAAGCGAACACCTGCTCCCACTTAACATACCAGATTGGGTTCCGGACATAGGCATGACTCTTATTGGCTCATCCTTTTAGGTCCAATTCGATACTTATTTTTGGTGAGTAACCGTTGCAATACCTATTTCCATCTCAATCATTATATTCTCTGCATTATTGTTGTTGATTTTCCCCTACAAATCAAGGTCTATTGTCTTTATAGTTTTTACAGCCCTCTTCTCCCTATAATCAGACCTGTCAACAACAGGTTCAGACACAAAGAAAAGCACTAAACACTCTTTAGAATCTCTTTCGCGTAGGTGATTATTTACAGATGCTCGTTGTTATTCAACTTAGTACCTCTTTCGACCAACTTGTCGTGTATCCATGGGACCCATTGCTTACGAGACCTTGAATTACTATTTGAGTGAGCAAATTTGGTTTTAGGATAGTGGACTACCACGCCATGACATCCTCTACCATCCTTCAATCAAGCTAAGTTAATTTGTTCTTTCACTATTAGTTACATCCATTTTTTTTCTAACAATCTAAAATCGAAATTGTATTTACGAGTAATGGCTAAATGAAGAAACATGTTTGATACCTTGTGTCTACCTGATGTGCCTAAGCTTAATGAGAATAATTATCATATGTGGGCTGATAAAATAGAATTTTTGTTTACTCAATCTGGGGTTGATTATGCTTTTTAGTTGAAGAGACTAGCAAAGGATCTAAAAGAAGCTACAAAACGGATAATAAAACTTGTCATGGTTTTCTTTTGCATTATATGTCTAATTCAATGTACCGTATTCATAATGACATTGAAAGTGATGAAAATTTGGGAGGCCCCTAAATCTAAGTATGATTCTGACATACTAGGATTAAGAAGCATGCTTGAAGTACGTGGTGGTCACCTAAAATGACTTATGAAAACCTATCTAGAACAAGTTCATGAGAATGAGAATCTATGTGCTAAAATCTTGGCTAAGTGTATGAACATTTGTTATGCATTTCAAGCCAATTAATTGGTAGAAAAACTATGTCCTTCGTGGTGTAATTATGTTAGCACCATGAAGCACAAGTAGAAGGACCTTAAACTTTAAAAATTGATTGTTGACATTAAAATGGAGCAAAACTAGAGCCGGGTAAATCCGACCTAACATGATTACCGACCGAAAATGAATATGAAGCTAAACAGGTTTGAGTATAGATTTTCAACCCATTTAATTAAATTAGTTGACACGCTTAACCTATTTGACTAAACAGGTTACGTTCCGTTTGAGATTCTCGACATAAAACAAATACATATTTAACCCATTGAATTAAATAGGTTAAACAATTCTCTCCACTAACCCATTTGTAATTTTTTTATTTATCTTTTATTTGATATTTAAGAATACAAAAATTAAAAATGTACATAAAAATTTGAATTATAAAGAATTTGAGGAACTTTGAAAGGTGATTGGTTGATGTGGTCTCTAAATTTAACTTTTTATACAATATAATTAGGTATTCGTTTAAAGTTAAATGTGTAAATAGGCAATGAAGTGACCTAAACTTGACCCGCTTATTTTAAATGAGTTAAATAGGTCAAAATTAGTTCAACCTATTTAAAACTAAATGGGTATAGGTCATGGTTTTCCACAACGTTTAATAGGTTAGTTAAGTTTAGGTTAAGGGATTTTCAAATTGTTTAAGATCGACATGAACACAAACCCGACCCGACCTATTTTCTTGCTCTAAGAAGAACCCCATCCAATTCAATTGAAAGAATTCAGGTCACTTTTCTTCTACTGCTAATCTAGTTGAGTTCAAGAATCCATCAAAGTTTGTCAGGAGCAAGGGACCAAGAGGGAACAGACCCAATCAATTCCATGGAAAAAGATAGAACAACAAGCTTAAGGGATAAAGATCCAATCAAAATAAGTTTCGATATCTAGCAAAAGAGTTGTGGTGGGTTTGGATTTGCGGGTAACATATCCAAAGAGAACAAAGTTCAAGCCAATTTCATTGAAGATGTCATTGCTATTGTGGTCTTAAAGGTGAACATCATAAGCAACATAGTTGAGCGGGTGGTCGATTCTGGAGTGACTCAATACATGTGCACTAATAGGGACCTCTTTTAAGAGTATGAAAAGGTCACTAAAGATGAATCCGTGTTTACTATTAATTCTAGTTTACGGTATAGTCTTAATATGGATATGGTTTCACTTAAACGAAATTTTGGAAAACTTCTTGCTCCTCAAAATGTACTTCATATTCTAGACATTTGTAGAAACCTTATTTTTGTTGGCCTTCTAAATATGGCTAGAGTTATAGTTATTTTCAATTCTAGGAAATTTGAATGCACTAAGCGTTGTGAATTTGTTGCAAAGGATTTTCATAATAGGGTGATTGTTTTCTTAATCCTGTTGCTGAAAATAACATGAATGCTTCTGCTGCTTACATTGTCGACTCTATTTCTTTAAGGCATGCTAAATTACTGTTAGATGATAAATTGTCCTATTTTATATGCCTCTTTCACCCACTTTTAGCTTGTATAATAACTTAATCTTTAGGATTTTTACTTATTTTATTTGTGTTTTGTAGGAAATAAGTTAAAAAGGAGCAAGTATCACGAAAAGGAGCGAAGACAGACAAAAAGGAGTGAAGACAGACAAAAACGGGACGACGGTAGACCATGCCACCGTGCCAAGGATGTGGCGCGGTGGGGCCATGCCACCTGGCGCAGCCGTGCGCCGGCATTCGCTCGCTCGCTCGCTGGATTTTCTATTTAAACCCCTTTTCGGTGTTTTTGTTCAGGACCTCCCCGGCTCCCGTTTAACGACTTTTTGTGAGTTTTTAGTTTAGGTTTAGCCAAAAAAACCTCGATAGGAGGATTAGATTAGGATTTTATATTGTAATTTCGGATTCAAGCATGTGGATTTTCAAGTTCATTCAACGATTCAAGCATAAGGTTTCTCTCATCTTCCTCTCTCTGTTTTGGTTATTCATGTTCATGTTTTAGTTTACAATCTTTTTTAATGTTTAGTGATTATAGTTGTAAATCTTGGATTGTGGTTAGCCTCTTGATGACTGATTAATCTTGTTTAGGCCCCAACCCGTCTTTGTTTATGGCTAGAAGTTAGAGTTTGCTTTCACGCCTACTAAGTGTTCGATAAAATGCTTGAAAGAGCTTTCATCCGTGTTTTGGGGCAATTGACTTATGCTGTGAGGTGAGGTTGATTGTCTACTGTGGGTAGGGAGAATAGTTGGGATTGGGACCTAAAAATAGTCTCGTCGCTAGCTAGGTTAAGGGTTGTCAACCTAGTAGTTTAGTTGAACTAATCCCATGAAAATAGGTGGCTAGGGCAACTAGATTAGCTTATTGACCCTTGAGAGAGGGCTTAGGTGGCCTCAACGATGCAATCGATCAACTCTGAATGCTAGCATAGCTAGGAAAGGTTTGGCCTTAACTTGATTACTTCATTTGGGCCATGTGAATACTGCATCTACTGAAAGCCTTAAACAACTAAGCTTTATCCCTGCATTCAACAACTATGATTTTGACAAATATGAAATATGTGTAGAGGCTAGGTACCCAAGAACCCATGTGGTAAAAATGTAAATCCCACCTCTACCATATTAGATTAAATTCATAGTGACTTGGGTGGCTTCAAAAACACCATATATAAACAGACGGAAGTACTATGTCCCTTTTATGGATGACTATTCTAGGTTCACTAAAGTGTATCATTTAAATAATAAGGATGAGGTCACAGATAAATTTTTGATTTGCAAAGTTGAACTACAAAATTAGTTGGACCAAAAAATCAAAACGAGTAAGGTTTGATAAAGGAGAAGAGTACGACATCGCCTCTCTTAAGAAATAGTCTAAAGAATAATGGATTATCCATTAGTTAATTGTCCCTTATGCCCCAAAACAAAATGCTATGGCATAAAGAAAGAGCATGAACACTAAAGAACTGATTAATGCCATGCTCATCAGTTCAAAACTGCCTACAAACATATGGGAAAAAACTATCTTGTATGCCTGTTATGTGCTCAATAGAGTTCCTCATAAGAGACTTAACAAACTTTTATTAAGTTGTGGAAGGGCTTTGCTCCAAACCTGAACCACATTAAAGTGTTGGGGTGCTTGGCAAAAGTAATACTTAGGGATTTTTTATGAAATAAAATTGAACCCAAAACTGTTGATCTTATTTTTACTGCTCATGCTCGTAATAGTGTTGCATATAGATTAATTCTAAAAGAAGGTTATAGCTTTGGTGCTATCAGGGAGTCTAGAGGTTGAATATTTTTTGAACATATATTTTATATGAATACCTCTATGAATAAGTGTTTGTATATGACGTTTACATCAAATCCTCATTTTGTTTCATCTAGTAATTTGGACCAAGAACCCAAAAGGAGTAAAAGTGCTACAACTTAGACTAGTTTGTACTTGACTTTGTCATTAGTTTCTTAGTAGAGATAGGCCAACTAGGTGAGACAACTATGAATATATGTCTCATATAGCATGATCTAAACACTTATAAGGAAGTTATGGAGTCTATGGGCTCTAGTTTTGGGAAAGAGGTCACCAATAGTGAACAAGAGTCCCTTATGGCCAACAGGACTTGAACATTTAGTAACCTTCGTAGTGGTTGCAAGGAACTTGGGAGTAAATGGGTATTTAAAACCAAGTTAAGAGTTGACAAAACCATAGATACGTTCAAGGCTAGACTTGCGGTTCAGGGCTTTAACCAGAAAAAGGTTATAGATTACTTTGGTACTTGCTTCTGTGTGACTAATGTTGCTACTGTTAACACATTAATGACCCTCATTCACAATCTTGTTATGCATGAAACGGATTTCAAAATAGTGTTCTGAAATGGTGAGCTTGTGGAAGACATGTACATAAAGTAGCCAGAGGGCATTGTGGTTCCTGGATAAGAGCATAAGTTATCCAACCTTATCAAATCCTTATATGAACTAAAGAAGGCTCCAAAGCCATGGTATAAAAATTTTAACTCTAAACTTACTTCTAAAGGTTTTCATGTGAATTATTCTGATGCACGTGTGCACTTAAAAATTAATGACCATGGTTGTGTAATTATTTGTCTATATGTGGATATACTTATATTTGGGATAGACTTATATATTGCTAATGCTACTAAATCCTTTCTTACTGTATTCTTTGACATGAAGGACTTGGATGGGACAGTGTTATTCTTGTCACTAAAATAACTAAGACCAAAGGGGGTATAAGTCTTAACCAATCTCATTATATTAAAAAGATACTCAAAAAGTTTAATCAATTTTCTTGTACTCCAATAAGGACCTCTTATGATCCTAGTATTCTCTTGATCAAGAATAAAGGTGATACTGTGTGATAAAGTGAGTATGCCAAGATAAGTGGTAGTGTAATGTTTTTAATTAACTACACTTATCCTAATATAGCCTATGCTATAAGTAGACTGAGCAGCTATACATATAATCCTAATATTGATCATCAGAATACCAAGATTAAACTATTGAAAAATAGGAAAAACACCCTCAATTTAGGATTGAATTTTAAGATCACTCCTGCTGTTTTGGAGGGTTCTTGTGAAGCGAATAGTTGTGATATGATGAAGAGATTAATTGAATTAGTGGTTATGTGTATACTCTATCTATAACAACTCCCAATGTAAATCACACTTTCACGTGGTCAGGGAGATCCAAATGTAGGCAGCTCCGCCCTTGGAGAGGTTGATTCTAAGAGACCCACGTAAATTTAAAATTGTAATTTAACTTTAATTTGGATTGACAGAAGGTAATGTAAAAGAAATACGTACAATAGTAGAAATGTATAAAAACAACATAGGAGAGACAATCGGGGATAGGATGCTAATAACTTTGTTAAGCATAGGGTAATACTAACATACCCAAAAAAAAGGGGCAAACGCAAGTTAAAAAAAAATTCCACTACCACAAACAACATTCTCCTGTCCTTGAGTTGTCAAAGGAATGCTAAGAAGCTACCTACCTATGTTTCTCAACCTTAATCCTCGACCTCCACAGATTCCTATCCTGAGTCGTGGTCCTCCATTAGCTGCACAGATTTCAAATCATGCTTAATCATTTCTTTCTAGTTGTTTTTAGGTCGTTCTATGCCTCTCCTACACTTCTGAAGGTTAATAATCTCACATCTTCACACAGATGTATATGCACTCATTCTCTTAATATGACTAAACCAGCTAAATCTAGTTTCCATCATCTTAGTGCCTATGGGTGCAATTTTAACTTTGTTTCTCATTACTTCATTACTAATCCTATCCAATCTCATGTGATTGCACATCCTCTGAATCATCCTCATCTCTACAACCAATCACCTTTGAACTTGGGATCCTTTTATTCGCCAACACTCAGAGCCACACATCAATGCTAGTATAACTACCATACGATAAGTTTTTTCTTTTAATCCCACCGGTATCCTTTTTCCGCACGGTAGTCCTGAAGTGTTCTTTCATTTTTTTTCATCCCACTTTTATACAGTGGTTAATGTCCTTGCTAATATCGCCTTGCCATTCTATGATCGAGCCTAAATATTTAAACTTCTCAACCCTTGGTATTACTAACCCATCAATTTTGACTTCTCCATTGTCCCCTTCTCCTCTAGTGAAACTGCACTATAAATACCAGTTTTTGATCTACTTATTTTAAAGCCTCTTAACTCTAGGCTATGTCTCCATCACTTTAACTTAAAGTTAACTCCATCCCTAATTTAGCGATAAGAACAATATCATCCACAAATAACATGCACTATGTATCCTCTATTAGATCTATTTAGTGAGTTCATCCATTACACAAGTGAAAAGAAAATGACGTAGAGTTGATCCCTAATGTAGTCCAATATCAACTGGAAATTCATGAGTGCCTTTTCTGAAGGTCCTAACACTCATCTTAAACCCCTCGTACATGTCATTAATAACTTGAATATATGTAACTGACACTTCTTTCTTCTCTAAGCACCTCCAAAACACTTCGCGTGGTACTCTATCATAAGCTTTCTCTACGACTATAAATACCATATGGAAATCCTTTTCCCTTTGGCAATAGAATTTTATGAGCCTTCTAAGGAGGTGAATTATATCTGTGGCCAATGTACTTGGCATATAACCAAACTGATTCTCTAAAATTGAGACAACATCCTTAACCTATGCTTGACCACCCTTTCTCATAATTTCATAGTGTAGCTAAGCAACCAGATACCTCTATAGTTGTTGCAATTTTAAATTTCACCTTTGCTCTTACAGAGATGGATAACTATCTTGTGTCTCCATTCTCAAGACATCTTTGCAGTCATAAAAATAACATAAACTAGCTCTATTAATCACCTTAATCCCTCTTTATCCAAACCCTTTTACACTTCCAAAAGAATTTGCTCTCAATCTATGGCCTTTTCATTAGTCTTCTTCTTTATGGCCTTCTTAATCTCATCTTCTCTAATTAGGTTGCATAAGTGATAGTTTGGATGCCTTCCACAGCACCCTTGCTCCTTCTTATATGAATTCTTAATCAATTCATCATTAAAGAGCTTATAAAAGTATCTTTGCCATCTTTCCTTTATTATGGCTTCCTTTACTAGAACCTTACCATCTTCATCTTTGATGCACCGTATGTTACTCAAGTCCGTTATTCTCCTCTCCCTTGCCCTTGTCTTTCAAAGACCTCTTCTTGTTGTCCTTAGTCTTAAGGCTTTGGTATAACCTTTCATAAGCAATGCTCTTGGCCATAGCGACAACTTTCCTTGCTAGCTTCATAGTGTCCTAACACCTACCTTTATTAACCACTTCATCTTTTTCGATTTTACTATTGATTACAGCTGCATATGCTTCTTATTTCTCCTTGACTACACTCTAGCCAGCAGTGTTATATCTAGGAAATCATCCAAACAAACTTGTATTACTAAATTAATAATGGAATATGACTTTATGCTTAAGGCATAGGAGTGGCAAACAACTAAGCTTACTACGAAAATAGGGGACATACTTGGCTGCAGAATATAATTCTAAGCAATTTGATAAGCGATAATGTCAGATTGCTTGAGTATTCAAAACCATGGAGGAATCTTACAAATCCTTTCACCAAAGGCCTGTGTAGAATTGTATTGTTAGCATCTACACAAGGAGTGGAACTTAAGCTTATTGAGTGAGTGAGTTGTGATGGTTATACGTCTTAGACAATAGTCTAATTTCAATGGGATAGACAAAACCACGAAACAACTCAAAGTTTTTGTACTACAATCCATTCCTATGAATTAAACCAGTAGTATATTCATGTTCTGCTAAATGTGCCAAAGATGAACCTCTTGTTTGTAATGAGTCTATAGCCTGAATGGTGTTTCGTGACAGTATGTACCGGATGGAACTTGCTTATGTGAATGCGCGCCTCTTTAGACCATTCATATGTATCTTACTAGTGAGTCAAGGACTTTATTGCATTAGCATTCGTGAAGTGTTTGATTTTAAGGGAAAATGTTCTATAACACATAAAAATCATCAAAAAAAAATTTCATGACACAGTCCAACTCTTTACATAATCTAGCAATAAATACAAGCTTGCATCTCAAAGATGGAACAAATAAAACATTGCTGAATTTCAACAATTCTCCTAACAACATGATTCCTTGTATATGTGCTATTTTGCAACCTAATATATGTTGGTTGAATTCTTTATGTTTCTTACGTCATTAAATCACCCGTTATATGGCATGAAGCTCCACTCTCAAACATACAAGAGGTATTAGGAATAAAATATTTATATTAGATATTTGTTTTAATTTTATTCTACAATTGTCTAACTTGTACTCTAAGTTAGGGTGACATGTTCCGATTTAGGGTTTTATTAAGCTCAAGTGTATGTCCAAGTTAAGCGCTCCAATAAAATTAATAAAAACACGACGCATGCACAACAATAGTTTAAGGAACCATGTGCATCCTTAAGTTTTTGATGGTATTAGTGGAGGAAAGAAATT
Source organism: Selenicereus undatus (assembly GCA_017589665.1). NCBI lineage: Eukaryota > Viridiplantae > Streptophyta > Magnoliopsida > Caryophyllales > Cactaceae > Selenicereus > Selenicereus undatus. Next base: position 36,743,496 of record JACYFF010031956.1, on the reverse strand, counting down.
CACATTTAAGAGATAATCACTCTATTATTTGCATCCTTTAGAAGGATCAGGCATAGCTATCCCTTCAATGCTATTCAATAGGAAGAACTAAGACCTATGGCCAAAGGCAGTGGGGGGCTTTAAAGGCAAAGAACAAATTAGGGTTCATAGAAGGAACGATAATAATGTTGAACCCAAATGAGGGAGTAGATCCAAGCGAATTCAATGCATGGGAGATAGTCAACTCCATGATTTGTTCATGGATTGTAGACGTTGTTGATCTAAAACTCCATACTAGATTAGCTTATGCAAAGATGGCTCAAGCATTGTCTTATCTATAACATGTGGCTTGAGGTTAAGGAATTCTTTTCCAATCTAACGGGGATATGGAGTGAATTGGAGAATGATGTCAAGATACGACATGGTACATGTGGGAAGTGTAAACGTGGAATCGAAAGCAAGATTATGAAGATGATAGATGAAGAAAAGACCCATCAATTTTTAACGGGGCCTAAATGATGAAACCTTCTCTACAATTCATAGCCAAATACTTACAGTTGACCCCTTACCTCATCTTGAAACTATCTTTAACATAATTAAACAAGAAGAAAATCATAAAAGAGTTGTAATGGGAAGGGATCACCGGTCTAAAAAATGGTGGCTTTGTGGCAAAGGAACAAGCGGCGGTAGTCGAGAGCCCAACGTGCATGCACATGCGGAATACGACGCTTTGTACAGAATAGGATAAAGACCAAGGACAAGTTTGCTGCTTGTAGTAGAAAGTTCCTTTTTGCTAGATATCATTTGAACAAAAAGGATGGATGACTTAGAGACTCAAGAGTTCTTTGTTGGTCTGGATGTCGTTTTCAGTGAACATGTTTTTCCTTTTGATAGAATTAAAAACTTCAAGGAAAACCTTCTCATAAAGAAAGAGATGTAATACTCACTAATTTCCCTAATGAAGATGAACTAAAGTCCAATGTCGAGGGAGGCTCGACCTATACAACTTCTTTATCACCACTACAAGAATAATGTAATTTGAACAAAAGGAGGAAAGTTGGTACAGATGTGCCGAGCCTTTTAGAGCGTGATCCAAAGGACCAAGGCATTCGTTGCCCATCACAAAGAGATGAAAATTCAGCTCACATGAATCCCGGGCCATACGCAACAATAGTAGGCCTAGAACATGCCCAACAAGCTAAATGAGAATTGGAGTACGAAATTCGTAGAACTACACGACCCAGTGGACGTCTGGTTCTCTTAAATGACTGTCTATGCTACAGTACAAGACTCAATGACCCAGAAGACTGTTAGGGAAAAAACACAGTTTTAATATTTATAAACCCCAAGTGCAAGGTGTGTCATTGAGTACTTGGGGTGTCGTCCGCAAACAGTTGTGTTTCCAACTACCAGGGCTAACTAAAGCGTCTCGAGCTAGGTAAAATTAAAGGAAAACAAATGTTAAACTAAACTACGCTAACAAACATAGAAAAAACGACTTGGAGTTGTGATTTGACCAATGGACGAGCCAACTAATCGAGACGAGTCTTAACCTACCCAATCTACATCACGAACTAGAGATGATCGGTTGCACCATCAAAGACCACCCAAGCACTCTGTCATGGGTCATGAGCTAGTCTAATTAGCATAACCACCTATTTTCATGGGGTTAGCCAAATTAGACCACAAAACTAGCAACCCAGACCTAACTCGATTCGGATACTATTTTCATGTCCTGAACTCGGCTATTCCCTCTCCCACACTAGCTAATTGACCTCACCTCTCAGCATAAGTCAATCACCCAAAATTATGGATGAAAGCTCTCTCAAGCATTTCATCGAACACTTGGCGGGCGTGAAGGAAAACTCTAAGTTCTAGGCATAGATTGGGTATGGTTAGGCCAAATACAAGACTAATTAGCCATCAAGAGGCTAATCACAATCCAAGCACACAAAATATAACAACTAATCATCACAAACACATCAAAACCTAATCTAACAAACAAGAACATAAACTTAAAGAACAAAACAAAGAAAAGAGGCATGAAACTAAACTAATTCTAACAAGCACTCGAACATGAATTAAACATAAAAACTAAACGATTGAATCAAATAAAAAAAAACAAACATATGAACTAAATTAACAAAATCTAAAACAAGAACGAAACAAGAAATAAAGAGAAAAAGAAGAAGAAGACTTATGAATTGAAGCGAAGAACTTGAAATCCAAGTGCTTGAATCCAAAATTAATTCAATACAATCCTAATCTAATCTCCTCCATGGAGTTTTTTATTGGCTAAAACCTAAACTAAACTACCCTAAAAATCGCCTGAAATAACCTCCGAGTGACCCCCCGCAAGAACACCCGAAGAGGGCTTTAAAGAGAAAATCACGGAACCGGACGATGGGCCTGGGGACACGACCTCTGGCACGGTGGTTCGGCCCCCGGTTTGTCCTTTTTTGCGGGTTTTTGCTGTTTTTCTTCGCTTTGTCCCGTCGTCGCTCCTTTTCGCGACGTTTGCTTGATTTGACATTATTTCCTACAAAACATACATAAAACAAGTAAAAATCATAAAGATCAAGTTATTATACGAGCTAAAAGTGGGTGAAAAAGGTACGCAAAATAGGACAATTTATCACCTACCAAAGACGTGTCATTGGTTACCCACTCACCTAGAAAAAAGGTTCCTTTGGTACGCGTTATCCTATAATAAAAGATACTTCTCCTCCACACATCAAAATTTCTTGGCTATACTAACAAAAGTGGTTAAGCCTAAGTATTATCGAGAAGCAGTTTAAGAGCCCTTAATGGTAGCAAGTTGTGATAAAAGAAATGGGACTTGGTTAGTTGATGATTACCACCTTCCAAGAAGCTAATTGGCAGGAAGCGAGCCAAGTATTGTTCAGATGGAAGTATTCAGTAGTACATGGCATGGTTGGTAATTTGTGGAGATCATCAAGTCAAAGGGTTTAATTATAATGAAACATTTACCTCCGTAGCAAAAACGACTAGTGTAAGATGTTTCTTGTTAGTTGTAGTTGCAAAGAGTTGGGAATTGCACCAGATCTATTTGAACAATGCATTTACACATAGAAACTTGGATGAGAAAGTTTTAACTCCCCTTGGATTCTTTTCTAGTATCCCCAAAAATGTGTTTCACTCATAGGAACACTCATTTATCTCACCATAAGAGGACCTTAGTTGACAAATACGATACATGTTAAATGTTTGTCGAAGATGGTTACATTCTTGTACAAGGAGTAAGACTTAAGCCTATTGAGTGAGTGAGTCATGATGGTTACACATCTTGGATAAGACTCTAAGTTTAATGGGTTAAATAAAATAATGAAACAACTCAAAGTTTTTGTAGTACATCCTATTCCTATGAATAAAACAATTAGTATTTTCATTTACTATCAAATATGTTAAGGATAAACCTCTTGTTCTTAGTTACTTTATAGCCTTAATGGTGGTGCGTGACAGTATGTACCTGATGTAACTTGCCTATGTGAATGTAGGGGTTGATGCCTACTATCTATGAAAATTTTTGGGTTAAAAACTCTCTGGAATATTCATGTGCATCTAGCAATTGACATGGAGGCTTTAATGCATCAACATTTCATGAAGGTCTTTGATTTTAAGGGAATGTCATTGCACATAGTTTGATCTTTACAAACACCGTTCAAGCATATGTTTTTTTCCACCCACACTAGATACCAATACAAGTTCAAAAGAAATAAGAGTTGATTGCATTGACTTGATCTACCTCCAATGATCGCTCTTTAAAATAGTAGACTCCCCCTTGTTGCTCACCCACATGAATTGATGTCCTAAAAGCATGAATTTGAAACACAAAAAAATCATAGAACAAATGTCATGACAGAATTCAACTCTATATATAATCTTGCAATAGAAACAAGATTGCATCTCAAAGATGGAACAAATAAAACATGGCTCAATTTCATATTTCCCCTTAGTATCATGGTTCCTTGCTCACTTGCCAAGGTCTATGCGCTGCTTGGCAAAAAAATAGATGTAGGTTGAATTCTATAAGTTACTTGCATCACGACAAAATGACGCGTCATATGGCATGAAGCTCCACTATCAAACATCCAAGAGGTCATATGAATAAATATTTACATTAGATATATGTGTTTATTTTATTCTATAATTTTTGTAACTTGTTGTCTAAGCTAGGGAAATATCTTTTGGTTTGCAGTCTTATTATGCTCATGTGTATATGCCTAAGTTAAGCATTGCAAACACAATCAACAAAAACATAATACATACACGTCATTAGTTCAAGGAATTGGAGGCCTCCATCAACTCCTTCTCTTGAGTTTTTCATGGTATCAGAGTCATGCGTGGAGGTATGAAATTGATGTTTAAGAGTAAATCACCCTACTATCTACATCCTTTAAAAGGGTTAGGTGTGGCTATCATGTCAGTGATATTCAATGGGAAGAACTATGACATACGAAAAAAGGCAATAAGAGGACAGCCTCAACAGGAAAAAATAAATTAGGGTTCATCAAAGGAATCATAACAAAGCCAAACCCAAAGCAAGGAGAAGATCCAATAGAGTTAAATGCATGCGAGATAGCCAACTCCATGATTTGTTCATGGATTGTAAGCATTAACGATCAAAAACTCCGTACTAGATTAGCTTATGCTGAGATGGCTTAAGCAATGTGGGAGATTTTGTGGAAAAGATAGGTCGTGGCATACACTCCAAAATATATCAATTAAAAACTAACCTTTCCTTATCCAACCAAGGTGGGCTTGAGGTCGTGGAATTCTATTCCAAGCTCATAGGGATGTGATGTGACGTGAATTGGAGAATCATGTGAAGATGCGCCATGGTACATGTGGGAAGTGTGACTGTGGAATCGAAAGCAAGATCATGAAGTTGATGAAGAAAAGACCCATCCATTTTTAATGCTCCTAAATGATGAAACTTTCTCAATAATCCATACCCAAGTACCTGTACTTCATCCTTGCCTCCCCGTGACACCATTTTTAACATAATTCAACAAGAGGAAAATCACAAAAGTGTCATAATCGGACGAGATCACCAGTATGAAAACATAGCTTTTGCTACAATAGAACAAGCAATGGTAGTCAAGAAGCTAACATGGAAGCACTAGGGGCGGAGCCAGGATTCAAAGCAAGGGAGGCGAGATTAATAATACACATAACATAAACTTTAATAGTTCTAAAAATAAAGTTCATAGCAGGCAGGGGCGTTGAGTGTGAGTGAGGGCAGAGAGAGGAGGACGGTGCATAGGCTGAGAAACAAAAATAGAAAAAAATCAAAGGGCACTCACAAAAATTCAAAAAAAAATAAACATAAAGCAACACAAGGAGTCGAACCCGTGACCTCCCACACGTAGCAAAAAGTAGCTGGCTACTCTGCTGTGCACATCTTTGTGAAATATTTAAGAACTAATTAATATTTATCGATTTTTTTTCACTAGAATATCCCATATTTGTTAGCCTGGAATGGTATGTTGTGCATGGTAAAGGATGAAGCTTACTATCGTTCGTACAAAAAGGACGTATGGTATATGATTTAAAGACTCAAGAGCTCTTTGTTAGCTTGGATGTCGCCTTCCAAGAACACAATTTTTTTTTTAGAGAGAGAGAATCGAAACTTTAAAGTGAAACCTTTCTCAAACAGAAAGAGATCTAATGCTTGCTAATTTCCCGAATGAAGAAGGGAAGTCCAATGTCTAGGAAGGCCCAACCCATCCAACTTCTTCATCAGCACTAAATGAAAAAGGTAATTTCAACGCAAGGGGAAAGCTAATACAGATGAGTCCAGTGCTTTAGGGCATGATCCAGAAGAACAGGATACTTGGTGTCTGTAACGCCCCCAAAATACTAATGACATGATTATTGATAATTGCAGTGGAAGACTCAGTAAACGAAGGCGCTACAGCCGTCCTGATAACGACAAGGCTCACTGAAACCATTTAATCTTGCAACTCGCTGCTTACAATCACAAAATCACCGAAGTCCATAATAGTTCAACCATACCATGTACTAACTCACATTCCGTACCACACAAGTACTTGACCCTAAGGTCGGTTCCAATATTCATGCTATGCTGAATCCACTGTGAGCATTTGACGAACTTCAAAATGGCTTGCTAAAAGGAGGAATATGGGACACTTCATCACCTAAAATGGAAAATATGAAAACAATTCAAAAATATGAGCAAAAACTCAGTACATACATCCGTGTATTACAAAATGAGCATAGAAACACTGTTGATGGGTACCCGACTTTGCAATTCATTTAGTTGGCAATAACAATGAAAATGAAGGTAATATGAAGTTGAGTTGCTCATTATTAGCTGGATGTGAACCCCTTCAAATGATATGATCTATACATAGGTGTACACCTGTCAATCCGATCAAGAGTTGGCCTGAAGCCGCACGGGTAGATGATGGGCTGACGCCCTATAGATGACAACTGACGGGGTCACAAGTTAAATGGCAAATCACTGAATAAACTTATTCATTGATAAACTCATAAAGAGTTGTAAGTTGATAAACATTGTCTGCCTTTTGAAGATACAGACAATGGACGTACCTTGAGTCTTTAAAAAAAAATGTCATTTGACTTGATAACACTATGCGTAACGGTGAACGATAACTAGGCCTCAACTCTGTTTCACAAATGTTATTGCAGGTATGTATAGTCAGTAAATGATCCTCGCTCACATAATTGAGTAAGT
>JACYFF010031956.1:36662418-36706775 GCA_017589665.1 Selenicereus undatus | reverse complement strand
GTAGATGATGGGCTGACGCCCTATAGATGATAACTGACGGGATCACAAGTTAAATGGCAAATCACTGAATAAACTGATTCATTGATAAACTCATAAAGAGTTGTAACTTGATAAACATGTTCTGCCTTTTGAAGATACAGACAATGGGCGTACCTTGAGTCTTTAAAAAAAAATGTCATTTGACTTGATAACACTTATGCGTAACGGTGAACGATAACTCGGCCTCAGCTCTGTTTCACAAATGTTATTGGAGCTATGTATAGTCAGTAAATGATCCTCGCTCACATAATTCAATAAGTAAGCGTATGTGTAATAGAAATTGAGAAATTAAATAGTATACATAACGTGGGTATTTCAATATAACTTCAAAACTAAATTCATAACAGTAAATAAATCTGATCTAAAGTAAATGAAAGTGAGATAGTTCCCAATGATGGTAAAGTAATTGAACGATGGCATGACGTTGAGAGGGAGTATTAAGTAATGAAGGTGAAGAAACGTAACAGAGCATCGACACGGCTTTTGAAAAGTCATAAGGTATCCGTATGTGAGTAAAATGTTGAAGATAAAGTTTAATAGTTCCAGAAGGGAAATTTTATTCATCTGATGTTTGAAAGGACAATACGTTAACATGAAGGAGTCAGTCTTATGACTGAATATGATGCCATCCATCAATAACACATTTTGCAGTAAATGGAAGTCTTGGGTAGGCATAACCTTCAACACTGCTGGCAGATGAAAATAGCACAAATGGTTGTTCATTATTAATAAGATAGGCTGCACTCGCAAGGATAGGACTGTCAAAATAACTTGAGCAGCAAAACGCAGTCAGGGCCATAAAATGGTGTGCCAACATGATGTTACAGTGCCATAGAAACACGAACAGTATGGATCCATTTAATGTAGGTGCCAAATAGAAGCAAGGAGTTAATGTAGGCTTCAGTAAAAGTATGAACACAGTAATGGATGAACTGGAAGTAGAATGGGTCAGATATGCGTAGGAAAACTGCAAATCACACAGTGCCGCATATCGGGGGTCATTATAGGCTCCATTATGAAAACAGAGAATTTCCCTGATTATGATTACTCAAGGTTTGAGTCGCCTATAAGAAAGGTTGCTCAGATGTGTTTAAAGGACTTCCCATTGACCACATGTGAGCTTTTTCAGAAACACTCCATTATAAATCAAAAGAGTGTTAGTCACAAAGAAATGATGCCTCTCAATAATTCAAGGTAATTAGGGCAAAAATAAGTCGATGACAGGAAGCAATGAGAGCATTGATGAGGTAAGGTCCTAATGTCCAGATTGGCAGCTTAATCTCACCTGTACCACCCACATAACGCCAAGTAGCACTCCATAAGCAACTAATTTCATCACCAGACATAGGCATTCATGGTAATGTTCATCTTATACTGGTTCACCTCAACGATATTGCCCCACAAGGAATTTCCTCATCTAGAGGTTACATTTAACTTGACACTGTATTAATCACTTTAGAAGTTGCAAATGGCATCCCCACATTGGGTTCTAACCATCTATTAACACACCTCAATAGGACTCTCAATTTCTGGGGCAAAACGGACAGAGCTCCACCTAAAAACTAACTAAAACTCAGGCTTAAAGCCTTACAATAGATACCTGAAATGGAGACAAGCACTTCGATAGCTCAACGGCCACACGCCGGTGTTCGTAACTCAACGAGTCACACACCCAGAATGCACAATTGCAAAACATTAAACAACTTTAAAACCTTAGGCTCTGATACCAAATCTGTAACGCCCCTAAAATACTAATGACATGATTATTGATAATTACAGCGGAAGACTCAGTAAATGAAGGCGTTACAGCCGTCCTGTTAAGGACAAGGCTCACTGAAACCATTTAATCTTGCAACTCGCTGCTTACAATCACAAAATCACCGAAGTCCATAATAGTTCAACCATACCATGTACTAACTCACATTCCATACCACAGAAGTACTTGACCCTAAGGTCGGTTCCAATATTCATGGTATACCGAATCCACTGTGAGCATTTGACGAACTTCAAAATGGCTTGCTAAAAGGAGGAATATGGGACACTTCATCACCTAAAATGGAAAATATGAAAACAATTCAAAAATATGGCAAAAACACAGTACATACATCCTTGTATTGTAAAATAAGCATTGAAACACTGTTGTTGGGTACCCGACTTTGCAATTCATCTAGTTGGCAATAACAATGAAAATGAAGGTAATATGAAATTGAGTTGCTCATTATTATCTGGATGTGAACCCCTTGCAATGATATGATCTATACATAGGTGTACACCTGCCAATCCGATCAAGAGTTGGCCAGAAGCCGCATGGGTACATGATGGGCTGACGCCCTATAGATGATAACTGACGGGGTCACAAGTTAAATGGCAAATCACTGAACAAACTGATTCATTGATAACCTCATTAAGAGTTGTAACTTGATAAACATGTTCTGCTTTTTGAAGATAAAGACAATGGACGTACCTTGAGTCTTTAAAAAAAAATGTCATTTGACTTGATAAATATATTCTGACTTGATAACACTTATGCATAACGGTGAACGATAACTAGGCCTCAACTCTGTTTCACAAATGTTATTACAGGTATGTATAGTCAGTAAATGATCCTCGCTCACATTATTGAGTAAGTAAGCGTATGTGTAATAGAAATTGAGAAATTAAATGGAATACATAACGTGGGTATTTCAATATAAATTCAAAACTAAATTCATAAAATTAATTAAATCCGATATAAAGTAAATGAAAGTAAGATAGTTCACAATGATAGTAAAGTAATTGAACGATGGCATGAAGTTGAGAGGGAGTATTAAGTAATGAAGGTGAAGAAACGTAACAGATTATCAACGCGGCTTTTGAAAAGTCATAAGGTATCCGTATGGGAGTAAAATGATGAAGATAAAGTTTAATAGTTCCAGAAGGGAAATTTTATTCATTTGATGTTTGAAAGGACAATACGTTAAGATGAAGGAGTCAGTGTTATGACTGAATATGATGCCATCCATCAATAACACATTTTGCAGTAAATGGAAGTCTTGGGTAGGCATAACCTTCAACACTGCTGGCAGATGAAAATAGCACAAATGGTTGTTCATTATTAATAAGATAGGCTGCACTCGCAAGGATAGGACTGTCAAAATAACTTGCGAAGTAAAACGCAGTCATGGCCATAAAATGGTGTGCCAACATGATGTTACAGTGCCATAGAAACACGAACAGTATGGATCCATTTAATGTAGGTGCCAAATAGAAGCAAGGAGTTAATGTAGGTTTCAGTAAAAGTATGAACACAGTAATGGCTGAACTGGAAGTGGAATGGGTCAGATATGCGTAGGAAAACTGCAAATCACATAGTGCCGCATATCGGGGGTCATTATAGGCTCCATTCTGAAAACAGAGAATTTCCCTGATTATGATTATTCAAGGTTTGAGTCGCCTATAACAAAGGTTGCTCAGATGTGTTTAAAAGACTTCCCGTTGACCACTTGTGAGCTTTTTCATAAACACTCCATTATAAAACAAAAGAGTGTTAGTCACAAAGAAATGATGCCTCTGAATAATTCAAGGTAATTAGGGCAAAAATAAGTCGATGACAGGAAGCAATGAGAGCATTGATGAGGTAAGGTCCCAATGTCCATATTGGCAGCTTAATCTAACATGTACCACCCACATAAGGCCAAGTAGCACTCCATAAGCAACTAATTTCATCACCAGACATAGGCATTCATGGTAATGTTCATCTCATTCTGGTTCACCTCAACGATATTGCCCCATAAGGAATTTCCTCATCTAGAGGTTACATTTAACTTGACACTGTATTAATCCCTTTAGATGTTGCAAACGGCATCCCCACGTTGGGTTCCAACCATTTATTAACACATCTCAATAGGACTCTCAATTTCTGGGGCAAAACGGACAGAGTTCCACCTAAAAACTAACTAAAACTCAGGCTTAAAGCCTTGCAGTAGATACCTGAAATGGAGACAAGCACTTCAATAGCTCAACGGCCACACGCAAGTGTTCATAACTCAACGGGTCACACACCCAGAATGCACAATTGCAAAACTTTAAACAACTTTAAAACCTTAGGCTCTGATACCAAATCTGTAACGCCCCCAAAATACTAATGACATGATTATTGATAATTGCAGCGGAAGACTCAGTAAACGAAGGCGCTACAGCCGTCCTGATAACGACAAGGCTCACTGAAACCATTTAATCTTGCAACTCGCTGCTCACTATCACAAAATCGCCGAAGTGCATAATAGTTCAATGATACGATGTACTAACTCACATTCCATACCACACAAGTACTTGACTCTAAGGTCGATTCCAATATTCATGCTATGCTGAATCCACTATGAGCATTTGACGAACTTCAAAATGGCTTGCTAAAAGGCGGAATATGGGACACTTCATCACCTAAAATGGAAAATATGAAAACAATTCAAAAATATGAGCAAAAACTCAGTACATGCATCCCTGTATTGTAAAATGAGCATAGAAACACTGTTGATGGGTACCTGACTTTGCAATTCATTTAGTTTGTAATAATAATTAAAATGAAGGTAATATGAAATTGAGTTGCTCATTATATTCTGGATGTGAACACCTTGCAATGATATGATCTATACATAGGTGTACACCTGCCAATCCCATTAAGAATTGGCCTGAAGCCGCACGGGTAGATGATGGGCTGACACCCTATAGATGATAACTGACGGGGTCACAAGTTAAATGGCAAATCACTGAATAAACTGATTCATTGATAAACTCATTAAGAGTTGTAACTTGATAAACATGTTCTGCCTTTTGAAGATACAGACAATGGACGTACCTTGAGTCTTTAAAAAAAATGTCATTTGACTTGATAAATATATTCTGACTTGATAACACTTATGCATAACGGTGAACGATAACTAGGCCTCAACTCTATTTCACAAATGTTATTACAGGTATGTATAGTCAGTAAATGATCCTCGCTCACATAATTGAGTAAGTAAGCGTATGTGTAATAGAAATTGTGAAATTAAATGGTATACTTAACGTGGGTATTTCAATATAACTTTAAAACTAAATTCTTAAAAGTAATTAAATCCGATATAAAGTAAATGAAAGTGAGATAGTTCACAATGATAGTAAAGTAATTGAATGATGGCATGAAGTTGAGAGGGAGTATTAAGTAATGAAGGTGAAGAAACGTAACAGAGTATCGATGCGGCTTTTGAAAAGTCATAAGGTATCCATATGTGAGTAAAATGATGAACATAAGGTTTAATAGTACCAGAAGGGAAATTTTATTCATCTGATGTTTGGAAGGACAATACGTTAAGATGAAGGAGTCAGTCTTATGACTGAATATGATGCCATCCATCAATAACACATTTAGAAGTAAATGGAAGTCTTGGGGAGGCATAACCTCCAACACTACTGGCAGATGAAAATAGCACAAATGGTTGTTCGTTATTAATAAGATAGGCTGCACTCGCAAGGATAGGACTGTCAAAATAACTTGAGCAGCAAAACGCAGTCATGGCCATAAAATAGTATGCCAACATGATGTTACAGTGCCATAGAAACACGAACAGTATGGATCCATTTAATGTAGGTGCCAAGTAGAAGGAAGGAGTTAATGTAGGTTTCAATAAGAGTATGAACACAGTAATGGCTAAACTGGAAGTAGAATGGGTCAGCTATGCGTAGGAAAACTGCAAATCACACAGTGCCGCATATCGGGGGTTATCATAGGCTCCATTATGAAAACAAAGAATTTCCATGATTATGATTATTCAAGGTTTGAGTCGCCTATAAGAAAGGTTGCTCAGATGTGTTTAAAAGACTTCCCATTGACCACATGTGAGGTTTTTCATAAACACTGCATTATAGATCAAAAGAGTGTTAGTGACAAAGAAATGATGCCTCTGAATAATTCAGGGTAATTAGGAAAAAAATAAGTCGATGACAGGAAGCAATGAGAGCATTGATGAGATAAGGTCCTAATGTCCAGATTGGCAGCTTAATCTCACCTGTACCACCCACATAAGGCCAAGTAGCACTCCATAAGCAACTAATTTCATCACCAGACATAAGCACTCATGGTAATGTTCATCTCATACTGGTTCACCTCAACGATATTGCCCCACAAGGCATTTCCTCATCTAGAGGTTACATTTAACTTGACAATATTAATCCCTTTAGAAGTTGCAAACGGCTTCCCCACATTGGGTTCCAACCATCTATTAACACACCTTAATAGGACTCTCAATTTTTGAGGAAAAACGGACAGAGCTCCACCTAAAAACTAACTAAAACTCAGGCTTAAAGCCTTACAATAGATACCTGAAATGGAGACAAGCACTTCAATAGCTCAACGGCCACACGCCGGTGTTCCTAACTGAATGGGTCACACACCCAGAATGCACAATTAAAAAACTTTAAACAACTTTAAAACCATAGGCTCTGATCCCAAATCTGTAACACCCCCAAAATACTAATGACATGATTATTGATAATTGCAGCAGAAGACTCAGTAAACGAAGGCGCTACAGCCGTCCTGATAAGGACAAGGCTCACTGAAACTATTTAATCTTGCGACTCGCTGCTTACAATCACAAAATCACCGAAGTCCATAATAGTTCAACCATACCATGTAGTAACTCACATTCCATACCACACAAGTAGTTGACCCTAAGGTCGGTTCCAATATTCATGCTATGCTGAATCCACTGTGAGCATTTGAAGAACTTCAAAATGGCTTGTTAAAAGGAGGAATATGGGACACTTCATCACCTAAAATGGAAAATATGAAAGCAATTTGAAAATATGAGCAAAAACTCAGTACATGCATCCCTGTATTGTAAAATGAGCATAGAAACACTGTTGATGGGTACCCGACTTTGCAATTCATTTAGTTAGCAATAACAATGAAAATGAAGGTAATATGAAATTGAGTTGCTCATTATTATATGGATGTGAACCCCTTGCAATGATATGATCTATACATAGGTGTACAACTGCCAATCCCATCAAGAGTTGGCCTGAAGCCGCACGGGTAGATGATGGGCTGACACCCTATAGATTATAACTGACGGGGTTACAAGTTAAATGGCAAATCACTGAATAAACTGATTCATTGATAAACTCATTAAGAGTTGTAACTTGATAAATATGTTCTGCTTTTTGAAGATACAGACAATGGACGTACCTTGAGTCTTTAAAAAAAATGTCGTTTGACTTGATAAATATATTCTGACTTGATAACACTTATGCATAACGGTGAACGATAACTAGGCCTCAACTCTGTTTCACAAATGTTATTGCAGGTATGTATAGTCAGTAAATGATCCTCGCTCACATAATTGAGTAAGTAAGCGTATGTGTAATAGAAATTGAGAAATTAAATGGTATACATAACGTGGGTATTTCAATATAAATTCAAAACTAAATTCATAAAAGTAATTAAATCAGATATAAAGTAAATGAAAGTGAGATAGTTCACAATGAGATCAAAGAGATTACGAAGGGAAAAGCCTTTGTGGTGACAATTGAGAGACTGGTTGTGGCCTTTGATAACATAGGTTGCTGATACAGATTTAAGGCTCGCTGAGATACAGTTTGGTTCAAGATAGCAGTTAACACACTAGCTTGGCTTGATATGAATATTGGATACATTTTGACTTGAGTAAATGATAAAGGTTTGAGGCTAAGAGAGATATATATCTTTGTTCAAAAAGCATAAACTGCAATAACTCTCCCACTTCTCATAATTCAATCATAAATCCATCATTGAACTCAATAAAAGCTATTAAACTCACTAAACTTGGTATTTTCCTTTGTAAAATCCATAAATGATTCAGAGCTCATAAACAAACTCCCAATTTGTATATTTGTCTTCTTCTTTCTCATTAATCAAGCTACAAACTCCATGAAAGGCCATGAATATTCATGTCCCCCTTAAATGATCTTGCTTGGCCCAAAATACACAAAATGAGTGCATGATCAATCTTCCTCAATCATTATTATTGCTCTTTACACATTTATTCAAAATGCTTCCAAAAAGCACCAAATTCCAAATACTCAACCAAAATTAATGAAATATTATAGGAAATTCAAAAATAATATGAACAATCTACAAGAAAATTTTCAGAATTTTATTCCAAGTGTACGTTGCATAGAAATTACAATAACTGCGCAATTGCACCAAAGCAGGTTAGTGCACTTCCAAAATTCATAACTTTCATCCTAGACCTCAAATGGAGACCTAAAACCACAATACGTAAATATTAAGAAGTATTATAAAACTTTCATTAAGGGCACAAAATATGATTCCAACAATAGGTTTCCGAAAATGGAGCTTGAACACAAGTGTGTCAGTTTTTTTGATCCATCCTGCACAGTCTCGGTGAAACAATCATAACGTTTTCCACAGACCTCAGATTGAGACGATTAAAGAGGCATTGTAAAGCTAACACACTGAGCTATCTAACCACCGAAAATCATAATTTTTGGCTGGACCATTCATTACCAGTTTAATCCCAAAGTCAGCCTTAATTTCCTGAAATTCCAGCCCCTCACTGATTTCACTGTCTCTTCCTTTTTCACATAAAACTCACTTGACGTCATTTCAAATCATCACAATCAGATACAAAATATCATTTAAGGCCTCACATACATATCCCAACTCTAAACAACTTCATTAATGCATAATTACTACATTCGTATCCAAAATAGGGCAGCTTTCTTCAAAATTCCATAACTCACTGATTACACCTCCAAAATTCATGAAAGTTTGCCAGAAACTCCTGAATAATATACAGAATCTACAGTAACAATTTCAGAATTTTTGGACAATCCCATCATTGCCAAAATTTTCAACAGTGGCATTTAAACAAATGCAAAATCATGAAAATTATGCTCTTGATCCAATACCTATGACTCCAAACATCTCCAAGCTCAATAAAAATGGCCCAATGACTATCAATTTGATCATCCAAGCATAGCCCATAAATAACACAATCATAGAATCAAAATCAAAATACAATCCATATGAACAAAAACAAGCTAGGGTTTACTTACTTGGATTGAAGAAAAGATGATCTAAGAGAGGTTTGATGTTTGTGAGGATGTAGATGGTGGCTAGGGTGGCTAAGGGCTGTTTTTATGGTGGTTTGGCGGCCAAAACAGCAGCAAAATCTTCAGGTATCAGCCATGTAGAGAGAGAAAGGAGAGAGAGAAGAGAGAGAAGAAGTCTTGTGTTTTTACTAGCATGAATGCTTGGTATAAAAATACTTAGTGAATATATACATACCAAAAATACTTGGCTGAGAATTCCCCTTAAAAAAAGCCACTTTTATTAAGTCTAAACTAGGCTAAATTGAAGGTAATTAGATAAAAAAATGGGGTAAAGTCTTGGTGGGCCGAAATTGACCTTAAACGGGCTCGGGTTCGTAAAATAGCTTAAACCGAGTGCGTTTGACATTTTTTTAAATTTTTTTTTTTAAGCTCGAGATTAAATGGTCATGGCGTCATGAAAAAAAATAATAATAATTGAATCCTTTAATCCAGAAATCATAAATAATGATAGTCAGAATAATTTTTTAAACCATGATTCTCGAGGCCTACTATCGATTCACCCGATACTTACTAATCAACAAAACTTGAATTTACAATCAATGAAATGTGAATTGTAAAATGGAACCCAAATGAAATATCCTTCAACCGAAGTGATTAAATACGATAAATGAAAGAGGGAAATTTAAATGACATAAGGTAATTCAATAAATATATAAATTGAGTGTAATTGACTTAATAAACATGATTTGGTTAAACAAATAACCATGAGTATTTTGGTCAATAAACATGATAAAGTAAATGAATAAATATGCTTACTAAAATAAATAAAGATGATTTAATTAAAGATGGGTTAGGGTCGGGGCTATTACAGTGCCCATCTCAATGATATGAAAATTCGTGTTACATAGATCCCGGGACACAACCAACGACAGTAGGCCCAGAACGCACTAAACAGGTCTAGTCAAGGGTTATGAAATTCATAGAACTACAGGGCCCAGTAGATGTTCGACCCTCTTGAATGACTATCTATGCCATAGTGCATGGCCCAATGACCCAAAAGATGTGTCCTTGATTTCCCAGTCCCCTCGAAAGAGTTCCTCTGGTGCGCGTTGCCCTATAACAAATTATACCATACTTAAAAACTTCTCAGCTTCACATCAAAACTTTTTGGCTCCACTAGTGAAAGTGGTTAAGCCTCAATAATATCAAGAAACAGTTAAAGACCCCCTGATGGTGGCAAGCTGTGACAGAACAAATTTAACCCTTAGAAGAACATGAGACTTGCTTGGTTGAAGATGTACAAACTAGAAGAAACCTAATAGATGCAAATGGGTTTATTAGATCAACTATAATTCAGATGGAAGTATTGAATGGTACATAGCACGGTTGGTAATTCGTAGAGATTATCAAGTGAAAGGATATGATTGTAATGAAACATTTGCTTTCGTAGCCAAGATGACAAGTGTGAGACATTTCTTATTAGTTGTGGTTGCAAAGGTTGGGGAACTACACCAGATGGAGTTGAACAATGCATTCCGGCATAGAGAATTGGATGAGGAAGTTTTTGTGAAAATGCTCCCTGTATTCTCGTTTAGTAATCCCAAAAAGGATTGTCGCCTAAAGAAGTCTTTATAAAGACTTCATCAAGTGCCAACAGAATGTTTTTCCAATCCCTCCTAAAAATTGTGGGAGTATGGTTTGTTCGCTCCTATTTTGATTATTCATTACTCATTTATGGCAAGGACGATGTGTTTATGAGCGAATTAGTTTGGGATGATGTTGTGTTTGCTACGAATGATCCATAAGCTTCTAAAGAGTTAAAAGCTTATGTTGATGCTCGTTTTAGCATTAAGGATTTTGGACCTTTGAAGTATTTTCTTACGATTGAAGTAGCCCTAGGACTACAAGCCATATTTCTCTATCAACATAAGTATGCTTTGGCCTTAGTTAAGTAGTGTGGTCCTTTAGGGCCAAACCTATTGAGCTTCGCATTGAAAAAAAATCAAAAGCTAGCAGTGGCTACAAGAATAGTATAGGATGATGCTACTAGATATCATAGACTCGTCGGAATAGTCATTTGTCTAACCATAACAAGACCTGAGTTGACCAACGCAATACTTATTAAATGTCTATTTGAAGATGGTTATGCATCTTAGATAAAGAGTGGAACTTAAGCCTATTGGGTAAGTGAATTGTGATAGTTACACATCTTGGACAAGAGGCTAAGTTCAATAGGCCAAATGAAATAATGAAACAACTCAACATTTTTGCACTACACCCCATTGCTATGAATAAAACAAGCAATATTTTCATTTACTGTCAATCGTGTTAAGGATGAACCTCTTGTTCCTAATGACTCTATTGCCTTGATGGCTATGCATGGCACCGTGCTGTTTAAGCTAAAAATGTGCTATTTTTAAGGTACTTTTTCACCGATTTTATGCTCGTTTTAATAATATTTTTAAGGTTTTTAATTGATTTTATTTTATTTTGCAGATTTTTAATAAATGTCAAAAAAGGGCTGAAAATGGCGAAAAATACGAGAAAATGGGGAAAATGTCAAGAATTGAAAAACCTACCCAGATTTCAAGAAAACCGACCCAAGCAGCAATTGAGTAAGAGAAAAAATAGAAAACCAGATCGGTCCAGCGTAAACCGGACCGGCCGGTTCAGTGAACCGGACCCAAGCAGCAATTGAGTAAATGCACATGGTTGAAGTTAGGTGTCTCGGTTCTGGTCTGCAACAGGTATCGAATTTTCATCACTTGCTTGAATAGTAATTTGGTTAATCATGCTTCTGAATCATCCTGCTAGCTTAGTCGTCTCCGAGTTTTAGTAGATTATTTGTTGTCTTTAACTTTAATTTCAGTTCCTAGTGATCTAATTCTGTTGGGTTTAATTTTTGTTTTGGGTAGCATTTAGTTTTGATTATCATTTAGCTTTACTTCTGTTCGTTTTAATCCTGTTGGTTTGAATGCTGTGGATTTTTAGTTTTGAGTAGCATTTAGTTGATTAGGTGTCCTGTTAACCTCTGTTAACCTGCCTAGGTATTAATAGTTTTGATTATCATTTAGTCGAGTATCATTTAGTATGGTTTGAGTAATGGGTCGAATGAAGTTATGTGATCACTCAAGTTGAAGCATGTTTCTGCCTGTTTAATTTCAGTTTTAGCAACCTAAGGTCGTTTGTGAATAAGCTGAATTTTGGGTTGATTATGCTATTGTGACTGAATGATGTATGTTAAAGAGGTGGATTGTGTTTGATAGTTGTTTATCTTTAGTGGATTATGGTTGTGGTTTCATTTTTAATAATTAAGCTTAGTTGTAGGATAATGAATGCTTAGGGTTAAATACATAGGTAACCTAGGAATTTAGTTCTCTTGAATGATCTTCATTTAGTTTAAAGTTAATTAGTTAGTACATCCTTTTTAAGTGGCCTAAATCCTTCCATCGTCCCTGAGGATCGACCCTTAAGTACTATAACTGACAATCGAGTATTTGAGGTTTCTTTTCTTTAATTTAATTTTCCACCCCCCTCAAAATCGCTCAACATTTTTGGCGCCGTAGCTGCGGACGGCATGAGATTAGGTCATATTTCGTAGTTTAGTTTATTAGTCATGTTGTTTAGTTGATTTGTTTTGTTAATACTCATTTAGTCGTTTCCTGCTTAGTCATTTCGTAACTTTGTTTTCGAATCGATTCTTAATTTTTCTATTTTGTTTTCGTTTTCATTTGTTTAGTCCTTTTTGTTTTTAAAAAAACCAAAAATCCAAAAACATTTTGAAAAACTTGAAAAATCCAAAAAAATTAGAAAATTCAAAAACCCAAAAAAAAAAACCACTTTTTGATTGTGAAGGTTGGGATATGCATGACCTGTTGGATTAGAGACCCTGAAAGTGGATGATTAAGAAGGAGTGAATCTGAGCTTGACCTAGTACCCGAAATTGAGCCTCGACTTGACTTACGAGAAATGGCACAAGAAAGAACTTTGAGCGATATTTTCTATCCTCCTAGAACTGCTTTGCCATTGTGTTTTGTTGTGCCTGATCTTCCACCTAATGTCACCTTCGAATTGAAACCTCATTACACCCAGATGCTCCCTAAATTCGCAGGTTTAGAGGATGCTTATCTGTTTTTAAGGGAATTCGAAGAAGTTTGTTCTATGATGCAGTTTCCTAATATTCCCATTGATGTTGTACGAATGAAATTAATTCCTTTTGCTTTGCGAGATTCTGCTAAAAGATGGATGTATGGCCTGACTGCTAATTCTGTGACTTCTTGGGATGATTTTGTGAAATTGTTCCTAAAAAAGTATTTTCCTAATGCCAAAACTGTCAAGCTAAGGAATTAAATCAGTCAGTTTGTGCAACTTGATAGGGAATCATTTTGGAAATATTTGGATAGGTTTGAGACCTTATTAGCTCAATGTCCCCACCATGGTCTAGACCAAGCTCGTTTATGTCAAATTGTATATAAAGGACTTGACCAACAAAGTAGGACCATGGTAGAGTCCATGTGTCAGGGGGGTTTTCTCTCTAAAAGCCCTGCAGCTGCTTGGGAGTTTCTAGAGGACTTGGCAGAAAAAACCATGCAGTGGGAAACTGCTCGTGATGACAGCCTAAGTTCTAGGTTAGTAAGGAGTGGTTTACATGCAGTCTCTGATGTGAGTCACTTAGAGTCTAAGATAGCTGTCTTAGAAAACATGTTGAAGGGATTATGTCCCCAGTTGTCCTCACTATCTCAGACTTCTACAGTGTCTTGTTCACATTGTCAATCTTTAGACCATTCACTGAGTGCTTGTCCTTATTTTGCTCATCAATTAACAACTGAATAAGAACAAGCAAGTATGGTTTTACAGAGACCAAAGAATGACCCGTACTCCCCTTATTATAACCCAGGGTAGAGGAATCACCCTAATTTGTCATGGGCTATTGGACCTAATGTCGTTGTATATAATTCTCAACCAGGGATGTTTCATGGAAATAATTTCCAACCTTCGGCTCAGCCTCCACAATCTTTTCCAAGACCCACTTTCTCAGGTGCACCTAATGCCCCTAGACCTCCACCACCTATAGCTCACATGCAACCTCCTCCTAGTTATACTGACCTTGACAAATTTGACAGGAGAATTAATAGTAATATGGAGAGAATGATTAATGCTAACAATGCTCACATGGAAAAAACGATGTGAATGATCACTGAATACTTTTCCCAGTTAGCATCTTCTTTTAGGGAACGAGGTTCTTTTCCAAGTCAACCTGAAGTGAACCCTAAGGGTCATACCCCTTCCCCTTCTAGTGGCATTAATGAGTCAGTGAGAAAAGTGAATGCGGTAATTTCTCTCCGTTCTGGTCGAGTGGTTGATAACCAAGTGAGGAACCCTGATGAACCTTGTAGGTATCCTCATCAATTCTTTCAGAATTCTTCCCCATCATCTGCACAAGAGACTGGCTCTTCCAATGGGTCAGGGGATACTCCTGATAGTGTTCCCAATGCATCTGATAGTCCTTCCTCTTCACCACCCTCCGAGGAAGAGGAACTTCAAGAAAAAGACTCTTTTGATTCAGCTAGAGATTCACCTTCTAAGAGTCCTTCCTTTCCTCCTTCCTCCTCTTCTCAGAAAATCCAGATGCCTTTACCTCCTTTCCTTCATAGATTGAAGAAGAAAGATCAGGGCAATATTGAGAAGATAAGGGAGGCCTTCTCTCAAGTCAAGATCAATATTCCCTTAATTGATGCTATTGAGCAGATGACTCCTTATGCCAGATTTTTAAGGGATTTATGTACTACAAAAAAGGCAACTAGTGTACCTAAGAGGGCATTCCTAACTTCTGGAGCTAACTCCATCCTTTCCCAGATACCAGTAAAGTATAAGGACCTCGGTTGCCCTACTGTGTCTATAGTCATAGGGGACCAGCTCATTCATAGAGCATTGCTTGATTTAGGGGCTAGTGTGAATTTGATTCCCTTTGCTGAGTATGAAAGGTCAGAATTTGGTGAATTGAACCCTACTAGGATGGTCATTCAGTTGGCTGATAGATCCACTAGAATACCTCGAGGGATAGTTGAGGATGTGTTGATTAGAGTGGGTGACTTCATCTACCCAGTGGACTTCGTGTTGATTAAAACTGAAAAGGGAATACCTAGTCTAGCCAGTCAGATCCCTGTGATTCTAGGGCGTCTATTTTTAGCTACTGCTAATGCCCTCATTAACTATCGAAATGGTATGATGAGACTGTCTTTTGGCAGTATGACTGTGGAAGTAAATGTTTTTAACATGCAAAGACAGCCGTTAGGATTTGATGATATGGACTCTTCTACCCTTAATTGGATAGAGAACCCTGTGTTTGATGATTTGGATGATGCAATCGTTACTGAGTATGAGTCATTTCTGATAAATGATAATCCTGAGTATGATATGTTTGAAATTGATGACTTATGCTCTGATGCTGATTGCTTACTCACTACTATGTCTGAATCTGCTGATGGATCTGTTTTCCCCACTGTTCTTGAATTGAAACCCCTCCTCGATTCTCTTAAGTATACATTTTTAGGACTCGATGAATCCTTACCTATTATTATAGCTTCTGACTTGGATCGGGACCAAGAAGACAAACTCATTTCTTTGCTTAGGGAGAATAAGGAATATTGGGATGGACTTTAGGGGATATTAAGGGGATAAGTCCTTCTGTGGTGCAACATAGAATCCATCTAGAGGACCATGTTCAGCCTTACTGAGATCGACGAAGGCGTTTGAATCCTACTCTTCAGGAAGTGGTCAAGAAGGAGGTTTTGAAATGGTTAGATCATGGGATCATTTATCCAATATCTGATAGTGAATGGATTAGTCCTGTTCAGGTCGTTCCTAAAAACACTGGCATCACTGTAACTAGGAATGATAAGAATGAATTAATCCCTACTAGAGTTCAATCTGGATAGCGTGTGTGTATAGACTATAGAAAATTGAATGCTGCCACCAGGAAAGACCATTTCCCCTTCCCTTCTTAGACCAGATGCTAGAAAGATTAGCTGGACATTCCTTCTATTGCTTCCTGGATGGATATTCTGGATATACTCAGATCTCAATTGCTCCAGAGGATCAGAAGAAGACCACTTTCACTTGCCTATTTGGGACATATGCTTTCAGAAGAATGCCTTTCGGACTATGTAATGCCCCTGCTACTTTTCAAAGATGCATGATTTCTATTTTCTCAGATTTGATTGAGCAATGCATGGAAATTTTTATGGATGATTTCTCTGTGTTTGGATCTTCTTTTTATCATTGCTTATGTAATTTGAGAAAAGTTTTAGAAAGGTGTACAGAGAAAAGTTTGACTTTAAATTGGGAGAAATGTCACTTCATGGTTAAGAAAGGTATAGTCTTAGGTCATATTATTTCCAAAGATGGAATTGAGGTGGACAAAGCTAAGATTGACCTGATCATCAATCTTCCCCCTCCCAAAAGCGTGAAAGAAGTTAGGTCCTTTCTTGGACATGCAGGCTTCTATCGATGATTCATTAAGGATTTCAGTAAAATTGCAAAGCCTTTGTCCAATTTGTTAGCTAAAGATATGCCATTTAACTTTTCTGAAGCATGTCATGAGGCATTTTCTAAGCTTACATAGGCCCTTACTTCTGCTCCTATCATTCATCCTCCTGTTCGGGGGGGGATCTTTTGAATTAATGTGTGATGCATCGGATTTTGCTCTTGGGGTTGTACTTGGACAGCGCATTGATAGAAAACCACATGTGATTTATTATGCAAGTCATACATTGAATGATGCCCAACTGAATTACACTGTTACTGAAGAGGAATTTTTGGCTGTTGTCTTTGGTTTTGAAAAGTTCAGACCATATCTGATTGGTTCCCATGTGATTGTTCACACTGACCACTCTGCCCTTAAGCACCTTCTCTTTGAAAAGGATGCTAAACCTAGACTTGTAAGATGGATTTTTCTTTTATAGGAATTTCATTGTGAAATCAAGGATAGAAAAGGGTCTGAAAACCTTGTAGCTGATCACTTGTCTAGGATTGCCTGTGAGAGTGACTCTAGTCTTTCTTAATGTTTCCCTGATGAGCAACTATATGCTGTGCATCCTGATCCATGGTATGCTGATATTGTCAACTATTTAGTTACCAATAAGATTCCTGAGGGATGGACCAAGCATGACAAGGATAGATTCTTTCACTTGGTAAAGTTTTTCATTTGGGATGACCCTTATCTGTTCAAATACTGTTCTGACCAAGTTTTTAGAAGGTGTATACCCGACCATGAAGTGAGGAATGTACTGTCTTTTTGTCATGACCAAGCTTGTGGGGGCATTTTAGTGGGAAGAAAACAACAGCCAAGATTCTTCAATCCTGCTTTTATTGGCAAACTTTGTTTAAGGATGCCATTGAATTCTGCAAGAGTTGTCCCAGATGTCAGCAATTAGGCAAGATAACCAGGAAAGACATGATGCCATTAAACCCCATTATTGTAGTGGAAGTTTTTGATGTGTGGGGTGTTGATTTCATAGGACCATTTCCAATATGTTTTGGTAATGAGTACATTTTATTGGATGTGGATTATGTATCTAAGTGGGTGGAGGCCATTCCCTCTCGGACTAACGACACTAAAGTTGTAGTGAAATTTCTTAGGGAAAATATCTTTGCCCGTTTTGGCATGCCCCGGGCTCTCATTAGTGAGCAGGGTACACATTTTAATCATAGATCTTTTGATGCCTTGCTTAGAAGATATTCGATAGTCCATAGGCTGGCTACCCCTTACCACCCTCAAACAAGTGACCAAGTTGAAGTTTCCAATCGGCAGATAAAACAGATCCTGGAGAAAACTGTGAGTAGGCATAGAAAAGATTGGGCCGATAAGTTGATAGATGCTCTCTAGGCCTATAGGACAGCTTATAAGACTCCCCTCGGCATATCCCCTTACAGAGTGGTTTATGGTAAGCCTTGCCATCTACCTGTAGAGTTAGAGCACTGAGCTTGGTGGGCTATTAGGAAGCCCAACTATGATTTGACTGAGGCGGGAGACATGAGACGACTGCAATTGAGTGAACTTGATGAAATCAGAGCGGAAGCATATGAGAGTGCTCGATCTTCTAAGGAGAGGGCAAAGTTGTTTCATGATCAACATGTTTCGAGAAAAGAATTTGCCCCGGGAATAAAAGTACTTTTGTATGACTCTCGACTTCACTTATTTCCAGGGAAATTAAGGTCCAGTTGGACGGGCCCTTATGTTGTCACTCACGTTTTTCCTTATGGTGCAGTCCAGATTCAGGCTTTGCAGACCGGTGCCCTGTTCAAAGTCAATGGCCAGAGGTTGAAACCATTTCTCGAGCTGCCAACCCCAGAGGATGTGGAGTGTCTGATGCTCCGTGACCCCGACCCTACTCCATGACTGATTGCGATCTGCGATAGTTTGGGTGTACTCAGCACCCAACCTGGTTTGCTAGCAACTCCTTTTCTTCTTTCTCTTTCCTTTGTTTTTCTCTTTTCTTTTTAGGCTATTCCTATATAGTTGATAGTTGTTTTTGGTTTACTTTAGTATCCACCTTTTCAGCTTTTATATAGAGTGGTTGATGCTTCATCAACTTTATAGTTGGGTACAATCTGTATCCAACCTGGTATGATCGTTCCACCCTTCTTTTCTTTTTCATTCCTTTTCTTCTTTTTTTCGTGCTTACTGTATATATTAAGATTTTGTAAATACTTGTTAATTGTCTTTATCTAGGGTTGTTTCTTATGTTTCATTTTGTTTCTTTAGCATAGCATGTTTTAGTTTTTCCTTTGATTTTATTTTTCACTTTTGTTTTTCTTTCTTATGTTTTAGATTTCTTTTGGTTTAGTTTAGGATTTAGTAGGTCTTTGATTTTGATGTTTGGTTTTGTTTTTGTAAATATTTGTGTTTTCTTTGATTTTAGTTTTGCTTTTCTTTTTCATTTTGCTTTTATTTTGTTTTTGGTTTTATGTTTTTGGTGGTGTTCTAGTTGTATATATTCTAGGTTTTCCGGTTGTTTAGTTTATGGACTTGCTTTTTAGCGCCTTAATTCTCCCAATGAGGACATTGTGAAGTTTCGGTGTGGTAGTGAGGTGCCATTTTTTTTGAAAATGTTTAATGATTTTGTTGTTTTTGGGAACATTTGTACTATTTTTTATTAGTTTGAATTCCCTATGCTTTAGTTATTAGCTGGTATAGAAGTAGGATATGCGTGATAAGTCTTTAACTTCGAATATGATAGTCTAAGCCCTAATTCTAACCCCAGTTGTTCATTAAAGGTTGTGTTATCCAGTCCTTATTTATTCTTTCCTCATTATCTTTAGGTTTTAGGTTTCTATGAATGATTCTCCCACTAGCTTATGGCATGATTACTTTGGGAAAAAATTACGGAAAAAGTGTATTATGAATAAAAGAAAAAAAGAAAAGAATAAAATTTGGAATGACAAGTATCCCTTTGAGGCATGCGCCACTGGGACCCTTTGAGGCACGTGCCACTGGGTGTTACCTTTTGAGGCAATATTGCTACTGTGAAAGCTTTCTTCCAAAGTCAGTATAAGAATGAATGTAGTTATGTCAGCTAAAAGGGATTGAGTCTGATTCTGGCAAACCTAAGCCCTGGGATGATGATACACATACACACGAACACAAGGATGGATACTAAATCTTGATGTTTAATGGGGTGAAACAGTTAGTGTTTTGATGTCATTTAGAGGTAAAGGGCTTTGAAGTGCATTCCATGTATATATGGGTCGATAATTGAGCACATGGGTGATTTGGCTTATTAGAATTTGTGCATTTGTTTCCCGAGTTTTGTACATATCAGTTTTGAAAAAACCCAAAAAGATTTTCTTTTATTTTTGAAATAATTTTGTGGGTATTTCACTTTGAAACCCTCACGAGACCTCACCTGTCCACTTGGGAGTCCAAGGTGTTTAAAGGGCTTGTTGCATACGCTAAATGCAACTATGCTTCCTACGACAGTGAGTTAGGATTTTCTTCTTTTATTTTCATTTTCTTTTAGTTAGCTTAGTTTATTTTACTCGACGATGAGCAAAATCTTGGTGTGGGAGTATTTGTTTGAGCTAAAAATGTGCTATTTTTAAGATACTTTTTCACCGGTTTTATGCTCGTTTTAATAATATTTTTAAGGTTTTTAATTGATTTTATTTTATTTTACAGATTTTTAATAAATGTGAAAAAAGGGCAGAAAATGGCGAAAAATACAAGAAAAATGGAGAAAATGTCGAGAATTGAAAAACCGGTCCAGATTTCATGAAAACCGGCCCAAGCAGCAATTGAGGAAGAGAAAAAGTAGAAAACCAGACCGGTCCAACGTAAACCGGACCGGCCGGTTCAGTGAACTAGTTCGCTTAAAACCCCCTCCCCTTCTTTTTTCTTCATTTCGTCTTCTCTGAACCCCGAATTCGCCCCTGCTTCCTCAACTCAGAAACCCTCGCACACCCAGACCTTGATCCTTCGCTGTTCTCTCTCTATCTCGTCATCTCTCTCTCTCTCTTATCCCTTCCCAAAACCAGCCCACCGAAACACCAAACCACGAAACCCAGAAAACCACCCCTACCCACAGGAATACCCCAAAACCACTTCGTACGAACCCCAGTACAAACACTATCCCACCATCGTGAAACTCTCACAACACGCAAGCACACACCCTTCGCTGGCTCCATCTCAACCACCTACGCTAGCACGCATCGAAGGGACGCGAACGCTTGAGGCTCGGTATAAATTGAAGAAGACGACGCCATTTTCAGGGGTTAGAGAAGTTTTTCTAGGTTTAATTTACTTTAAGTTCTCGCTACCTAGGTTTCGAATTTCAGTTTGTTTTCGCAATTCTTAGGGAGTATTAGGGTTTAATTTTGTTGTTTTAGGTTCGAATTCTAGTTTTCGTTTTCTCAAATTCTTGAGTTAGGGTTAATGTTAGTGAACTGCGATTTGGTGTATTTCAGTTTTGATTTCATGATTTCGAATTGTAATTCGAACCCTTGAAAAATTTTTGTGAGAGATTTCGATCTATTGTTGGGAAATTTGCGTTCGTCTACTTCCCCCATTCCCCTGTTCCTTTTTTTTGTGTTATGTTTACGCGTTGGTTTGATTGAACCGTGAGCAATGGCGACTCCACCATTGCTGGTTTGGGGCTGAGCTGCAAAGCGAGGAAGCCTAAGTTTCATTTGACAGTTCAATCTCCCTCCCCTTCCCCTGGTTCGAACTGGTCAGACGCATGCACATGGTTGAAGTCAGGTGTCTCGGTTCTGGTCTGCAACAGGTATCGAATTTTCATCACTTGCTTGAATAGTAATTTGGTTAATCATGCTTCTGAATCATCTTGCTAGCTTAGTCGTCTCCGAGTTTTAGTAGATTATTTGTTGTCTTTAACTTTAATTTCAGTTCCTAGTGATCTAATTCTGTTGGGTTTAGTTTTTGTTTTGGGTAGCATTTAGTTTTGATTATCATTTAGCTTTACTTCTGTTCGTTTTAATCCTGTTGGTTTGAATGCTGTGGATTTTTAGTTTTGAGTAGCATTTAGTTGATTAGGCGTCCTGTTAACCTCTGTTAACCTGCCTAGGTATTAATAGTTTTGATTATCATTTAGTCGAGTATCATTTAGTATGGTTTGAGTAATGGGTCGAATGAAGTTCTGTGATCACTCAAGTTGAAGCATGTTTCTTCCTGTTTAATTTCAGTTTTAGCAACCTAAGGTCGTTTGTGAATAGGATGAATTTTGGGTTGATTTATGCTATTGTGACTGAATGATGTATGTTAAAGAGGTGGATTGTGTTTGATAGTTGTTTATCTTTAGTGGATTATGGTTGTGGTTTCATTTTTAATAATTAAGCTTAGTTGTAGGATAATGAATGCTTAGGGTTAAATACTTAGGTAACCTAGGAATTTAGTTCTCTTGAATGATCTTCATTTAGTTTAAAGTTAATTAGTTAGTACATCCTTTTTAAGTGGCCTAAATCCTTCCATCGTCCCTGAGGGTCGACCCTTAAGTACTTTGACTGACAATCGAGTATTTGAGGTTTCTTTTCTTTAATGTAATTTTCCACCCCCCTCAAAATCGCTCAACACTTGCACTTGCGGAACTTACCTATGTAAACGTATGGGTTGATGCCTACCTTCTATTAAAGTTTTTGAGCTGAAAACTCTCCAGAACATTCATATGTATCTATTGATTGACACAGAGACTTTAATGCATCAAAATTTTATAGGGGTTTTTGATTTTAAGGGAAAATTATTACGCACATATTGATCCTTACAAACATCCTTCAAGAACAGGTGTTTTCCACCCACACCATATACTAATACAAGTTCAAAAGAAATAAAACTTTACTTCATGGATGTCCTAGCTCCCTATGCCACAAACTAGCAGAGTTGACAACAGTAACATGTCCTACCTCCAATGATCCTTCTTGAAAGTAGTAGACTCATCCTTGTTGCTCACCCTCACCAATCGAAGTCCTCAAAGTAAGAATATGTGACATACAAAAATCATCAAAACATGTTACGCCATAATTCAACTCTTTACACAATCTAGCAATAGAAACAGGATAGCATCTCAAAGATAGAACAAGTAAAATGTTAATCAATTTGTGCTTTCCCCTTAGCATCACAAGTCCTTGCTTACTTGG
The DNA here is from genome assembly GCA_017589665.1 of Selenicereus undatus. Lineage (NCBI taxonomy): Eukaryota > Viridiplantae > Streptophyta > Magnoliopsida > Caryophyllales > Cactaceae > Selenicereus > Selenicereus undatus. The sequence goes on along the minus strand of JACYFF010031956.1, from coordinate 36,684,020 downwards.
TAAGGCATGTATGCTGCCTGGCAACAAAATACACGTAGATTAAATTCGCTGTGTTCCTTGCATCATGGCTAGATCACCCATCATATGGCGTGAAGGTCCACTATCAAACATCCAAGAGCTGTTAGGACTAAAATATTTATGTTAGATACTTATGTTTATTTTATTATGTCATTTTTATAACTTTCCCTTTAAGCTAGGGCAATATCTTTTGGTTTAGGGTTCTATTACGCTTATGTGTATATGCCCAAGTTAAGGAGTGCAAATACAACCAATAAAAAACACAATACAATCACGGCAATAGTTCAAGGAACCCTGAGCTTCTATCAACTCTTCCTCTTGAGTTTTTCATGGTATCGGAGCCAGGAGTAGAGGTAAGAAATTTATGATTGAGGGTCAATAAGGGCAGCTTATGCGGGAAAGAAAAAACTACAGTTCATAGAAGGAACCACAACACAAGCCAAACCCCAAGGAGAGAGAAGATGAGAATGAGTTAAATGCGTGGAAGATAGTTAAATCCATGATTTGTTCATGGATTGTAAAATTTATTGATATAAAACTTCATACTAGATTAGCTTTTACAGGGACAACCCAAGCAGTGTGTGAGAATTTATCGATAAGATATGTCGTGGCATACGCTCCCAAAATATATCAATTAAAGATCTAAAGCAAGATCATGGCGGTAATAGATGAAGAAAAGACTCATCAATTCTTAATGGGCCTAAATGATGAAACTTTCTCAACAATCAATAGCCAAGTACTTGTACTTGACCCTTGCCTCCTCTCGATTCAATCCTCAATATAATTCAACAAGAGGAAAATCACAAAAGAGTTATAATGGAAGGAGATCACATTCTGAAATCATGGTGGCTTTTACAGCAATGGAACAAGCAGCAACAATCTAGAGGCCAACATGCAAGCGCTTTAGAATGCTATGCATTGCATGGAATAGGATAAAGACCAAGGGCAAGTTTGCTACTCGAAGTTTTTGTTGGATGTCATTTGGACAAAAAGGATGGAAGGTGTATGATTGCAAGACTCAAGAGTTCTTTGTTAGTCGGGGTGTTGTTTTCCATGAACACATTTTTCCTTTCAAGCGAATTGCAAACTTCAAGGAAAATCCTTCTCATGCAGGAAGAGATATAATGCTAATTGATTTCCCTAATGAAGACGAAGCAAATCCATTGTTAAATGAGGCATGATCGACGCAACTTATTCATCACCACCACATGAACAAGGTACTTGGAATGCAAGGAAGAGTGTTGATACAAATGAACCTGGCATTTTAGAGCACGATCCATAAGAATAGGCTATTGGGCCAAGGCCATTTGAAGGGCATCAAAATTCACCTGACACGAATACCGTGCCATAGCTACTAACCAGTAGGCCCACAACACGCTCAACAGGCCAAGCCAAGACTAGGGTGTGAAGTTTGCAGAACTGCACGACCTAGTAGATGTTTGGTCCACTTGAGTTACTATGTATGCTATAATGCATGGCCCGATGACCAAAAAGATGTGTCCTCAGTTACCTACTCGCCTCAAAATAGTTCTTTAGTTGTGCATTATCCTATAACAAATTATGCCATCTATAAAACCTTCTTTACTTCTCATAAAAACTTTTAGCTACCTTAACAAAGGTGGTTAAGCTTGAGTATTATAAGGAATCAGTTAAAGACCCTTGATGGCAACAAGCGTTGGCCAAAGAAATCCTAGCCTTAGAAGAAAATGAGACTTGGTTAGTCAAAGATTTACCGTCTGCCAAGAAGCCCAGTAGCTGCAAATAGATCTATCAAGTCAAGTATAATTCATACGGAAATCTTCAGCGTTACAAGGCATGATTGGTAATTCGTCAACATCATCAAGCCAAAGGGTTTGATTATAATGAAACATGTGCCTCTGTAGCCAAAATGGTAAGTGTTAGATGTTTTTCATCGACTATGATCGCAAAAGTGCTACGAACTACACGATATGGATGTGGACAATGTGTTTCAGCATGGAGGTTTGGATGAGGAAGTTTTTATGGAAATGCCTCTTTGATTCTCTCCTAGTAATGCCAACAAGGTGTATTGCCTAAAGAAGTCTCTATATGAATTTTGTCAAGCTCCAAGGACATGGTTTGCCGAGCAGTCCTCAAAATTGTGTAAGTATGATTTTTTTTTGCTCCTATGCTAGTTACTTATTATTCATCTACTATAAGGACGATGTGCTTATGGCTTTATTGGTTTACGTGGATGACATCATGCTTGCTAGCAATGACCCATAAGCGCCCAAAGAGTTCAAAGTTTATCTTAATGCTTGTTTTAGCGTTAAGGATCTTGGACCTTTGAAGCATTTTCTTAAGTTGCCTGAGGGGCCAGAAGGCATGTTTCTCTGTCAACACAAGTATGTTCTGGACATAGTTGAGCAGTGTGGCCTTTTGGGAGCCAAACCTTTCAAGTTCTCTACGGAAGAAATCATGAGTTGGCTTTAGCTACAAGAAGAGTATTAGATGATCCTACTAGATATCATAGACTCATAGGAAGACTCATCTATGTCACCATAACAAGACCTAAGTTGACTTATGTGGTACATATTTTGTCACAAGTTATGCAATCTCTTAAGTAGGGGCACATGGAAGGCACGCACAATGTTTTGCGTTATTTGAAATGAATTACCGAAGAAGGCATATTTCTTCATGCCAAGAATGATTTTAGTTTTATAGATTTTGTGATTTAGATTAGGAGGCATGACCTGTTCTAGGAGATCGTTGATTAGATACTTTATTACTCTTAGAGGATCTCCTACCTCTTAGAAGAAGCAAGAAACTGTTTTAAGACCTTTAGCAAAAGATAAATGCACAGCCATCATTATGGCATCCAATGAACTTGTCTTGCTATGAAGCTTCTTATCATATTTGGGAGTTATTCATAAGCAACCGATGAAGCTCTTCTATAACAGTCAAGGAGCATTACACATTACCAAGAGTCCTGTATTTCATGGAATGACAAAGCACAGTGAGCCTAATTGCCATAACTAGCAGCTAGCAGGCTTAGACTCATTCATGGGACATCCAAGCATCCACCAACAGACATATTCAGTAAGGCCCTAGAGAAAAGACAATTTCAATAGCTCAAGAGCAAGTTGGTCATGTTTAATTTGCATGCTCCAACTTGAGGGGAGTTTTAGCAATAAAATATTTGTGTTAGATATTTATATTTATTTTGTTCTGTTATTTGTTGTAACTTGTTCTCGGAGCTAGAGCAACATTTTTTTGTTTTGGGTTTTATTATGCTCATGTATATATGCCCAAGTGAAAGGCTTCAAATACAATTAATAAAAAACAATACATACATGGTGATAGTTCAAGGGACCCTGAGCTTCCATCAACTCTTCCTCTTGAGTTTTTCATATTTTTACATTTTCCTTCTTATGCCCAAAAAACTCTATTATATCATTTGTTGTCTATCCTTTTAAATCATGTGGGGGGAATGTTGGAGTTGCTTTAAAGGTGGACAGAGAAACTGATTTTTATTGAGTTACTCCCTAGCTAGTGCCCCACATGAAACTTTTACTAAAAGCATATGGTATTGTCATTTTTACAATCATCTTTTCCCTCTAAATTAAACCTTTTAGCTATTCAGACACACAGAAAACGCTAAACACTCCTAATCTCTTTAGCTTGGGTGATTGTTAGAAGATTCTCACTGTTATTTGATCTCGTACGCTGCTCGAGCAACTTGTTGTGCATCCATAGAGATCAATTGCTCTGCAGTTCTCAATGCATGATTTGAGCAAGTAAATTCGGTTTTAGACCACTAGATTATCACGCCATATATCCCCTTTTGTCCTTCAATCAAGTTAATTTTATTCTTTCACTATTAGTCGCAACCCTTCACTTTTCTAACACAAAAATTGTACTAAAATGCACTGATATATGGTGATTCATTAATTTTAGTTTTTATCATTAAAACTTTCTATTTTCAAGGTTATATTTTCCATCAAATCATGCTAGATTATGTTAATAAAAATTCGATATTCATTGCACTAGGATATTTAAACTAATTCAATTATTTTTTTATGTTATGAGTGGGGTTGGACGCCTTTAGAGACGATGTTGCGCTGTGAAGGACAAAATTTTTGACCGAAGTCCTTAATCAATAATATTAAATAATTAAAAGAGTTATGGGTGTCAATGATAAAATGCGTAAATTTCATTGGGAAAAAAAGGGGACTAGAAGTATAGACATCGAATCTCGCCAGTTGTAGTGAACTAGCGATCCCCCCATCAGCCTCACGAAAAGAGAATGTTCCGTTTGGGTAGGGCACCGCTTTCCACAAAATCAAACCTTCCCCTCATTAATAACGTGATAACTACGTGCAACTTGAAGCATTTCCGACTAAATCCTACACGAACAACAAGATCTCTTCTTTGCTTCAAATGCCCATAAGATTGAAATTTCTCAAGACATCTGTACAAATAAATATTAGTACTGCTCAATATATTTTTGTAGCATAGTCAAATTTGACTACATTACATCTCAAAATAATCGTTCAATAATACTAATCTACATCCAACAAAATTAAATATAAATGAAAATAATCTTGGATCAAAATATGGTACCGTCAAATGCATAGACATATGATTGTCTATAGGCTACTATATAATGTGGGAGCATACATATGTAATTGTCTACAAAAGATCTTTGCCCGGACAAAGCAACCCCACACCCACCCCCCCCCCCCCGAAAAAAAAGGAAAGCAAGAGCAACGAAAAAAAATTTATCTAGGTTGACCTGAGTTTCACATTGCCAACACAACTACAGCAACTCAACAAGAAGCCCCCCATCATCTAGATCTTGGCTAATATAAATATCGTGTTTCTTATAATGTATATACCAGTCTGGCAAGTACCCAGATCCTCTAGACAGAGAAAGGTCCTTCTAGAGAGAAATGCTCTCTACTGTAATCCTCTATGAAACCTCCTGATTTGTTCCTTGCTCTCCACGGCGCACATCCAGTCCCCTTACCCAAATCATTTCATAGATCCAATCTAGATTATCTTGATTTCCTCCATCTACAGCACCAATCTCTTCAAAACCCCATTCCTCTCCCCAGTCATGATGTAGCCGTCTCTTCCCTGTATGCTACCTGTTTGCTTTCCATGGCTTCTGAATCTGGCCTCTTGCAAAGGAAGCGCTGTGGTGTACGATGGGCGTCTTGTGCAAGGAAGCCTCATCCTTTCTCTCTTATAATCATTTTCGGCGTATCCTCCTCCATCCCCTTCAACCCTAACTCTAGAGGGTCTCAAGTACCTAGTATCGGTGGAGTGGGTGGTGTCCTTGACCCCACGTTCTGCTCGCCTGCCTGGGTACGCTACTATCCGGCGATTTCGACGGATCGATTTGTCCATCTTCTTCCTCGATTTGTCCTCTGAGTATTCTCCAGGTCATCATATCATCAGCTCGGCTAATGGCAAGCATGATAATATGTGAGGTTCTTCTATTTCATGCTTTTGATGGTTCAATTCTTCGTATTATCCTTTGTTAGAGGTATGTTGGGCTTCTGTCAGACCTTTGGGTTTCATGAATTTTTATGCTTAATTGTTTCATTGAGTTGCTAAAGGTTGCCTGTGACTGTGTTGATTGCGTCTGCTGGTGGGTTAAAAAAGCTAGGTCCATGATTTGGGATGTTGGGTGTTGCCTCTCGGTGTCTATATATAGGGCGGGTGTTGATTTTTACCATAGTCTCCACCTTCATCTTCATTTTTCAGTTCATGTCTCCATTACACTGCTTATGTCTTGTAGTTCAACTACCGAGTCCTTTTGCCCTGCCAGTTCTGAAAATGGTGCTCATGATAACCTTAACCAAGATCCCCCACCTAGTAGTACAGCCCAATCAAAATATCCACTTTCTATGGGTAGAGGTGGAAGTGACCATCCATGCAATCAAATTGAGAAGGGCCCAATTTCATATGCCAAGGCGATGAAATTCGGCATGGGATGTACTGCTCATTCTTCAAATCCTTGCCCTGAGGAGAGCATTGATTCTCCATTGCTACCATCTGTCCCTCTCCTAGCTCATGTAATAGGTGATACTAGCCCTACTGAACCTCGAATCAATGATCCTCTCCTGTTTGGTCTTCCTCCTACACCCCCAGTTGAACATATGGAGGAGCTTGTTGCTCTTTGTCTGTTGGGGAAAGTCTAGGGGGAGTCTATTCCTTTACCTGCTACCATCAACATAACTAGGAATGATTGGAAATTCATAAGAGGTCAAGTTAGCTATGTGGACTTGGGCAACAACTGGATATCCATCAAATTTGCTAATGTGGAGGACAAGGAGATGGTTTGGAAGGAGAGGTCATGCCATGTCAATGGGCTGAACCTTGTGCTAACCCCTTGGTTACCATTTTTTGACCCCTACTCCACTTGCATTGATAGGTTTGACCAGCGGGTCAGGGTTCCGAGGCTCCCTTGGGAATTCTGGGACCATGATACACTAGTTTGCCTTTTAAATCCTGTTGGGAAGGTTATTAAAGCTGATCAAACAACTCTTTTACACCTTAAAGGTAAGTTTGCCTGTGTTTATGTTAATATTGATGTGACTGAACCACTGTCAGGATCTTTGGTTATCTCTTTTCAAGGTAAGTCCATGAAGGTTCCTCTCATTTATGAAGGTTTGCGTGAGGTTTGTGCCCTCTGTGGGTCTGAGTCACACCAAATTGAGGTTTTCCCGAAGCTGCCCTTACATTCTGAAGTGGAAATTATGGTGGAAAAATTTAGCGGGGCTAGTGGGTTGTCTTCTGTTACGGTCAACCAGCCTCTCTCCTCTTCTACTGAGCTTGTTACTACCACAGATAATTGGATCTGTGTCTCTCCTAAAAAAAGACTTAGATTCATGACTAATTCAGGTGTGGGTAAAACCTCTCCGCTTAAGCCTTCTTCTAAACCTAAGGTTACCATTGTCGAACCTGTTATACATCCTACTAGTATTGGTTCCCCTTCCCGTCTTGTCAATTTTGGCGCTTCGAATGAGGGAGACTCCTCCCTTCACATGTCTTCGGTTAATCATGATAATACTATTCTTCTCGCCCAAACTGCTCAAGGCATGAATCTTGAGGACCCAGTGAATGAGGACCCTCTTAATGCTATGGAAGAAGATATGCCTGAGGAGTCAAATGACAACATCTTTGGGGACTCACAAAACCTCTTTGTAGCTGAGGAGGACATGGCGGATACATTTCTTAACTTCAACCCTATTCAGGAGTTGGAGATGTCCTTCGAGTCATCTAAGAGATGCAGGGTGGAAGTGCGTGGGAGATGAAGGCCTCTCAAGGGCTGTTAACTAATTAACCTTCTCTCTTCATGACTTGGTGTGCAGGGGGTACTTCTTTTGATGGGAATAAGTCAGTGGAGTTGTTTCTTTTATATTAGCCTCAGAGGCTGATTGCTTTGTACTCTATTTCTTTTGGTTACTCTAGACATATACCCTCTTGTTTTCTTTTGCATAAGATGGTGTATAGGTTAGTCAGGTGGGTTGTTTGTGTGTTAAGCTCTTGTAATATAGCTCTTCTTTCATGTGCAGTTCCTGTTTAGGCTTTACTTTGTTGGTTTTGCTTGCATTGCCACCCCCGCTACATTGCTATTTTGTCTTCTTGTTATGTAGTAAAGGGTTGGAGGCATGTTAGCTACGATGGTGGTTTGAAGGATAATGAGTTGTGGCTAGTCTGGAATAAAGCTAATGGCATGTCTGGTTGGCACCTTGGCCATTATCCGTTCCTGGATCAGCTGCCCCTATTCCTTTGGTCCAACGTCTATGATGTTGATGTTAATTACTTTGATAGTCCTAATTTTGAGATCTACAGGGCCCCTCTGCGAACTACCTTCATAGATACTCTATTTTTTGTTGACTCATTCAGGGGTTTTGGTCAGTTGAGTGGTGGATTTATATGGAAGCTGATTTGTGGCTGTTGGGCTATTTTTTCGGGCATAGTGGGTATTATCATTTCTATTAATTACAATTTATGGATTAACCTATGGAGTCTAGCTTGTTTATGTTCCACTACATTTATCTCCTGGCTGTTTGTGGTCTTGTCCTCTCCCTCTTGGTGCCTGATTTTGTGTGATCTGAACAGGGATAGGATGCTTTATATGGACCTTTGGAGGCTGTTTTTACATGCTCAGGGGTTTTGGGATGTGAAGATTCCAAATCTACAGCTGATGGTCCTTTACTGGGTTGGACTGGTGGAGGCATGCTCGTGCTTATAGTTACTACGCAACACCTGCTTGCAAGAAGACATAGCGAGTGAGATGAAGACTTGGTCTTTCATTTCCAAGGCTTTATTACAGAATGCCAGATCCCGGCCTGGTCAATTATGTGGGACTATGATTTTCTCTCAGGGCAGTGTATGTTCTTGCATAGACAGAGGGTTTGGGCTTCAGCTCTGGGTACTGTTGCTAAGCTTGCTAAATGTCGTGTCATGTTGGTTTTCTGGCATTTGTAGTTGCCCACAGTCTTCCGTTTCCAGTACTATCAATATTTGTTGGCTTCACTTATTAACCAACAACTGTAGTAGAAGGCCACTAGGCCCTCTTATGTTGTATTCTCTTTTTTTCCAACCTAGCATGCTCTGCTGGATTTTTTCCATATGGTATATAGTTGAACCATTGTTGGCTCAGAGGCCCTATGTAGTCTGTGTGATTGCATTATCCAAGAGTGCAGTTGTCAGAACCATCACTGTCTTTACTTCCCAGCATCGTGTTTGCTTACTATTCTGTAACCTTGGTTGTATCCGAGTAGGGTGGGTAGTAACCAAGATCGGTAAGGCCTTGGACATTTACCTGTGTGACTATATTAGGAGGAGGGTCTGGTTAGCTCTAGCACATTCACTTGGTACTTCACTTGGGTCAGTTAAAGGCATGTCTGCTGATTATTCACAAGTATGATAATTATTAGTTGGAATATTCAAGGTGCTAAAAAACCCCAAGTCCTTGAGGAGCTGAAAATCCTTAAACGCACCATCCAATCCGATATACTATTTTTGTTAGAAACGATGACGAACGAAAAAAACACGCTACTTACTATACAGAAGATGGGTTTTGATCATTTTGATTTTGTCCTCCCATGCAATCATTCAGGAGGAATCTGGGTGCTCTGGAATAATAACAATTTCCATGCATCTGTACTTGCTAAAGATAATCATGCGATTCACATGCTGGTGCATGATATTGGGAATGCCAATAATATCATCGTATCCGGAATTTATGGACCTACGCAAGCACGCGTTAAAGACGGTTTTTGGAATCATCTCGTGCAAATAAATAGTGTTATCTACTTACCCTGGCTATAAGTAGGGGATTTCAATGAACTTGAATCGCTAACAGATAAACGAGGTGGTACGCTGCCGTCTGTGCGTCAAATAAAACGTCTTAACTCATTTCTCACTACGATTAGAGCCGAATCCATTCGTTTAAAAGGTAAGGATTTCACCTGGAAAAAGCGTATTAAGGGAGCTTGGGTATTTGAAAAATTAGATAGGGGCATTGCACGAGAAGACTGTATGAACTTATATCCCCATCTCTTTACGACCCACAGAGCCTCACTTTCTCGGATCATTGTCCTATTATTATCAGTACTGCCGAGGAGGTGAAACATCGTAACCCTTGTCCTTTCCGCTTCCGATTTTTCTGAACGAAGTATAATGAAGTTGACAAGATCATCCATAAGAATTGGAATACTGCTGTTAAGGGCACTAAAATGTTTATGTTTAGCCATAAGTTAAAAAATCTTAAAAATAGCCTTAAGCCCCGGGCTAAGTCAACCTTTGGTAATTTCCATGAAAAAGTAAGGTGCAACTTGGATAAAATTAATTATGTGGAAGACAAACTGTTAGAGGACCCGGTGAATATTAGACTGAACAATTAGCTTCTTCGCCTTATCAAACAACGAGAGAAATTCTTACTGTTTAACCAAAAATATTCGGGGCGTTTCACGCGGAAAGAGTGGTTAAGCAAAGGGGATAGGAATTCTACATTTTTTCAAAGGAGAGCCAATATCCGCAGAAAAAAATAGGAAATTACAAAATTACAAGATGATGCTGGGGTCTGGATTGATGACCCGTTGGGTATTAGGCAAAAATTTATAACTGATTATACAGAACGATTCCGATTTGTCTACCGGGCTCCCAGAACACTACCTACTTTGGGACTCCCAGCCATAATCACGCAGCATGATAATGAGCTACATTGTCAGTTACCTACTGAGGTAGAAATTAAAAAGGCTATGTTTGACATTAATCCAAATAAAACACCGGGACCTTATGGGTTTAATGTGGGTTTTTTCCAACATTACTGGGACTTGGTAAACTATTGAAACAACTGAATCATACTTTCATCACACTGATACCCAAGATAGCTCAACCAAAAACGACATTGCATTTTCGCCCCATTAGTTTATGTTCAACGGTGTATAAGGTCATTTCAAAAATTATGGTTGCAAGACTAAGACTGTTGCTGAACAAGCTAGTTTTACCTTTTCAAAGTGCATTCATCCCTGGACAATCAATTCATGATAATATTCTCATCACGCATGAGATCATGCACAAGTTCAAATTGGCTAAAGGCAAAACGGCATGGGCAGCTATCAAATTGGACATGGAAAAAGCATATGATAAGATTGAATAGGACTTCCTATTTTCCTATCTTAAGTAAATGGGATTCCATCCCAAATGGATAGGTTTGATCAAAGAATGTGTGACAACAGTTTCGTATTCTATGCTCGTTAATAATTCTTCCCAGGGTTTTTTCACACCATCAAGGGGAATCAGACAGGGCAATCCACTATCCCCATATCTATTTGTTTTATGTACTAATGTGCTTGTGAACTCACTTTGCAATTTAGTGAATAATGTAAAATCGGGCATTGAGGTGAGGCTTGCCTCGGGAGCCCCAATCATCCCCTATCTATTTTTCGCCGATGACAGCCTTTTATTTTGTAAAGCCAATGTAGCTACGTGTACAAAGCTGAAGAAGAGCATAGATGGGTTCTGTAAATTATCTGGTCAATTCATTAACTTCCAGAAATCAGCTATTGTTTTCTCCAAAAATGCAACCAATGCTCAAAAACATCATGTTATGGCTATTTTTAATATCACTCATAGGGAATCTTTAGGCAAATATGTAGGTTGCCCTGTCTTCTAAGGCAAATCTAAATCATTGACATTTGCTGATATTCTAGGCAAGGCAACTGCCAGAATGGAAGCATGGAAAGCAAATAGTTTGTCTAAGGCGGGCAGAGTAGTACTCATTCAATCTAATTTGGAATCTCTCCCTACCCATACAATGTAATGTTTTGAATTACCCAAGAAGACTGCATCACAGTTAGATAGAGTGAATCGACGCATTTTTGGAAAAAATCTCGAAACGAACAAGGTTTGCCTATGGTCACATGGGACAAAGTTTGCCAACCTAAAAGTCTTAGTGGCTTAGGACTAAGGAAAACGGAAGCTGTCAATCTAGCTTTCCAATCCAAATTAGCGTGGAAAATATTGTGGGGGACTCCAGGATTATGGACCTCAACCATGAAACATAAGTATCTTAAAACGCAAGAACTACTAGATAGTAAAATTAAGAGCTCGCATTCTATGGTTTGGAAAAGCATACTGAAAAGCAGGGAGTTACTGCGGAAGGCTATTCGATGGAATGTGGGCAAAGGGGATCACATTTTGTTCTGGTGGGACAATTGGTGCGATAATGCCAACTTAGTGGTTCTACTGGGACTAGACACTTCTAGCATACAAAATCCAGAACTGAGAGTCTGTGATATCATTACTGAGGACAAATGTTGGGACATAGATAAGATTCGCTCCTTGGTTAAAGAAGAGGCTATTACACAAAAAATAATTGGAATACCACTACCTCTAACTGAGGTAGAAGATTCATGTTGTTGGGGCCTTACCGGCTATGGCAACTTTAGCACAAAAAAAGTAACTTGGATAGCCCATAAGAATATTGACTCTACTAGTCCTAAGTGCGATTTTCGATGGATCTGGAAACTGGATATAATGCCCAAGATCAAGATCTTATTGTGGCAGACACTTCTTAATGCCCTGCCAGTCCGTGGGGTGTTAATGCATAAAGGTATGTCGATTGAACCTTCATGTCCACTCTGTGGAGAGGATATTGAAACTGTTGACCATCTCTTCTGGAACTATTTCCTTACAAGGAGAATCTGGAACCTAGCTTACCAACATCGGTGGATACCACGACATCAACTTCAACAAGGACATAACTGCTTCTCATAGCCAATTAAACTGCATCGACTCAACCCAAATCCAGAGGTCATTAGGAAAGTTGCTTTTTTATTACGGGGCATCTGGAAGGGCAGAAATGAATTGGTTTTTCACAACATACAATTCCATGCCATAAGAATTCTAATTACAATTAAGAAAGCTTTTGCTGAATGGGAAATCAGAACTTGCATGTCGGAAGGTCATTTTTTCAAGGGGGCACCTCCTCACCGGTCCACCTCAAATTTTCTTGTGAGGTAGAACCCCCCCCCCCCTCGGGGACCCGTCAAACTCAATTTTGACGGATCCTGCTCCCACAATTCTGCAGCGGGCAGGTTCATAATTCGTGATTGGGCGGGAAGGATAATTAAGGCAGGAGGAGCACCCTACGGTGACACATCTATTTTAGTTGCTAAAGCGCGAATACTACGGGATGGTCTACAAGAGGTGGTTAAACAAGGATTTCAGAGTTTGGAGATTGAAGGTGACAATATTATGGTGATACAGGCAATCAAAGGGCCAATTCACATGCCATGGAAGATTAATCTCATTATCAAACACATCTTACATTACATGAACCAGTTCTCTAATGTATCTATATCACATATTTACCGGGAAGCTAACTTAGCAGCAGATTGGTTGGCAAAACTGGGGCATGGAGTTCATTTAGCCACTATATGGGAGTTCTCACCTTCTTCTGAGCTTAAAGAGATCTTGGGTGATGATTTGATGGGACGTGTTCTCATGAGAAGAGGTGTCTGATCATTCTTTTACCTCTTACCTTTGTAAAAAAATATATATATATACCAGTCTGGCAAGCACATCATATTAAAGCAAAATTCTACCACGATTGATTTTTCTTTTCAATTATGATAGTTGATAAAATATAGGCCATTGATACAAAAGGATGAATCTCAACCGTACAAATTGGTAACCAATGACCTGTTTAGCAGATTAACTTTTTATTTCACCAACTTCCCAACTTATTGACATGGGCTCAGTTATCTTTGCCCCCCCCCCCCCCCACCATCCAAAAAAAAGCAGAGCTCGTCGGTGCTGATCCGAACTCCGGCAAGAATATGGTGGAGAGTAGGCCATTGATGTACATATTTCTTCTTTTTTTTCTGAAATTTATCGGGTTTCCTTTTATTTTTCCTACGTGTTATGCTCTCTGCTTGAACCTGATTGGCATACCCTTGTCGCAAAACCATAGCTGTAGTGATATATATGCCACGGTCAATTCTTTCATCCTCGTTGCAGCTCTAGTGATCTCTTGTATTTTTCATTTCTGCTTTTCTTAATCCTCACAATTTCATGGCATCGTCGCCCCTCAACTCCACAATTATTAAGATCTCCGTATTATTCCTTTCTTTTTAATAAATCTGGGTCTCTTTGTGGACACCAAAGGGGAAGGGAAAAAGAGGGTTTGATTCCACGTTATTGATGTTTTTATTTTATATGGCATGGAGAATCGTGGGGTGAGCTAAACTCCAACAATACCTGATTCGGTCATCTGGCTAACATGTAGATGACAATGTCAGAAGAAAGGACAAGGAAATTGCACTGTACAATTCAGTTTCAAAATTTCGAACAAATAACACAAAATTTTGACCATCAAAACAGATCCGAAGTTTTTCCGCAAATGTAGGCAGAGGGGGACGACGGCTTAGTAGGCAGCACTGAAGGCGGTGCAGTAAGAGCTACAAAGGTTTGGTTATGGTGAAAACGAAAGCTCTCCAGCGGAAGGGTGCGTGGTATTGGGCTCACCTCGAGCCACTTCTGGTTTGAAACACTGATTGCTCTGAAGAAGGGGAGACCATAATGATGATTGGAACTTCTATGTTCTCCAATGCTGGCGGCTTCATCATGGTGGCCTAGATTCGGTGACGACAGGCTCTAATAAGAATGTTTTCAATGATGATGATTTTGACAGATGATTCAATTGGCAAATTAGTTTGAGGGAGTGGAAGTTGCCGCTAATGCCATTTTTGGAGAAGGAAGATTTGTGAGGACATACAGGGAGAAGGAAAAAGTGGTAAAGTAGAAGGAAGGGGGGACTGGGAGGGGTAGAGAGCCAAATCAGGATTACAAGAAATAAAGGGGGAATTTGCTGGCATTATAAAAGGAGGCTTGATGGGGTGTTGAGCCTGTTGAACATTGAAGGCATCAACGTTTTCTGATGTGGGATTTAAGGGGATAAAGGCAGGCTGAGATAAAGGGGTGAGGGAAGCGGGAGAGGGGAGCAGTTAAGGAGGGAGAATGGGGCACTAGATAGGAAGCAAGGTTGCAGTATCCGTAACCGACTACAACAAGTAGCTTTTAATTAAACCAATGATTGTGATTTCAACATCGAAGATTCTACCATCATTTAAAAAAAAATTTCAATTATCATAGTTAAATTTGTTAATAGCCCTTGATTTTGTCCTAATAAATTCCAACTGTTGCTTTAACTTGGCCTAGCACTAATTTACGGGTGGTTTTCTGATCTACCGACTAAACCCACCAGATCACCATTCCTCGTTCTTCATAATTCTCTATCCTCCAGTCCTTGCTCTCACACCTGCCCTAACAAGTGCACTGCTTGGAAACCCATAAACTAATCGTCAGCATATACTTTAGGAAGAAGCATCAACAAATTTATGGAGACTAGTCCACCGCTTGGTAGCCATCGGATTTGTGAGCCCATCAACACACAATTAAGAAGTTAGAGATGATAATGAAGAAAAGTGACGATATAATTATAGTGTTTGTGGACACTATCATTTATGACGAAATAAAAAGTAGTCCACCTCAGCTATAGACCCTTCCAATTTGTTTACATACAATTAATTTGATTTCTTCCCATCACTTTTCAAACGAAGCAGGCACTGCAAGCAAGAGAAAGGCCCAAATTGCAGTCCATTTAATTGGCGATGGAGAAGTAGATGTCTACGAAGACAATCAAATTATGCTTTATATAACTTACATTAACAGTAAGTATTCACTTTTTTTTAATGAAATTTGTCTTTCTCCTCCGTCATCTCTTTCCCACGCATTTTTTTTGTGACAATATTTCTCAAATAAATCAATAGCAAAAATACAGCATCTCCTTTGAATTTTTTTCTTAAAAAAAAAAAAACAGAGCATCCCTTTGAGAAGAGGATAAAAAATACAGTGCATCCAATTATCTCATTCTCAGCGATGAATATTACACCATCATGACGTGGACGTAGAAGGATAAAGCAAATATAATTGTTGGGTCAATTGCTTCCTTTCATCGATTATGCAATCCTTAGTTTATGTCTTGCCCATCAATTTTCCATGTCGTCTGGATTTTCCTTCTTCTTCCTATGTGTTGGGCTATGTTTGGAAGGGGAGCGGTGGGCTCTAACCAATCCATACTTCTTCTACTTCAATTTTTTTTTTTAAAAAAAAGAGATTGAGGTAGAGAAGGCAGAGGGAGAAGATAAAGATGTTGGCAGATGTGTTCCATGAGAATAGGTATGGAGGAGAGAGAAATAAAAGGTTAACCGGTTTAATAGGTCACCAACTATCAATATAAATTGTTTAGATTCATTCTTATAATATCAACGGTCTGTATTTGTCAATTATCATAATTGGAAAAAACTTCAACTATGGCAGAATTTCGCTTTCATCATTTAAGATAAACGGTTGTGAGAAGAATTAATTATGGTAATTGAAAAAAAATCAACTATGGAAAAAACTTCGTTTTGCACAATGACATGAAGGGGAATAAATCCGTTTAATTGCTGAAGGGAGCAAACATTAGACAATTATACTAAAAACAAAAGCGAGGGCATGAGTTTATGTTTGGATGGCAGCAGAAATTGTGCAACAGGATTCGATGGATGCCACTAGATCTAGCAAAACTGATCCGAGACCCGAAACCTGAAACAAATGACTCGGATCCATACCTGAACTGACACCCGAAATGGGATGAACCGATTTGGACTCGAACATTCGAAGTAAACCGATCCTTAACCGAACGAAACCCGAATTGCAATATGAACTAAAACGACCCACACCCGAAATGACCCGACCCAATTCAAACCCGATCCGTTGTGACTCGACCCGAAGTGAACTGAAAATGGGCAACCCAAACCCGACCTAAACCGTACCTGTTTTCAAACCGATCGGATTTCTACACAACTCAATTTTACACGAATTACACCTGAACCCGAGTATGCCCGACCTGAATATAATCCGAATCGAAGCATACTCATAAGTCATAACCAGTCAACCAAAAACTATTCCTAATTTCCAAAATTTCATTGTTAAGGCTGAGAAGAAAAGTTCCTATTGCAATTTAGCACAACTTTGATAAACAAGCAAGTCATAATCTAACTATAACCATAGTACATAATTCATTAAAGTCTTTAGCCAAGTAGGTAAAATGTAATACTTTTGACATATTTCAACCTATTGGTTATTGCCTTGTTGGCTTGTTGCTAATCCTGTAAGTTGCTAATCCAATAAGTTGTCAATCATTACAGTAGTTCAATACTTGTAAAGCTGGCTTGGCCGTAACATAAATAATGATCCACATCACAATGCCAAACTAAATGGGATAGCAATCTGTGAAGAAGGGTTTCTTGAATTGCTTTTTAGTGATATTTTTGCCCTAGCCCTCTAAGTTGGAGTCATATATCCAAACTCCCTCTTAATAGGATGTCTACAGTTCATGGTACTTTTACCCATGAACCTAGACATAGTTTGTTTCCTTTTACATCAACTATTTCTTCTCTCCACCAAATACAAAATCAACATTCAAGCTTCCCTTTTGATATTTTTCAAAGAAATGATCAACCGAGGGCTACATCAATAAATTTTAGGGAACACTTGATTAAGAGTTTCACCCATTACGCTGATAAATGAAAAACCCTTAAATTATCACAATCCCAATTTCAAAAATCAATCTTTATGTTAGTTTCCAAAACTTAAAGAACTAAAACAAACTTACCCAGAAGTTAATACACAATTCAAGCATAAAAAATGGGTTTTGGCCCTTTTCGGGGGATGGGAAGAAGACAGAGTACCAGTGGGTGGTGGCATTAGGCGTGAGGGTTGATAGGCTATGAGCGACTTGGCATCAGGCCGGCATGAGGCTGTCGGTGTGAATGGGTGGCGTGGCAAGTGGCTAAGGTCAACCGGTCAGGGCTTGGGTGAGTGTCGCGTGCTACGAGTGGGAGATGATCGAGACGTAGGAGATCTGCGGCAGTCGACGCCTCCAAGGATGGAGAGATGGATGGCGGAGACGCGGTGCAAGGGGGGAGTGGCCGACACTTAGGGGGCAACCAGTGACGACCGATTGAGTGAGAGTGAGAAACTGAGAGAGTGAGAATGCCTTACTTGTAACTGAGTGTGAGAGAAAAGAGGGTTGCGAGCCTGCGGCTGGCTTGTGACCGCGAGGTGATGAGGGTTGGGTTTAGGTGTGCTTTTGTTAAAAACTTAAAATTATGAAACTATTAGTAACATTCACTTTTTTGGCGGGTTTTAGTTTTTTACCGTTTCAGACTTTTTGCTTTTTAGCGGGGTTCTGAAATTTTAAATTTCAATTAGTTGAGTTTAGGAGGGAAAAAGAAAAATGACTTAAGACTTAAGAGGGAAATTTCACAAATGAAATCAAATAAAATTTAAGAGGAAAAAATAAAATAGTACATAGTTTTTAATTTTTAATTTGATTGGTATGTAATAAAAATATAACAGATGTAATATTTGATCAAAATAAGAATTACGAAAAACATAGGTATAATTAACAAATTATTAAACATATTAGGATCTAGCAATAATATTTCACTATTTAATTCACTTAATGACTTAATGCATGTTGGGATCATAATATCATTATGTGACTACCGTCATTCTGTTAAAAATACTGCATTATTGATCTACGATCCTAAATTGTCTTCATAACATGCTTAAATTTTAATTCTACATAATCATATTCAAGAATATATGTTTGCATATGATGGCATAATAATGTGTTGCATTTAAATTTTAGACAACTAAATTCTAAGTCTCGAGTTTTGATAACCAACAATTACAATCACATAAATGTAATGATAATTAACACATACTCGTATATTGCAGTTGCTTTTGAGTTTTGACTCATTGAGAATATGTAAATCAAATTGTTGAATATGTCATAAAAGAAAACTCAAGAGAGAGAAAGGCTTTTCTAGAGAGAAATCCTCTCCTTCTAAAACTACTCGATGAAGCCCTCTAACTGTCTCTTTCCTTTTGATTTTCACTTGATGAAGCCTCCTGACTTTCTCAGTGCTCCTTACGACACGTTTCCATCATCATCTTCCAGATTTGCTCTCAATTACTCTTTGTTGTAGAATCGACTTTCTCCAATCATTCGTCCATTTCTTAATCTTGCTGATTGCGCCCGTCCATTACCTGCAACCCTCCCATCTACAAGAAAACTCCATCATTTCTCTCTCATTCCATACCCTATGTATAGGATCCTGTTGCCCTACAGAATTGAACTGTTTCCTCTAGTTTGCTAGGTTATCCCTCTTACCCTAATCTTAGAGGGTTTCGATTGCCTATTCGCACAAGAGGTGATGGTGCCTAAGAGTTTTAGGCTAAGTTGTACTGTTTGGGTGTGAAAACAATCTTCAACATATGGCATTGGAGTTGTTCGTCAAAAACTCCGATTCGACCCTACCTTTTGAGTGCCTTCGCAATGCTTCCTAATTTATCGACTATCGTAAGTTTTATGACAGCTGATTGTAGATTCAAAAATGGATCAAATGATTACTAACCAGGTTATTCTATTCCTTTACTTAATCGGTTCTTGCTTTGGTCTTATCATCTGTTTACTGTATGTGGCTATTGTCAGGTCTATGTTAATTTCGGTCTAATTATGTCAATGGTTGTGTGCTTTTGTGTGGTTTGCTTCTTGGGTTGGTTCAAAGAACAATGTGTCGGGTCTTCTAGTGTTCGATATTGCGTCCCTGATTTTCTATATATAGTGGTGCTTGTAGGTTCTACCTCTTCACACCTCTCTCTTGCTTTGACTGTCATCGGCCATTACTGCATGCTAATGTTTGCCAATTCCGCCACTGAGCCCCTTTCTCCTTCCAACTTTGAAAATAGTGATAATGATAACTTCCACCCAATTCCCCCTGCTGTTAATTCTGCCAAATCAACGCATTCATATTCGCCGGGTAGAGGTGGAACTGACCATCCATGCCATCCGGTTGACTCGGCCCAGATTTCGTATGCCAAGGCGACAAAATTCGGTGTGGGACGTGTTGATTATCCTCCAAATTCCATCCCTGAGTCGAGAGCTCATTCTTCATTGTCGCCACTTGTCTCTATCCCAACTAATGTGATAGTTAATAGCAATTCTCCTGATCTTCTTGCTGATGAACCACCTTTTCTTGGAACCCGTCCATCTCCTCTAGTGGAACATATGGAGGAACTGATAGCTCTGTGCCTTTTGGGGGAAAATATGGGGGAATTACATTACTCTACTTGCCATTATTAACAAAACTAAGCATGATTGGAAGTTTATTCGAGGGCAAGTTAGCTATATTGATCTGGGCAATAACTGGATTTCTATCAAATTTGCTAACTCTGAGGATAAAGACATGGTTTGGAAGGAGAGACGTTGGCATTTTAATGGTCTGAACTTTATTTTATTACCCTGGCTACCTTTCTTTGATCCTTATTCTACCTGTATTGGAAGGGTTGACCAATGGGTAAGAGTTTTAAGACTTCCTTGGGAGTTTTGGGACCATGACATATTGGTTAGCTTCTTAAACAGGTGGGGAATGTGATTAAAGTGGACTAGACCACCCTTTTGCGCCTGAAAGGAAAATTTGCTCGTGTCTGTGTTAATATTGATGCTACAAAACCTTTGCCAGGGTCTTTGGTTATTACTTTCAAGGGTAAATCTATGAAGGTTCCTCTAATTTATGAGGGCCTTCATGAGGTTTGTGCATTGTGTGGGTCAGAGGACCCTCAAATTAAAGCTTGTCATAATTTGCCTATTCAATCTAACGTGGAGATTGTAGTGGAGAAATTCAGTGGGGGTTGTAACAAAGCTGCTGTTAGCGTAAATCATCCCTATTCTTCTACCTTCGAGCCTGTTACTGGTACAGATAAGTGGATTCGGGTTTCACCAAAGAAAAGATTTCGATCTATGGCTCCTTTTGCTGCAGGTAAGCCTTCTCCCCTCAAGGCTCCTTTGATTCCAAAAGTTACTATCGTGGAGCCGGTCATGACTCCTAAGCATCCTGGCTCTCCTTCTCCTTCTCCTTCCTCTCATGCTACTCCTGATAAGGATATTTCCTCTCCTCTTGTGCCCCCCGCAATCATTGCTGAAAATATTGTCTTAGCGCATCCTACTCATGGTATTAACCATGAGGTTCCAGACGATAAGGACCCCTGAGGTTCTAGAGAATAAGGACCCCTTGAATGCCATGGAGGATGACAAGCCTCAAGACCCAAATGATGCAGTCTTTGAGGATTCCCAGAACTTGTTGATGGATGAAGAGGATATGGTGGATACCTTTCTTAATTTAGACCCTATACAAGATTTTTAAATGTCTTCTGAATATTCCAAGAAACGCAAGGTAGAGGAGGGAGATGAAGGGCTCTCTAGGGCTACTGCCTAATTGATCTCTCTTGATGATGTTTTGCTGTGCAGGGGGATTTTCATTAGGTTTGAATAAGTCCTTGGAGTGTGTTTTGCCTCAATCTTATCGATTGAATGCTTTGTACTATGGTTCTTTTGCCTTTTAGGACATGTATCCTCCTGTCTTCTTTTTGGTTCACATGTTATTTAAGTTGCTTATGATGTTGGTTTGCAAGTGGTGGTTATGTAATATATCTCTCTTCTCTGCAGTTTCTGGTTGGGATTTTTTTTCTTGCGTTTACTATTTTAGCCACCCCTTAGTATTGCTGGAAAAATAAGTCGAATTATGACTCAGGGTTGGAAGCAGAATAGTGTTTGTTTTGGTTTTAAGGGATAGGAGATGGGGTTTTTCTAGGATTGTGATCGAGTCATGCTCAGTTTCAGGCTTGATTTCTTGCCTTTCCCGGTTAAGCCACCCTTGTTGACTACTGCTATGGCCAATGATGTTAAATGGACATTCTTATTGAGCTGTGTGGCTGAGACCTATTGGCTCCATTCTCAGCATAATCTAAGATGGGGCCAGACTCTTCATGTGTTGGTATGGGATAACCTTTGTTTTTTATGCTGCTGGGCCTCTCTGTGGCTGTTTGTCCATTTGAGTCATCTTAATAGCCTGTGCTCTGTAACCCAATTTCGCATTCTTGGTCACTGGTTATTTGATAATTTGTTAGGTGAAATTATAGGGTTA
>JACYFF010031956.1:36590441-36601356 GCA_017589665.1 Selenicereus undatus | reverse complement strand
TTTTTCAGACTTATGTTTACTAACCTCAATACAAAATTTTTGAATCGTTTACCTTCAAACTCGAAACACTCGAAACAGACAGTTTTACTTCAGATTGAAGATGACAAACCTCATGTTTTCACTCCAAAACTTCTGAAATGGGATGAGATTACAATTCCAGAAGCTATTGAGCTTGAAGACGTTCAGTCTGCTTCTAGTGACAAATCTAGACAAATGAACGATATTGAGCAAATCATAGAAGAACCCGATGTCCGAGTTCTTTTAAGATTCCGCTCATTTCGTGAACCCACAAATCTCCCTGGAACTTCTACTTGTAAGAAATCCTTTTCCGATTTCCACTCAGAAAGAAGTATCCCTCATGAAGCACCACAAAAATATCGGTTCCGGTCTCCCATTCCAGAACTAGTTATCAATGATCCTCCGTCTCCTTCCTCTTCAGGAATAGGATATGGATGCAATGTTCTCACAAATCCTAATTTCACAATTGATTGACCTTTCCTTAAGGAAGATTATTACTCTGTTAATAATGCTTCCAAGCGCCAATGGTTCGAACAAATTGATCGAAACCTTAGAGAAAAGGTCAAACAAGCCTGGATAGTCGACATGTAAAGGCTTAAGGTCGACATCCCCTTTTTGATATGGTTTCTTACATTTACTTCTGAAAAAGGTTTGAATAATGTTTATACACTCCCAAGTATAAATGTTCAAACCAGTCTTGCTAAAATATGGCATCTTGCTAATGGTACAAGAATGGTCTCCGTCCATCCTCCTACACACAAGCCCATACAACTTTTTGTACAGGAAAAGACTGTTCATGCTTTTCCTTACAAAAGTGGTCGGGAGGGAGTGGATACCGATACTGCCCAGCTTGGTGACATCAAAAAGGTTCACAAGCAAGCCAATTACACAAATGCCATCCTTAATACAATTGCTGAGCAACTGAACCAGCTCAATGCCAAAACCGATTCCAAAAGGAAGCTGCCAAAAAGGACATGGCAAGCCCCAGTACCAAACCCTCTTCTGCCTTTACTAACAATATCTCCAAACCATTTGTCAAACTTGACAGTATTCCCAGAGCTGCTGTGGAATCTCTGCCTATGCCAAAAAGCCCAAATTTTGATCTTCTTCAAAAGATCTCTGAACAAATTGAAGCTATTGACAAAAGGAAAGCACTCGCTTGCGTTGACAAAACCTGCCAACAAAAGCTTGACAGCACTTCTTCCTCCGAAGAAGAAGATAAAGCTGTTACTAGTAGTAGTGACTCAGATGAAGTCATAGCTACTATCCAAAAGACCTTCAAAGCAGAAGAAAGAGGCCAATTCACAAATGGAAACTTCGATGGAAGATCTATCTATGGTTGGAACATTGATGGCAAAGCCGAGCACGAAGTGCTATCTACCATTGAAGAAATGGGAGTAGCTGCAGCCACCTTTAAAGTCAATGGTTATGCGAACAAAAACATAGCTACCATAATTGTCCCTTGTTTCTCTAGACAATTAAAGAATTGGAGGGATAACTATCTCACCTATGAGCAAAGGTTGGCTATTCTCAACCATACTACAAATGAATTTTATGAACTTGGTGAACGCGTCCAAGATGCCTTCGAAACCTTTGTTTATACCATAACCTTACATTTTATTGGTAATCCGTAAGAAAGTCAAGCTGCTACCAAAACAGTCCTCATCAACCTTCGATGCCCAACTCTCTCAGACTATAGGTGGTATAAAGACGTATTCTTTACCAATGTATTAAAGAGAGAAGATGGAATGCAAAACTTTTGGAAGGAAAGATTCATTGCAGGCCTACCAAAGTTGTTTGGAGAGCAAATTCTCTCAAAGCTCAGACAACATTGTGGGACTGATGATATCCCTTTCCATACTCTTACCTTTGGAATGATCTTTAGAGTTGTCAAAAGCGAAGGACTTATCCTTTGCAATGAACTCATGATTCAAGCCAAATATGGATCAAAGAAAGCCCGATGCAGAAAAGAGATGGGAACTTTCTGTGAAGCATTTGGCATTATAAAAATTGAAGCTCCTTCTGCTAAAGTCAAACGTGCTAAGAAAGCCGTTACCAAAAGATTCAAAAAGCCAACAAAACCTCCAAACAATTCTCCTCCTACCTTCAAATCCAAACCACTGTCTTCCAAAAAGAAGAGCACCAAAAAGAAGCCAGTTGTTTGTTACAAATGTGGCAAACCAGGGCGCAAAGCTTTCCAATGCTAAACTAAACAAAAGATGAATGAGTTATTTGCTGATTAGCTTGAACTTCAGAAGAAGCTCCTAGCTGGTTTAGCTCCAAACTCATCTGATAGTGACAAAGAAGTTGATTACTATCAAAGCTCAGAGGAAGATGAATCAGATTATGATTCTTCTCCTATCAAAGTAATCAATGTCATCACCAATACAGATCAGAAAGAATTCCTGATTGATCTAATAAAAAAGATTTCCGATGACGAGACAAAAAAGGAGTATCTTAGCAAGCTTAAAGACTTGATTCTTGAAGAAGAAAAGAAAGTCATTAAGTTTGATATTGAAACTCCAAGCATGACAAAACTCTTCCAAAAATATCCAGTGCCAAATCCTTTCCAGCAACTCACTACAAAAGATATCCAGATTGAACTCAACGAGCTAAAAGCTCAAGTTCGAGATCTTAGACACGAGATCATTAATCTCAAAGCTACAGATCTAGAACACCATACAAAACTTTCCATCCTTGAAACACAAATTCCAAGTTCTTCGCATGTTCCTAACAATTTTCCAAATATTGAAAACATCCCTGAGAAGGCAGTTTCTCAAGAACAACCTCTTCATACTCTTTCTCATGTGACCATTCACAGATGGTATTCTTTAGTCAATATAGTAGTCAATAATTTCTCTACAAATGAAGTAGCTCTGATTGATAGTGGAACTGATCTAAACTGCATACGTGAAGGAATTATTCCTACTAAGTATTGTGAAAGAACAAAAGAACAATTGTGCAGTGCAAATGGAGAACCTTTGAATATCAGGTATAAACTGAACAAAGGTTACATTCAAAACAATGGTTATTGCTTCAAAAATGTTTTTATGATTGTACAAAACATTACCAATGACATTATTCTTGGTACTCCTTTTTTAACACAAATTTATCCGTTTCATGTCAATGAATCAGGTGTTCATACCAAGATTCTTGGCAATCAAATTTCTTTCAACTTTCTTTCTGCTACTAAGCAACGTGAAGTTTCGCTTTTACAAATTCTTCAATTTACAAATTTGTCAGTCTTTTACAATTAAAACAAAATCGAATTCCTTATCCCCTGAATAGTAGACTTTATCCTGAACCTTGGTCTGATGTACACACTGACATTGGTAGACAAGGCAAACAAAAGGTCGAGTCCTTACCATGCCTAGTTATTCCCCATCCCTCTACATTCATGATTGTTGCAGATGCATCTAACATCGGTTATGGTTGAATTCTTAAACAAAGAATGCATGACAAAGAACAGCTAGTTCGTTATCATTCTCGCATTTGGCTCAGTCCTCACTAAAATTATTCTACTATCAAAAGAAAAGTTTTATCTATCGTACTTTGTATTTCCAAATTTCAAGGTAATCTTTTTAACAAAACTTTTCTGATGTGCATCGATTGCAAATCTGCAACAGATGTTTTACAAAAGAATGAGCAAAATCTTGTTTTAAAACAAATCTTTGCCAGTTGGAAAGCAAATTTATCTTCTTTTGATTTCGAAATCGAATTTATCAAAGGAGAGAACCATTTGTTACCGGAGTTCCTGACAAAAGAGCTCTTGCAAGAAAAGAGTGACAAAACACCTTTTATGCTGGTCTTCACAATCA
Organism: Selenicereus undatus; assembly: GCA_017589665.1. Taxonomy (NCBI): domain Eukaryota; kingdom Viridiplantae; phylum Streptophyta; class Magnoliopsida; order Caryophyllales; family Cactaceae; genus Selenicereus; species Selenicereus undatus. The sequence continues at coordinate 36,597,520 of JACYFF010031956.1, read as the reverse complement.
GCCGCAAAGACAAAGGCAAAGGTCCACAAACAAAAAATGACGATTACAAAATTGTTCCGACAAGAAATTCCTTTCAATCCCTCGCCAATTTTCCACCTCTACCATACAAGACTGTTGTCACAAAACCACCCACAAAACCTACTCATGACCATTATTTCCTCCGTCATACAGAACACCTTTTTCTTACCAGTTACAAAGTTGCTCCTACAAATCTCTTTATCAAAGACTTGGTGCAACGAAGCTTTGGTGACTCTCATCACCTTGGTGATCATCCTCAAAAAACTTGACAATTTTATGAACTCATTCTTACAAACACTCAATCTGCTGACATTACCCATACAACAGATGTCGCATACCCCTCCTACATTTTATAGTTGCAAATACTAGCTTCAGGCAAACAAACCCAGCACAGTGAGCAGTGAGGCAAGTGTATCATCAAGATAACCTAAATCAAACTAGCAATAGAAAACTAATTCCAAACCCAGACAACACGATTAAAACGAATTAACAACACAATTTTTGGTCAAAATCTGCAAACAGAGACGTTGATAGCCACCGAATTAACAAACAGAGAAGCAACGAGCAGGGCAGATTCAGGGAAGGGGTATAATGCAAACCTAGCTTCACTTCAACATTGATAGCCACCAAAGAGGTCACCAAGACCACCATTCATAGCCTAGAACGGTGAGGAATGTTAGAGAAGAACACGAACAGAATGCAAATTAGGGGAAAGAGAATGAAACTCAACGCAATTGCAACCAAATAAACCCAAAAAAAATTCCTTATAATTCATGAACAAAAATCCCAAATCAAATCTTAATTAGACGAATTCGAAGGCTGTAATTGAATCTAAAATTAAAACCTAACCCTAATTTCGAATACGAAAGCAAGAAAAACGAAATTAAACGAAACTAAACCCTAAAACTGGAATTTAAACCTAAACTAACCTAGAATTACCTAACCTAAATTACCTAAAAATTACCTAAACTAGCTCAATGGCGTCCTCCAAGCCCTCTTTATACTCGAACCCCTTCTCGATCTCTACCGCCGATTTGGTGATGGCGTCGTGGATGATGGAGATGAAGCCAACATAGGGTGTGTACGTGGAGTTTGCAGCGTGAATTGCGGTGGTGGGGTGGTGCGAAGGTGATGGTGAAACTATGGGTTGGGTTTCTGGGTTTTGGGGTTTACTGTGGGTTTGAGTGGTTTTGGGAGGCGATAAGGGAGAGAAAGAACGGGGTAGAGCGAGATGGGCATGGAGGTGCAAGAGTGGCGATGAGAGCCAAGGGTTCTGGGTTGGTTTCGGGGTTTGGGTTTCCTGGGAAGGGAATCGAGTGAGGAGGAAGCAAACGCGAGAGGAGAGAGAAAGTGAAGGGGTGGGGCATTGAAAAGCTGAACCGGGTGCGCTGAACCGGCCGGTTCGATTTTTTTAATTGCTGGACCGGTTTGTTTTTTTTTTCTTTTTTTCTTCAATTCTCCTTGGCCGGTTCTGTGGAATTTTGGACCGGTTCTTCAATTCCCGACATTTCCTCTATTTTTCTCGCATTTTCACCATTTTGGCCCTTTTTTCACATTTATTAAAAATCTGCAAAAATAAAATAAAATCAGTTAAAAACATTAAAAATATTATTAAAATGAACATAAAACAGGTGTAAAAGTACCTTAAAAATAGCACATTTTTGGTTCAAACAAATACTCCCACACCAAGATTTTGCTCGTCCTCGAGTAAAATAAACTAAACTAACGACAAGAAATTGAAAAATAAGGAAAGAAAATCCTAACTCACTGTCGTAGGAATCACGATTGCATTTAGCGTATGCAACGAGCCCTTTAAACCCCTTGGACTCCCAAGTGGACGAGTGACGTCTCGTGAGGGTTTCCAAGAAAATACCCACGAAATTATTCCAAAAATAAAGAAAAATCTTTTTGGGTTTTCTCAAAACTGATATGTACAAAATTTGGGAAACATATGCACAAATCCTAATCAGTCAAATCACCCATGTACTCAATTATTGACCTGCATATATGCATAAAATGTACATCAAAGTCCCCTCCCTCCTAAATGACATCAGAGCACTAATTTTTCCACCCCATTGAACATCAAGATTTTGAATCCATCCCAGTGCTCGTGTGCAAGTGTATCATCATCCCAGGGCTTAGGTTTACCAGAATTAGAATCAATCCCACTTGGCTGACATAACTACATTATCACCATACTAACTTTGGAAGCAAGCTTTCCTAGTAGCAATATTGTCTCAAAGGGTAACACCCAGTAGCACGTGCCTCAAAGGGTAGCGCCCAGTAGTGTATGCCTCAAATGGATACTTGTCATTCTAAATTTTATTCTTTTTCTTTATTTAAAATACAATTTTTTTAATTTTTTCCAAAGTAATCGTGTCACAAGCTAGTGGGAGAATCATTCATGGAAACCTAAGACCTCAAGATAATGATGAAGGAGTAAACAAGGACTGGATCACACAACCTATAATGAACAACTGGAGTTAGAATCAGGACTTAGAATATCACATTCAAGGTTGGAGACTTATCATGCACATCCTATTTATTTACAAGCTAATAAATAAAGCACATGGGATTCAATGTAATAAAAAATACTTCACATGTCCCCAAAAACAACAAAAATCTTCAAAATTTTTTTAAAAAAAGGTGGCACCTTACCCCCACACCAAAACTTTACAATGTCCTCATTGTGCGAACTAAGGCGCTAAAAAGCAAGCTCATAAGCTAAACAACCGTAAAACCTAAAACATATACAATGAGGATGCCACAAAAATTAAAAACAAAACCAAAAACAAAACCAAGATAAAAATGAAAATCAAAACTAAAATAAAAGAAAACACCCATATTTACACAAACAAAACCAAAACGAAAATCAAGGACCTACTAAATTGCGAACTAAACCAAAAGAAATCTAAAACAGAATAAAAGAAAAGAAAAACAAAAATGGATCAAAAATGAAACAAAAATGGAATTACTAAACAAAAATGAAATCAAAGGAAAAACTAAAACATGCTAGGCTAAAGAAACAAAATGAAACATAAGAAACAACCCTAGATATTCACAATTAACAAATATTTACAAAATCCTAATATCTACAACTAAGTACGAAAAGGAAGAGAAGAAATGAAAAAGAAAAGAAGGTTGGAAAGATTATACCAGGTTGGATACAGGTTGTACCCAAACTATGAAGCTTATGGAGCATCAGCCACTCCATCACGACTTACGAGCATCTACTCTTATCAAAACCAATCAAAGCTCGCAATAACTTATCAAATGACCGGGCACAATCCTCACAAAAATGAATGTAGTTAGAAACATGAAGAAAGGCCCAAATAAAGTGCATAACAACAATGCAACTCAATGCTCTTTTGAGCTTATCAAAGCTCACAGCCCACTCAGAAGAGAGATGTGTATAAGTGAAATCAGATGCACAATTCAATGGTTCAATGAAGATATGACTACATGAATGCATAAACCATCTAAAGTAATCTGATTTATCAAAACAAAATCGCACATCACCTCTAAAAGGATAAAAGAAAAGACCACAACAAGGGCCAATCAAAGGAAATATGAAAATCAAAGCTCAATTGATGGCCTAAAGTCAGGTCCTGCATTTCAAAATAATCCCTGAGTCTATCTGTGTCTTTATCATCACGAGTCTGATGTAAACAAGAAGTATCAAGCACAAAAGTCTCAAACTCGACAAAAAGTGGACTTGGGAGGGTCTAAAGATGAAAAAAGATAGGGAAGGGGTGAACTGCAATAGTTAAGGAGGAGGTCAGTTTGGACAGGATCAACAAAAAATGATTCATATTCAGCACATAAATCCTCCTTCCGACTCACATTAACATCAAACCCACAAAAAGATTCATACTCGATTTGCAGAATATCATCATCTGATTTAATTAGAAGGTCAGGAATAAGGGAATCAAAAGAAAATGATTCAAATTCAACATGAGAACCCAAATCAAGACCTTTAGTAACATCAAACTCGTATGAAAAAGATTCAAATTCTGCACAAAGAATGCCATCATCAAAGTCAAACATAGTGGGTGCAGTCACAGTCACCTTATCACATAACTCCTGTGAAATATCTTTCGATTCATCCAAATCATGAAACTCACTTTCAGGTGTGCTGCTTGTTTCTAACTCACTATGAAGATCAGATTGTTTACCCACCCCAGATTCACAAAATTCGTTCAAAGTGGTGGGTAGGTCGGTAGAAACTAGGACATCGTCAGTGACACCCTTAGGTGAGATAGTGCAAGGTGCAAGGTTTGTTGATAGAGACTTAGGGAGGTCATTTTCTTGTTCTAAACTAGGCAAAGACATGTTTTCATTCAAATCAGGCCTAGCAGAATAAGAAGGTTCAGAATCATCATCGAGACTAATGTCAAGTTTAGGAGATCATAAACTAGAATTAATCTCACTAGAAGTCTCCCTATGCTGGTTAAAACATTGAGAATATTCAGCAATTCTCAATTTCATAGTCTCTACCATGTGATTAGTCATATCATTGATTTTCTTTTCAAAACTTGCACAGGTAGCATCAATATAATCACGAAAAGGACAAGTATAAGCATCATGATTAAGGGATTCACAATAGTCGCACAAAACAGGAGGCATAAAAGAGTTACATGAGTCATAAGAGTTTATAAACTTGTCTAAAGGATAAGAATTAGCCTGAAAATCACACCCTCCATGAGTCGGGTATCTAAAAGTCTGACTAGCTTGTTCAAACGTATAAGTTTCCCAAGCTAATTTTTCAAAGAAATCCCAAACTTTATTTCGAGTTTTAGATAACAATTCTCTTAAAACTCCAAGAAAAATTGAACTGATGTAACTCCTTGACTCAATGTTTAGACCCTCAAGAATGACCTCACAAATTTCCCATTTTTCAAAAGTAAAATTCAGTTGAGCAAGTTAATCATTAAGCCTTGAAAAATAATTACAAAAAGGTTCGCGCTCAAATTGCGGGAAATTGAAAAAAGGCGTTTTGAAAATTTTAAGGTTTTTCAAAAAAATTTCAATTTTTTTGGATTTTCAATTTTTAAATTTTTTGTGTTTTTTGGAATTTTCTAATTTTTTTGGATTTTCAAGTTTTTCAAATGTTTTTGGATTTTTAAGATTTTTCATTTTTTTTGGATTTTTGAGGTTTTCTAAATGTTTTTGGATTTTTGGATTTAAAAAAAAAACGATGACCAAATCTCACCGTCATCCCCGGCAACGGCGCCAAAATTGTTGGTAGTTTTTTAAGGGGATGGAAAATAAACTAAAGAAAAGAAAACCTCAAGCACACGATTGTCAGTCGTAGTACTTTGAGGGTCGATCCACAGGGATGACGTTGAGATTACGGTCACTAAAAGGTGAATTAACTAATTAACCTACGCTAAACTAAATGGAATTATTTAAAGCAATCTAACATCCTAATTCAATTAAACGAAGCATTGTAGGGAGACTATGCAAGCAACACTATTCAACTAAAATCGAAACCTAAGATTTGTTTAACCTCTAATTTGAACTAATCTAAAACCTATAATGAACATTATTTACCATTCAACTCAACCAAAATCAAAGCATGATTCAAAGCCTAGCAACTAACCACTTTATTCCAAAATTTAACACAGTGAACAAACTTAACCTAAAAGCAAATCTAAGCTTTATAGTTGCAAATACTAGCTTCAGGCAAACAAACCTAGCACAGTTAATAGTAAGGCAAGTGTATCATCAAGATAACCTAAATCAAACTAGCAATAGCAAACTAATTCCAAACTCAGGCAACACGATTAAAACGAATTAACAACACAATTTTTGGTTAAAATCTGCAAAATAAAATCAGCAAACAGAGACATTGATAAGCACCGAATTAACAAACAGAGAAACAACGAGCAAGGCAGATTCAGGGAAGGGGTATAATGCAAACCTAGCTTCACTTCAACATTGATAGCCACCAAGGAGGTCACCAAGAGCACCATTCACAGCCCAGAACGGCGAGGAATGTTAGAGAAGAACACGAACAGAACACAAATAAGGGGTAAGGGAATGAAACTCAACGCAATTGCAACCAAATAAACCCAAAAAAATTTCCTTGCAATTCATGAACAAAAATCCCAAATCAAAGCTTAAGTACATGGATGCGAAGGCTGTAATTGAATCTAAAATCGAAACCTAACCCTAATTTCGAATACGAAAGCAAGAAAAACAAAATTAAATGAAACTAAACCCTAAAACTAGAATTTAAACCTAAACTAACCTAGAATTACCTAACCTAAATTACCTAAAAATTACCTAAACTAGCTCAATGGCATCCTCCAAGCCCTCTTTATACTCGAACCCCTTCTCGATCTCTACCGCCGATTTGGTGATGGCGTCGTGGATGATGGAGATAAAGCCAGCATAGGGTGTGTACGTGGAGTTTGCAGCGTGAATTGCGGTGGTGGGGTGGTGCGAAGGTGATGGTGAAACTATGGGTTGGGTTTTTGGGTTTCGGGGCTTACTGTAGGTTTGAGTGGTTTTGGGAAGAGATAAGGGAGAGAGAGAACGGGGTAGAGAGAGATGGGTATGGAGGTGCGAGAGTAGCGATGACAGCCAAGGGTTCTGGGCTAGTTTCGGGGTATGGCTTTCCTGGGAAGGGAATCGAGTGAGGAGGAAGCAGATGCGAGAGGGGCGAGAAAGTGAAGGGGTGGGGGATTAAAAATTTGAACTGGGTTTGCTGAACCGGCTAGTCCGGTTTTTTTAATTACTGGACAAGTTTGGTTTTTTTTCTTTTTTTTTCAAATCTCCTTCGCCAGTTCCGTGGAATTTTGGATCGGTTCTTCAATTCCCAACATTTCCTTTATTTTTCTCACATTTTCACCATTTTTGGCCATTTTTTCACATTTATTAAAAATTTGCAAAAGAAAGCCAAATGGTTAAAAACCTTAAAAATATTACTAAAACGAGAATAAAACAGGTGTCAAAATACCTTAAAACTAGCACATTTTTTATTCAAAAAATATATGTATAAAAATATATGTATACACACACACACACACACACACACACACATATATATATATGTA
>JACYFF010031956.1:36573140-36585441 GCA_017589665.1 Selenicereus undatus | reverse complement strand
ATTGATTGGGGAAAAACTCAAATGCTGCCCAGTGGGCCTTTAAGAGGGTTGCCCAATAAACCACGCCCACGCGCATGGCAAAGGCCTACAGGAACATCATCCTATGATCACCCGCAGGCCTACACTCAGGGGCCCAAGACGTAACCCTAGGGGCTCCCTCAAGGCCCAACGCCTCCAGGATTGGCAGCCCAAATGGGTCATTCAGGTAAGATTACTATTCTACCCCTTTCCCAATGAAGGCTATAAATAGTGACCTGCTCTCTTTCGGAAGGGGGTCGAGGACTGTGGAAATTGACTCTATAGTATTTACACTTTTTGGGAGCACTCAACTGACTTGACCATCGGAGAGGCGTTCCCCGGACCACAACCCGGGGTTGGCCCTTTTTGCAGGTCCAACCCAAAGAGCCGAGGACGACGTCGTGTTCATCGCCAGCTGTCAGATAAACCCGCTCCTTCGTCCCACGTCATGAACATCACCACAGGACTGATTTCGGGTGGAATCAGATTGGCGCCGTCTGTGGGGAGGGAACGGTAGCGATGGTGGTCAGCAATGCTACCCGAGCATGGACTCGCAGAGACAATGCCCCAGCCGTCGGCACCTCTGCGCCACCCGCGGTGGAGGATGCTAGCGAGAGCTCCAAGGCGAGCCCTCAGGCAGAGAGGGTGTTGCCCCAAGAGCGCGAAACTTATGTTACGGTGGACGCGCTGAAAGGACTCATGTCCACCATGGCGGACACTATCACGAGGTAGGGACGACGCCTCTTACTGCCGCTACTTCCCCGCCACCTTGAAGGGGGTAGCACTGTCTTGGCTCAACGGCCTCCCCCCGGGGAGCATAGCCTGTTTTCAGGATCTGACCAATAAATTTGTTGGTCAGTTCATTGCGAGTCGCAAGGACAGACGAACTAGCATTCACTTGTCAAAGATCAAGCAGGAACCGCAGGAATCCCTCGCCAAATTCGTCAAACGGTTCCATCAGGAGGCAGTATTAATTCCGAAGTTGGAGGACGGTGAAGCATACACCTCTTTTTTGAACGGCCTCAAGAACGGGCGTTTTAAGTTTTCCTTGGCGGAACAAAAGGAGACGACGCTAGCTGAAGCCCTGAGGAAGGTCGCGGACTTTATCCGCGCCACCGAGATCTGCGCCGAGGGGACTGACGCCCCCAAGAAGGGTAAAGCTCCTGGGAATAGGGGTTTTATTCGTGGTGAAAGGAACCCCACCCCTCGTGATAGGAGGCCGCAGGTGAAGACTCCCGACGCCCGGTTCACTACCGACGCTAGGAGTATCCTCATGGAAGTGCGAGGATATCTGATGCTGCGGCGACTGCCTCCTATGACCGCAGCTCCTCGGCCACAGAACGCCCGGAAATACTGTGAATTCCACGAACAAAGCGGGCACACCACGACTGAGTGTAGAGAGTTGAAAAAAGCCCTCCATGAGCTCGCAGATAAGGGGCAGATCGATCGATTTCTCACAAGGGGGCCACGATTCCTCCGACAAGAACAGAATCCTGGGCCATCTCAGCCGCGGGACGAAAAATGCTCCACGAAAATCGTGGCAACTATCGCGGGCGGCCACATGGAGGATATGACGCGGTCGGCTTGGAAGGCTCGGCTTCGAAGTGCGCAGCAGGTGCTCACCATGGAGTGGGGGTCCTGCCTCGTGCCACCAACAATGGTTTTTGGAGGGAAAGACGCCCCACGCTTAGCCTCCCCCAACAACGATCCCCTGGTGGTCAAAATGAAGATCACAAATGCAGTCGTGCACAGGAGTGCTTACAAAAGCTCTACCACCCGGGGCGCGAGGTTGTCTCCATAACGAATTCTGTTTTGGGATTCGGAGGGCAAGAGGTGCTTCCTACGGGAACGGTCCGCCTCCCGGTGCGATTCAGAGACAAGACCCGTTTCAGAAGCCTGGAAATCGATTTTCTAGTAGTCGATGTGCCTACGACCTACAATGTAATCATCGGGTGGCCCATGCTCCACAAGGTGGAGGCTGTAGTCGCCCCATATCTTCTCCAGTTCTAGTTCGAGGCAGATGACGGGGCTATAGGAGAGTCCCGGGGGGACCAGCGGACGACACGGGAGTGCTACCTGGTGAGCATAAAACCCCTCATAGAACAGACCAGAGACCGTGCAGTCAAAGGGCCATTCAAGACGGCGAAGCGGTCGAAGGAAAGCCCAGCCATTCCGGTCCCCGAGACATTGGTAATCCACTTCGTCTCCCCTCAACCTCCGCAATCTGGGCCGGAGGTCGCGGACGCCGTGGAACCTATACAACTGGAGGAGGGGCGCCCAAGCGCAGTGTACAACTCGGGCGCGACATTGCGCCCTTGGAACGGCTGCCCATTATCTCACTCTTGCAGGAGTACAAAGACATTTTCGCCTTCGGACCAGAAGAAATGCCTGGCATCGCCGCCACTGTAACAGAACACCGCCTAAATGCTAATCCTCGGCATAAGCCGGTCGTGCAAAAGAAGCGCCACATGGGCCCCGAGCGCGCGGCTGTGGCAAATACGGAGGTCCAGAAACTGCTGGAGGCAGGTTTCATTCGGGACAGCCAGTACCCCGAATGGATCTCGAATATGGTATTGGTAAAAAAGCCCAACAGCACTTGGAGGATGTGCGTGGACTTTACAGACCTCAACAAGGTCTGCCCAAAGGATAGCTACCCCTTGCCGAAGATCGACAAATTGGTGGACGCTACGACCGGTCACGCTTTACTGAGCTTCATGGACGCCTTCTCAGGGTACCACTAAATACCCCTCTGTCTCGAGGACCAGGAGAAGACGGCGTTCATAACCGATCGAGGCCTCCACTGCTACAAAGTGATGCCTTTCGGTCTAAAGAATGCCAGGGCCACTTACCAGCGCCTAGTCAACAAGCTATCCAAGCCTCTCATTGGGCAGACCATGGAAGTATATGTGGACGATATGATCATGAAGACCAAGGTCGAGAGCGACCACGAAGGAGACTTGCGGCAGACATTCAAGATTCTCCGAGCGTTCAATATGAAGCTCAGCCCGAAGAAGTGCGTCTTTGGGGTTCGGTCAGGCAAGTTTCTTGGCTTCATGATTAGTCATCGCGGCATAGAAGAGAACCCGGACAAGATTTAGGCCGTCCTCGATATGAAGCCACCCAGAAGCGTACGGGAAGTTCAGCGTTTGACAGGCTGCATAGCTGTCGTCGGACGGTTCATGTCTCGTTCCGCCGATAAGTGCCGGCCCTTTTTCCGTGTTCTACGCTAGCGGAACAATTTCAAGTGGGATGGACAGGCCGACGAGGCCTTTCAGATTCTGAAGTTGTACTTAGCTCAGCTACCCCAGATTGCCAGTCCCGTGGAGGGGGAGGCCTTGGTTTTATATTTGGCCGTGTCGGAACACGCGGTCAGCGCGGTCCTTGTGGCCGAGAGAGCACGGGAACAGATACCAGTGTATTATGTGAGCCACACCTTAGCAGGCGTGGAGATGAATTACCCTCTCATCGAAAAGTTCATGTGTGCCTTAGTGATGGCCAGCCGAAAGCTACGGCCTTACTTTGAAGCCCATAAAATCTTGATCCTAACTGACCAGCCCCTGAAGAACGTCCTTTAGAAACTGGACGCCTCGGGACACCTGCTAAAATTGGCCGTAGAAGTCTCGCATTACGACCATGCCTTCGAGCCACGACAGGCCATTAAGGCCCAAGCGCTAGCTGACTTCTCAGCCGAAAGCACGGCACCTGCGGAGGAAGCTCCCCAACCACGGCCCTGGAGCTTGTACGTAGATGGCTCGTCAACTAAGCATGGTAGTGGGGCCGGTGTCATTGTGGAAAGTCCCGCTAGAGCATGTCACGAGCACGCCCAAAAATTCATGTTCAAGGCATCCAACAACGAGGCCGAATACAAGGCCCTCATTACAGGAATAGAACTTTGCCACACCGCAGGGGCTGACCGTGTCCAGGCTTTCTCTGTCTCCCAACTCGTTGTCAGCCAGCTCAACGGGGCCTACGAAGCAAAGGACGAGGTGATGGATGCCTATGTTAGGCGGGTTCGTGAGGCCACCAAGTTGCTTAGGCATTTAACAATAATGCACATTCCCCGCTCGAAGAACCGACAGGTAGATGCTCTGTCCAAACTGGCGATCTCTTCTGATGACGGCCGGCCGAAGAACATTCAATGGGAAACTCTGACAGATAGGAGCATCGAATTACATGAGGTAGCGTGGCTGGACCGAAGTCCCACATGGATGGAACCTATTCGCGCGTACCTCGCTGACGGTACGGTGCCCACCGATACCAAGGAGGCGGAGAAGATAAAGAGGCGGTCAAATTGGTTCGTATTGTACGAGGGGATTCTCTACAAGCGTTCCTTTGCCCGACCTTTTCTACGGTGTGCAACTCCGGCGGAAGGGAAGCAGGTCTTGGAAGAATTGTATGCAGGCATTTGTAGCTCGCACACTGGGGGGCGGGCGCTAGCCGTGACGGCTCTCCGAATCGACTACTATTGACCCAGTTTGCAGGAAGATGCAATGACGCTAGCCCGGACTTGTGACAAGTGCCAAAGGTTCGTGCCCATCCAACGAGTCCCCTCCACTCATATGATGCCGATAGTCAGCCCACTACCGTTCGCCACATGGGGCATGGATATTCTTGGCCCCTTTCCCTAAGCCATAGGCCAGCGTAAGTACCTTTTTGTGGCCGTAGGCTACTTCACCAAGTGGATCGAAGCCGAGCCCTTCGCCTCCATTACCACCGCAGAAGTGCGCAAGTTTATCTGGCGAAACATTATTATCATATTCGGCATCCCCCGCACCATGATTTTCGATAATGGCCGGCAATTCGATACCAGCAAGCTTACTGATTACCTCAGTAGCTTGGGCTGCCAGGCTCGCTTCACGGTCGTGGCGCATCCCCAGACCAACAGTCAGGCTGAGGCGGCTAACAAGTCCATCCTCCATGGGATACAGAAAAAGCTCGGTGAAGCCAAGGGCAACTGGGCGGACGAGTTGCACGGCGTTCTATGGCATCTTCGCACCACCGAAAAGACAGCCATAGGGGAGACCCTGTTTATGCTCACCTACGGTTCTGAAGTCGTCCTTCTCGTGGAAGTGGCCCTCCATAATCATCGACTGACAACATTTCAAGTAGCAGCGAACAACGCGGCCTTGCATGAAGCCCTGGACCTCCTCCCCTCTGTCCGTGGTGACTCCTTGCTTCGAGAGGCTCTCTATAAACTTCGGATTGCGCAGTTGCACAATCGTGCTGTCAGGATATAGCCCATCCAAGTCGCAGATCTTGTACTCCGGTGCACAGAGAGCGTCGCCCATGCAGCGGAGCACGACAAATTGACTGCCAATTGGGAAGGACCCTACAAGGTCGTCTCGCAAATCCGTCCCGGCACATATCGACTAGAGACCCTTCAGGGCATCCCCATTCCTCGGGCATGGCATAGCAGCAACTTAAGAAAATATCACATTTAGGCATTGTACTTATTTACCCCCGTGCTCCTTGAGTAGTGAACATTCGCGCCACTTTCTACACATCTTGGGTCCTGATTACACTCCTAGTCCCTCTAGGGGCTAAGGGCTCTTGAGCACGACCTTATGGTCGGTCGCTATGCCCTTAGTCCATCTAGGAGCTAAGGGCCCTTGAGCACGACCTTATGACCGGTCGCTACGCCTTTGGCCTATCTGGGGGCGAAGCGCCCTTGAGCACGGCCTTTTGGCCGGTCGCTATGCCTTTGGCCTCTCTGGGGGCCAAGGGCTCATGGGCACGGCCTCAGGGCCGGTTGCTACGCCCTTAGTCCCTCTGGGGACTAAGGGCCTTTGAGCACGGCCTTATGGCCAGTCGCTACGCCTTTGGCCTCTTTGAGGGCCAAGGGCAGTTGAGCAGGGCCTTATGGCCGGTTGCTACGCCTTTGGCCTCTCTGAGGGCCAAGGGCCCTTGATCACGACCTTACGACCGGTCACTGCGCCTTTAGCCTTTCCGGGGGCCAAGGGCCCTTGAGCATGGCCTCAGGTTAAAGAGTCTCTAAGCACAGTCTCAGGGTCGGTCGCCACGCCTTTGGCCTCTCTGAGGGCCAAGGGCCGTAGAGCATGGCCTTATGGCCGGTCGCTACGCCTTTGGCCTCTCTGAGGGCCAAGAGCCCTTAAGCACGGCCTTATGCCTGGTCGCTATGCCCTTAGTCCCTCTCTGAGGGCCAAGGGCCCTTGAGCACGGCCTAATGGCAGGTCGCTATGCCTTTGGCCGCTCTGAGGGCCAAGGGCCCTTGAGCGCGGCCTCAGGGCGGATCGCTAATCGGCTCATCTCTGATTTACGCTATGGGCGCTCGAATACACACCTTGTCCTTTTGTTTAAGGGCCACCCTTATACGGGTAAGAAGACGGAATATACACAAACAAAAGAACAGGTGGAAAAAAGTAAACATGGCGACATAAAGAAAGGGAGGCACAACCTTTTCATTAAGCAACATTTCTTAGAGCTAGTACGAAGGCAATTCTCACACAGTTAAAAAAAAACAACAAAAGGAGAAAGGGGAGCAGAGACAAGATAAGGGGACACAGGCTACGCGTCGGGCTCTCCACCATACTCTGGCTCCTCCTCGGACAAGCCGGCCTCGACCTCCAAAGGATTGGTGGCCTCGTCACCAGCGGCCTTGCCTTCGGACGGAGGGATGAACTCCACTTCTTAAGGATCGCGACCCTCCATAACGGCGCGTTCGCACTTGCCAACAAATTTCAGATAGGCTTCAAGGTACCGCTCGTCACTGAACTCCCCCGCGAGAGTTAGCAAGACCTTGCGGAAGTAAGCTAAGGTATTAGTGTGGCCCTGTTGGTAGCCCCGCTCCTATGCTTGGGCCGTTTCGGTCGCGACTTGTTCCAGTTGTCGCTGCAACTCCTTTTTCGCAACTTCATAAGCCTCAAGGTCCGCCTGCAGCCTTTCACAACGCCGCTGGTACCTGGACACCATTCCCTCTAGGCACCGGCATTCAGCCACGACCTTCATGCCTCAAGCAAAGGCCTCCGCCATGCCAATCTCCTTCCCGGATACAGGCGGAGGATCCGAAACCCCGGGGGCCGCCAGATCCCAGGACTTGACTATGTCTTGAACAAGGGAGAGACAAATGCTGGAGTCTGCTTTGATAAAGCTGCCCGAGGGCCGCAAGGAATGTGAAGTAGTGTCGCTCAGAACCGCGGTGGAAGCTCCCGCAGCTCGAGTAGGGGTAGGGTGCCCCCGCTCGGCAGCAGTCCACTCCCCCGAAGACCGGCTCGTCGACTGTTGAGTGACCGGCCCTTCAGCATTCGCCTGCCCTCGCTGCAACGGGGCCTCGTTACCAGTCTCCGCGGGTGCCCCCTCGGTCCTCTACTTCTTGCGCGGCGGAGGCAAGCTCGCAGTAGGTCTCTTCCTGCGCGGCCCAATGGAAGGAGTTTGCAAAAGGTAAGTTAGCTCCCGTGCCGCTGTTGTGATCGAAAGAAGGGGTCATATATCATACCTTCCTAGCCTGTTGGGCAACGACAAGTTGTCTCTCTTCCTCCCTCCTGCGTTCGACGTCAGCTGCCACCTGCTCGGCCGTCGCATCCCCGGTCTCGAAAACCGTCACTCGGGCCCTCGCTTGATCTGCACAAAGACGAATAGGTCAGGTCAGCACCAAATGCATAACAAAACAACGCCGGGACAACTAAGTACCCTTGGTGAAATTTTTAAGAATCAGAAGGCCCACTGCAGCAAGAAAGAAGTCATTAGCAAAAAATTTTAACTTCGGCAGCCAGTTCAACGGCTCTCGGTCACTAGACTTGGTCCTCATTTTCTCTGGACCCCTCACGGCCTCAATCGCTTGGCTCATAAATCTTAGGATGGGCTGAGGACGATCATCTTCACGAATGTAGAACATAAAGTAGTGAACGGTTCGTCGCTCCTCGGTCGTGGGCTCTCCAAAGGGATTCCGAACTGGTTTCCCTTCGTACCAGTCGGGGACGTCACCCCAGCCCAACACCCTGCGTAGAAACAGGAAGTCATACTTCCAATATCTCACTTTGGACTTCTTCTCAATGGCCGTCATGAAGCCCGGCCGGTTGTTGAAGCAGTACCATCCTAAATCCCCGGTCTCCTTGAGGGCCCTCTGAACCGTGTGCGCCAGACTGAATGCTCGTGCCGAGCAAGTTAGACCACATAACTCGCACATGGCTATAAATGAACAAATGTTGTGCCAGGACGTCGACACAATTTGAGCAGGCGCTAACTCATACTTGTTAAGAATCTCCTTGATCACCGGATGCAGAGGAAACCGCAGGCCATAGTCCAGGGCCGCTCTATATACCACTATACATTTGGCGGGCGACTCATTCACTGTATCATCCGGCTCGGGCATCACAAAGGAGTACTCGGCTGGTAGGAGATACTACTTGTCGAGTGCTGACTTCTTGAGTTTGGAAACCACCCTTGGGTCGGGGAAGTGACTTCCTGGACCATCGTGCGGGTCTGAGCGGGTTGGAGCCCCGGTAAACTCCAGTCCCTCGGCCACAATCTCAGTAATTGGAGGCGCTCGAGCTCTCCGGGTAAGCCCCGGACTGCGGGGACCCGATGACTCGGAAGAGGAGCTCGTCGAGGCTTCTTCAAATGACGAGCGGCACCTTGAGGCCGAGCTGGATGAGCCGGACCGAGACGATGGACTAGAACTAGAGGCAACTCAGACCTCCGCATTGGATTTGGGAAGAGCTGAACAGGGATTACCTATCGAACCCTCGGCCAGCAACTCATCTGGAGTCCGGATGCGTGGAGTCGACTTTGTCTTCGCTATACTGTGGACCTGGAAGTCGGGCACAAAGTTAGCTAGGGTGACCTCCCATGGATACGTCACAGTCACCTCGGGGCTAAGAATGCTTGGGGTAGAGGAATACTCGCTGCTGGACCACGAGGGCGTGCCCGGCTCGAAGATAGGGATGGCATAGGGAACCTTTTTCGGCTCCCTAAACTTATTCTTTCGGGGGAATCCAGCCACCACACGACCATCAATAAAGGCCGGGAGGTTGGGGAGTTGCGGATGCCGACCCTCCATGAGGGGGTTGACCTGCTCCTCGGAGACGCCCCCATTAGACGACCCAGAGACATAATATACAAAGAATGCAGCGAAAGAGCGCGAGCGTGTACCTGTGGATGTCGAAGAAACGAAAAGACCTGGTTGGAAACAGGGACTAACCTCCAAGCAAACCTCGAAGGGTCGCAAGGGGAATTCTGGAGAAGTTAAGGCAACTTGGGAAGGAAGGAGAAGAAGAGGGATGTCAGAGCCTCTCTCTCTCTAGAATCTCTTTCTTTCTCTAAGAGATAGAAAATGTGGAACACGAATGATCCAGTTGATGAGATGCTCATCCTTATATAGAGCCAGAAGGCGGGTGGCATGCCCCAATACGCCTCGACAAACACGCCTCTCCCGAATCGACGCCACATGGCCCCCAAAGATCAACCACGTCACCAATGAAGTGGATAGTTGGTGTACCCAGGCATTTGGCTTCGAGTAGTCCCTCTAGGGGCTAGGAATCCACGAGCACGGCCTAGCGGCCGGTCTCTATGCTCTTAGCCTCTCTCGGGGCTAGGGCCCACGACCACGACCTAAAGGCCGACTACTATGCCCTTAGTCCATCTGGGGGCTAAGCGCCTATGGGCACGGCTTGAAGGTCAGTCACTATGCCCTTAGCCCCTCTGAGGGCTAAGCGCTCATGAGCTCGGCTTCACGGCTGGTCGCTACGCTCTTAGCCCCTCTGCGGGCTAAGCACCCATGAGCACGGCCTAACGGCTGGTTGCTATGATCTTAGCCCCTCTGGGGGAGAAGCACCCCTGAGCACGACCTGGAGGTCGGTCACTATGCCCTTAGCCCCTCTGGGGGCTAAGTGCCCATAAGCACGACCTTACGACTGGCTGCTATAACCTTAGCCCCTCTGAGGGCTAAGCGCTCATGAGCGCGGCTTCACGGCCAGTCGCTACGCTCTTAGCCCCTCTACGAGCTAAGCACCCTTGAGCACGGCCTAATGGTCGGTTGCTACGCTCTTAGCACCTCTGGGGGCGAAGCGCCCATGAGCACGGCCTCACGGCCGGTCGCTACGCTCTTGGCCCCTCTGGGGGCCGAGGGCCCTTAAGCACGGTCTAACGGCCGGTCGCTACACTCTTAGCCTCTCTTGGGGCTAGGGGTCCTTGAGCGCGGTTTCGTGGCCGGGCACTACAAATTTGGTGACGGGACAACAAATACACAAAAGTGCGAAAAGGCAAACAGGTTTTTTATTACACGAAAGGTCCCTACAAGCGTCTTAAAGGGCGCACATCAGTACAAACAAGCGAAATGCTGCTAGGCTTCCTCCTCATCACTAGAACGGGCGGGGGGCCGCCCAAGTCGAAATCTTCCCCCTGGCCGTCTGCGGAATTCAAAATTTTTATTTCATCAGCCGGACGATTCTGCTGACCCTCCCTCAGGGTATCATCCATGCAATATATCCACTTCTCGAAGGTCGACCACCTCAAATCCATTAGCGCAGACTTCATCTCATTCCCCGTGTACTCATGAGCCGCACCTAGCTTGACAGCATTGTTCAACAGCATCGCGTAAAATGCCGCCTGAACAATTTCGGGAATTTCAAACTGCGCTACCGCACTCTCGGCCTCAGTTAAAGAGAAGCCCGTGCACAACCCATGAAAATCCTCGGGAAGAGGGCGAGGGGGATGCGATGCGCTCCTCCGACGCCAGATGAGCGTCTCCCTCACGAAAGTAGCCGTCTCCCTGGTGTCACGGATGAGAGGGAAGGCCATAACTTGTCGAGAAGGCAGGGTGCTTGCACTAAATCTACCCCTTCCCAAGAATGACACTCGTGAGCATCATCTCCAAAGAAATAGCGAGGTATTTATAAGAAAATGGGGGGGAAGCCCAAAAGCTAGGGACCTTTCCAAGGAGTTCAGCGGCCAATTCGCCTTAGACACGTGTCAAAAAAAAACCTCGCTCCCATGAGCTTAAGGAGCGGACGCCCCGTCCGCATTTGAACCACTGGCCGCTGCCGCCCCATTGGCGCCCCCATCCTGGTGGCCGGGCTGCGCGTGCGCGCTCGAGCCGCTTAGGTGAAACCGCGCCTCATAAATTCTGTCGCCGAATAGCTAAACCCACGACTCGAATGGCCCCCAGCGCAATTCGGAAAGGGTCACCTCCAACGATTGGAGCCTCGACCCATATAGAACCCCGAGCCTTTCAGCCTCATTGAGGAGCATCGCATAAAAGATTGCCTGGGTAAGCTCAGGAAGACCGTAGTCTTCTGCCGCTTGCTCCGCCACGACCATGTCAAAGTCGGGCCATAAGGTTTGGAAGCCCTTGGGGAGGGGCAGTGGGGGGAAAGCCTTCCCCCGCGGGTCCCACGCGAAATAGCAGACGACAAATTCACTCATCCCTTTGGTATCTAGAGCACGTGGGAAAGCCATGGAACCCGACAGGGAATGCAGGGAACTCAGCACCAAAGATTACCTTTTATACTAATCGCGACAGTTTCACGCACGCGTTGCTTCCACCTCGTAACGCGTGCATTTATGGACGGCGGTCTCAGGACCGTCAATGCCAAGGGTGGAATTCCCCAGGATCCCTGGCTGTGCAGCGGATGGCAACCATTCGTATATCCTACTCCGCGTGCATTTATGGACGTGCGCGTCAGGACAGCCAATTCGTGTAACTCAGTTCTTGAGAATCCCTAGATGCGCAATCACCTAGCCACAACGGTCTACATTCCACCGGACTACTTGCCAGGCTCAATGATCAGGTAAAATGTGAGGGGCTAAGTGATTGGGGAAAAACTCAGATGTTGCCTAATGGGCCTTTAAGGGGGTTGCCCAATAAACGAGGCCCACACGCATGCCAAAGGCCTATAGGAACATCATCCTATGATCACCCACAAGCCCACACTCAGGGGACCGGGACGTAACCCTAGGGGCTCCCTTAAGGCCCAACAGCTCCGAGATCAGCGACCCAAACGGGCAATTCAGGTAAGATTACTATTCTACCCTTTTCCCAAAGAAGGCTATAAATAGTAACCTGCTCTCTTTGGGAAGGGAGTCGAGGACTGTGGAAATTGAATCTATAGCATTTACACTTTTTGGGAACACTCAACTGACTTGACCGTCGGAGAGGCATTCCCCAGACCACAACCCGAGGTTGGCCCTTTTTGCAGGTTGCAACCCAAAGAGCCGAGGACGACGTCGTGTTGATCACCAGCTGTGAGACAAACCCGCCCCTTCGTCCCACGTCATCAACATCACCACATGACTGATTCCGGGCATATACATATATATATATATATAT
>JACYFF010031956.1:36546990-36563455 GCA_017589665.1 Selenicereus undatus | reverse complement strand
GAATTTGTTGAGTTATTATATTTAAGTTTTGATGATAACAAATCCAATTGTAAAAATTTGTCCAAGTAATGTTGCTCCAAACACGATCTCCAAACAGGCCTAACTGGTGTTTATAATCTTTATTGTATTAACTGGTTTGCTATATGTGAGAACAAGTCCTTAAAACAGGTTTTACTTGGTGATTCTATATTAAGTCAAGAACGCCATCTCGACAGTTGATTGTAAGGCATGTTCCTGAACTCTAGCAATGCAAAGAACAACCCCAGCAAACAAGGTGGCCTTGATGTTCACAGCAGCTCTACAAATCTTGGATAAGATGACTGGTTCAAAACAAGAAGTCTTGGGTATATAGGTTTTATTTATTTAGACTCTTGTTAATATGCCAATATTGAAAACGCTTTTTAAACACCTCTTGAATCGGTATTTGCGCTAAGTGCTTCAGAACACCAGTTGCGAACAACCCTGCAAACAGGGTGCCTAGGGTGTTTCTGAACTGAAGTGGCCATACCCGGTTATCTTTGAAAATTCATTTCGGTTGGCCAAGATCTCCAGAATACTTTCTTTAAACTCCAAGATTGCTATTTTTCTGGAAAGGATATTTCTTGAAAATATTATGGGAGATGTGCGAAATTAGGTTTGGGGAGATTTGCCAAAACTAAAAGATTCCTTTTGCCCATATTTTCGGATATGATAAAATTTCAAAAGCTGAAGATTTCTGGTTGCCTTTTGAATCTTCTTCACGGCTATGGGAAGATAAGGGTTATCTGTTAAGATAACAAATCCCTTATACTTTTGGAAAAACTTGTCACTAGCCGTTGGGGAGTATTTTTTTGTGAAAATCGTTTTCCATACTTAGCTGATTCTTTTGGTCTTGACCGTTGGATTTTTGTGTATAAAATCTCAGTTCTTTCACTCCCACAAGGAGCAAGAAAAGAAACCAAGAGAAAAACTAGAAACACACAAAAGAAAAATTTAAAAAGTGGTTTTTCTAGTGAGAAGAATTTTTCGAGCTACACTTGAGAAAAGAAAACCGACACAAGTTGTGTTTAAACTGAGCTTTCAATATATTGGCATAATAGGATTCGTATTATACCTTACATTTGCTTAGTAAGAAGCACCCCCAGTAAGGTGTTTGTTGACCTTGATCCCAGATCAGTCAAAAGTGAGAAAGTGTGTCCTAGTCGTGTGGACTTTGGACGTGTCCAATCTGGTGAGATTTGGACGTGGTGTAACCTGTCTTAGAGAAGGAGGTTACGTGGTTGCAAGTTGTAACAAGATGTGTTACATTTGTAATGAGTTAAGCTCGGTTTAGTGAAGTGGTTAAATCCTACACCAGGTAGGTCGTGGTTTTTCACACCTCAGTTGGGCTAGAGGTGTTTTCCGCGTAAAAATTGTGTGTACTTTATTTTCCGCATTTATCTTGGTGATTTTCGCATTTGCAATAGTTGAGAACACCCTCTGCAAACAAGTCACAAGGGTGTTTGTTATTTACAATGCAAAAATCAGACACCACAATTCACCCCCCTCTTGTGGTAGAATACTCACGATCTTAACAGGATTGTATGAGATTAGTAGTTTTATTTGTACAAGAGGATTTGGTAGAAATAAAAATTCATGTGCAATAATTATGTGAAAATTTATGGGAGTTGTAGTGGGTGATTTGAATAAGTTGAAATATGTGTGAAGTAATTATGTAAAATTCCTAACTCTAGATTTACTTTTAACTACTACAAATTCTGGTTTTGGTAGTTGAAAATGTGTTGTTAGTGTATGTTTATGATGTATTGTTATGTGTGTGTTGAGTAATTGATTCAATTTGGTTGAAATTATGCACTATTGTAATTGAGGGTTTAGGATTGTGTGAGATTAGTAGTTTTATTTGTAAGAGAAGATTTGGTAGAAATAAAAACTTATGTGAAGTTATTATGTGAAAATTTGTGGGAGTTGTAGTGGGTGATTTGAAAAAGTTGAAATATGTGCGAAGGAATTGTGTAAAATATGTTGGAGTTGTATTGAGTGATTTGCAAGGATTTATTATAAATTGAAGTTAATACTAATTCAATGTATTTATATATATTTTATAGTAAACAAATATGTGTAATATATAAGTGCGAAATGATGTTGAATATTATTGTGTAAATTGAAATTAATACTAATTCAACGACTTTTATGAATATTGTTGCTTGAGCAGAATATGAGTGGCCCACCACATCGTTCATGGATGTATAATAGATTATTACCTAATCGTAATGGTTATAGAGAAGAATTTTTAAATGGAATAAATCAATTTGATGCATTTACACGTAGGCAAGCAGACTTCCAAAGTGGGGGGGAATATAGATGTCCATGTTCGAAATGTAAAAATAGAGTGTACTTAACACCCGATGAGGAAAGGATGCGCCTGATGTACAAGGGTTTTATGAAAGCATATTGATATTGGATAAGTCATGGAGAAGTAGAACCTCAACAATATGATCTTGGATATTCTACTAGAGAAATGGGCAAAGCTGGTGGTTCAAGTCATACAAATTATACCCACAATGAAGGCCACGTAGATCATATGGACTCCGTGATTGGTGATGCCATGTTGGCGAATGAAAATTTAGTGGTTCAGGAGGGAAGCAGTTCTCAAGAACCATTCTCTAATATAGTTCAAGCTACTCAACAGCCCTTATGTGATGGTTGTTCAACCCACAATGAGCTATCTGCTGCTATTCGGCTATTGAGTATCAAGTCTGATTATAATATGCCATAAAACTGTTTCAATGACGTTGTTTAGTTAATGAAAGAGATGTGTCCTCCTAACAACCATGTGCAAAAGAACTATGGCCAGAGGAAGAAGCTAGTTAAAGATCGCAGCAACGATGTCATACACATCGATTGTTTCCGTAAAGGGTGTACGCTCTTTTTTAAGGAGGACTCAAACCTCGATGCATGCAAGTTTTGCGGGCATTTGAGATGGAAGAGGCAAAGGTCGCAGCAAAGGAATCAAACGCCATTGCCATATGCAAGGATGCATTGCTTGCGATTGAAACCTCAACTACAGAGGTTGCATGCATCAAGAAGCACGACAGAACACATGCGATGGCATTATGAACATCGGTGGGAGGAGGGTGTTTTATGTCTTCCATTCGATGGTGCAGCATGGAAACATTTCGATAACAAGTATCCCGATTTTGCTGCAGAGCCTTGAAATGTTAGACTTGATTTATGTGCTGATGGATTTAATCCTTACACATTGTCCTCAAGATCTTATTCCATTTGGCCGGTGGTGGTTACACCATATAACCTCCCCCCTGAAATGTGTATGACCACACCATTTATGTTCCTCACTTGTGTAATCCTCGGCCCTAAAAATCCCAAGAACAAAATAGATGTATATTTACAACCGCTTATTAATAAGTTGAAGGAGTTGTGGGATGTTGGGATTGAAACATATGACATATCTACAGGTACAACATTTCAAATGAAAACTGCACTTATCTGGACCATCAATGATTTGCCGGCGTATGGGATGTTATCTGGTGGAGCACTGGTGGTCAATTGGCATGTTCAGTATGTATGACACAACAGAAGGCTTTCAGACTTAAGAATGGAGGCAAATTCTCGTGGTTCGATTGTCAACTGTGTTTCTTACCAAGGAATCATGTATTTAGGAGAAATAGAGCTTCATTTAGAAAAGGCAGAACTGTTAATGGGGGTCCTCCTTGTCGCATAAGTGGGGAACAACTTTATGTTTAGGTGGAACATTGCCCAATGGTAACGACAAACAGTGACTTTTAAATACCCGAATTTTAGGAGAATGATCATAACTGGACAAAGAAGAGTATATTCTAGGAGTTGCCTTACTGGCAACACCAATTTCTCCATCACAATTTAGATGTGATGCACATTGAGAATAACTTCTTCAAGAACATCATTAAGACCATGATAAATGCTCAAGGGAAAACAAAGGACAATGTCCAATCAAGAATTGATGTTGTAGATATTTATGATAGAGAAGAATTACATTTGTGGTAAGGTCCTAATAGCAGAACAGTTAAACCAAAAGCGAAGTTCATTCTTATTGTAGAGAAGAGAATAGAGTTGTGTGAATGGGTTAAGGGACTGAACATGCCTGAGGAATATTGTGGACCTCAATAAGGCAAAGTTCAATAATATGAAAAGTCAGGCTTGTCATCTGTTCATGGAGACGCTATTGCCCATTGCATTTGGTGCTCTCTCAGATAATGTGTTGAAACCTCTAATTAAGTTACGTCAGTTCTTTAAGAATTTGTGCTTCACAACACTACCGGAGGATGTGCTTGAGGAAATGCATCGGAGCATTACCATTACTCTCTATATGTTGGAGACGATATTTCCTCAAGACTTCTTTAATGTGATGAAGCACTTATCAGTGCAGGCACAACTTAGTGGTCTTGTCCAATACCAATGGAGGTATCCATTTGAGAGGTAACATAGATTATATTAATTTAAATTAGATTTATAAAACTTGGGAACGTATGTAGGTGTTTACAAGAATTACTTAATATTAATATGTTGGGTACTTTGGTCAGATGAAGAGAAGGATTAAACAACAAGTGTATCCTGAAGGATCAATAACAGAAGCTTACCTAGAAGCGGAAAGGACGTACTTTGCCTCATATTACTTCGGCTCTAATGTGCCCTTTATACGCAGTAGATGTCAAAGAAATGAGGATGGCAATGAACATAATAGTCATGTCCAAACTCTGTATGTGTTTGAACCGCAAGGGATCACTATTAGGAAGGAAAGATTAAGATGTCTCATAGATGCTAAATATATTGTTGCATATCTTCATGTGCTACTCAATTGTGATGAAGTTAAGCCTTATATTGGGTGAGTGTTCCATTCACATAGTACGTTATCCATACATTCATATTTCCCAAAAGATAGTATTGTTTGCTTTCTTCATAATACAATTGCGTAGAATTTTTACAGAACAAGTTTGAAATGCACAACCCCATCTTACTGATGTTGATGTTGACACCATCATTGAAACTGATTTTGCGGATTTGTTTGGTTAAAATGTAAGTAATTAAACTTCTTTAGTGATAAGTATTGCGACACAAGGGAGGCCAATGTATTAACAAAAACCACACGATGTGTCATCTTAGGTGGATTACATTCACCTATTCGACAGTTGTAAACATTGGTACTTGACACAATTAGCTGCAAAGCCTAATAGAAATGTGTCAATGTGGACTGCATACAGATTTAATGGATTTAAATTCCGCACAGTAGCCCGCAGTATTGGGAAGAAAACGTATAATTATGGTGTTGGTGTATGTCGGATTGGGGAAGATGATATTGATGCATTAGGTTCATTCCAAATGACGGTGTTGTTAGTAGGATTTCTCAGATATTCCAAGGCAAGTATGATGCACCTTGGCCTACTTGGGGAAAAGTGCCTAGACATGTTCGAGATATGTGGTTTGGAGAGTTCAAGGTAAGTAAAGTGGATACATATTAAGACTTCTTACAAGGCTCCTGTTCATTTATAAGACATTATTTGATGTGTGTGTTGTTTTCTAATGTGTAGAAGTTGTTCACTTCGGATCCTATATATGAGGACTGCATCAGGAAAATTTTTGAAAGCAGAGGCAATGCACATTTGAGGGACTTCCTTGGCAAAGCAAGTAACCACAACAAGAAGCCTCAGTGGCTCGGTGATGAGGTATCGAAAGGACTCCAAGAGCATTGGGCAAATGAATCATACAGAAAATTATGTGAAAAAGCCCAGAAAAATCGGTTTGGTGATCCGCATAGTCTTGGATCATCTCTTCATACCTACGGCTCGATCCCTGTGCATGAGCATAGGGGGCGTCTAGTATCTAATCGTAAATCTTACAACATTGTTTGACTTATTTGTTTCCTTGTGGTGTTTAAAATGTTTTCTTGAATTTGTTTAATTTGTACGTAGAAGGAAGAACTTGGGACGGATCCCGCCATTGTTAAGTTGTTCGCTCGCACCCACAGACTTAGAGGCAAACCAGATGAACCTTGGGTTGATAGGAAATCACAACAAACCTACGTAAGTTATTCTCGATAATTAATCTTACATTCTAATTCATATATTTTTCTTACAACTAACACATTTGATGTTTTACAAATGTTGTGATATTGTAGGAGTCCTTTGAGCAAGAAATGCAGAAAATCATTCAAGGGACATCACAAGACAACCCCCAAGATCCATCTCAACCGCTTCCAAACCCAAATGAGTTGTGGGTGAAGGCCTACACAAACAAAAAAAGCCGTATTTATGGCATTGGAGATGAGGCTGTCAACATCAGGAATCCCCCTACTTTAGTCCTTCCCAGTGAGCAGGCATACTATATTCTAACTTTAATTTCAGTTGTTAAAGTGAAAACTGTCCACAATGGCATTTTAGGTTAAGTGATATTATTCTAACTACATTCTTACTACATACGCATAGTTTTTACTAGGCACAGGTCCGACCGCATCTCAGCAGGAGCTATATGATTTGAGAGAGAGGGTGACCACCATGGGGAGTGAGCTCACCACACAAGTTGAGATGTATCAGACGATGATTGAGAGATATAAAAGTCTAGAGAAGTCCAACCAAATGCTGAGCCAAACTGTGATGAGTATGAATCAACAAATGCGGGCATTCTTTCAAATGCAACAGGCCTCCGGTTTGAGATCGCAACATGTCGTCCCTACCCGTCCACAGCATGATGAAGAGATCGAGGATGAGGACGAGGACGGCGAGTATGGTCTTGATGATTGGTCCCTTATCATAAGTTGCTTGTTTCGTCCCCTCTCTCTATTGCCTGCTTCTTCCATATTTGCATATATTTGCATTGCCTCTACTTCTCTGATGCCTATGTATGGCGATGTTTAGAACTACTCTAACTTTGTTTTGTGAATTGGGTTGTACGTGATGTATGGTGATGACACACTTGGGATTATTGCGGTTTCAATATGATGTTTGAGTTGTTTGTGAACTAGGAATTATTGTTGACAATGCTTCGAGTGAAACAGTTGTATAGAATGGGTTCTTCAATACTCTCCACGTATTTTTTTTGTAGGAAAACAAATGTGTTGTATTTGGAGTTCTTCAAATTAAAATTTTTTTATTAAAAAAACCCAAAAATTGCGACGGATAGGCGACGAAAAAATTATATTTTAAAACAAAACAATCTGCAGATGGCGATGGAATGGGCAATCCGTCGCCATCAGTGACAGAATTTCCGTCACTGGATCCGTCGCTGTTGGCGACGGATTGCCTAGTCCGTTGCCATGTGGCGTGGCTTTTGTTCGCTCCAAAATTTGTTGTCTGTCGCCTGTTCTGTCACCAGCTGGCGACGAACTAGAAATTTCCGTCGCTGATTAAATTTTTCGTAGCTGATTTGCTTTTTTCCATCACTAATTCTGTCTTTATGTGACCTTGTTTTTGTAGTGCGAATGTTTGTTGAATGACTTGAGAGTCAGCAACTTCAATAATTTAGGTGTCTTATACTTCGAAGACTTAGGATTTTCCTAAACGTGAAAGATTTAGGAGTCTTAAACTTTGGATAACTTGATAGTTTGAAACTTTAACGACTTTGGATTCTTTATCTTTGAGGACTTAGGAGTCTTGCTTTGGATGAATTTGGAATCTTTACTTTTGATGACTTTGGTATCTTAAACTTTGAACACTTGGGAGTCTTTATCTTCGGCAACTTGGAGTCTTTAATTTCAATGACTTCAAAGTCTTGAACTTGGGAGACTTAGTTGTCTTTAATTTTGATGACTTGAGAGTCTTTGTCTTTGAGGACTTATGAGTCTTGAACTTGGGAGATTTAAGAGTCTTTAACGTTGTTGACTTTAGAGTCTTTGTCTTTGATGACTTGTGAGTCCTGAACTAGGGAGCCTTAAGAGTGTTTAATGTTGATGACTTGGGAGTCTTTGTCTTTGACGACTTATGAGTACTGAACTTTGGAGACTTAAGAGTCTTGATTTTGATGGGTTTCGATTTTGATGAGTTGTGGGTCTTTATCTTTGATGACTCATTAGTCGTTGAATTCACTTCAAAGCTTGTAATTTTGTTAACTTGATAATCTTTAGGCAACTTGAATGTCTTTAATTTTGATGGCTTGAACATCCTGCAGGTGACTTGATACTTTGTGCTGACTTTAGAGTTTAGAAGCTTGGACTTGGAAGTCTTAAGGGTGACTTGAGAGTCAAAATTGCTTTGCAACTTGTGAGCCTTTAAGAGTGACTTGAAGTCAACTTGACATTTTGAAATATTTGGATATGCATTGCAAGCATCCAATTATAGTTGACATAGGAATCTTCAACTGGGTTCAAAGTTTGCTAACTCGAAGCTCATTTTGGTTGTCCTTTTTCCAAAGCATTTTCCAATATGATCTTAATAGAGGATCAATTAGATTCTTCGATATCTTCTTCGTCTAATGTGGTCTTTCCTTCCTTTGCAAGTTGCAGGACTTGCCCCTTGAATGCCTTGCACTTCTCTATAGGATGACTGATCATCGTGTGATACTTACAATATTTAGGTTCATTAATTCTTCTAATTCATTTAGGACGCCTCGAATCTGGGAGTTCTATAAGTCGTTTCTCAAGAAGTTTGTAAGCATTTTTGGTGCATCATACTCAGAATAAGAATATTCATTCTTTTCAGAGCCTCTTAGGATGGAGCTTCTATTTCTTGATGATGCCAGTAATTCACCATCATCAACTCGTCTTCCATAGTAGGCGATTGTAAGCTCTATATCATGTGCTTATATTGCTAATTCTTGGAAAGTCTTGGGCTTGTTTACCTACAAAGCGTATAGGATATCCCATTCCATTCCTTGAGCACACATTTCAATAGTAGAAGATTCAGACAAGTGATCCTTGCTTTTCAATGAGAGGGCACGCTAACGATTGATATAATCTATGACTGGCTCTTCATCCCCTTACCTAGTGTTAGTTAACTCACTTCTATTGACTGCAGGCGTCTGCTATAGAAACGATTTAAAAATTCATTTTCCATGTGCCCCCAACTATTAATAGACGAAGAGGAGAGGTCTGTGTACCAGTCAAATGCAAGACCTTTAAGAGATTGCATGAATTGCTTCACTAAGAGGTCGCCACCTATGCCAGCATTATTTCAAGTCTCGATAAAGTGTGCCATCAAATTAATGAAATTTTGGAGGTTGGCATCTTTGAGGCATCCACAGTACATCAATCCTTTTCGTATAAGGCTTGCTGTAATGATGAGTTTTATGAGAACCTCCTTCTAGATGAGTCTTCATCGCATTAGCTATCAAGTTTCAAATTTGCTCAACCGACATTGAGTTTAAGGTTGAATTTGTTTTTGATTTGCATTCATCGTTAAACTCCTTGCTTTGATTGGACTCTTTGTCAGAATCTTCACCGCATGAGCCTTTGTTCTATACTTTAGATGACCGCTTCCCTATCTCTGTTTTTAAATCAATGATATGCTTATTTTGACGCTTGATTTGAGCATCCTTCTCTTCGCTTTCCTTGAAGAGTCTTTCCAAAGTTGCCTTTATGTTGAATAAATTGCTTTTTGATACCTCGTGGTTTGGTGAAATGGTTTTCTGAACCCACTATTTTAGAAAAATATTTACGGGACTACTTAGTTTAGTGCGAATGATTTCTAGGTCTCAAAACTTTGGGTTAACTTATTTCTAGGTCTCAAATATTTATTTTTAGGTCCTGGAAGGGCTTCAATTGCAAATACTTTAAAGTTTTGGACTGTTTTGCAAAACTAGGCTTACATTTATGTTTAGATTTCTTATAATGACTTTAGCAGTACTAGTTATTACAATCTACTACATATATCTCAAATATTATATTTTCTATGATTAACAGCCCACCATGCTTAGCAAAAATAATAAAAATTTAATTAGAGAGTTTCGACCATTACCTGAACTTAGTCGGCCTTGGACTGCGGCATTCCTCTATCTTCCAGTTTATAGAGAGTGCTAATCTCCCCCCACCTTCCTTAGATCGGGCACAACATAGATTCGTATCGTTTCCTACCTAAGACCGTAGTCACTAATCAAGGTTCTAATCTTTTTTGAGGATAGTGGAACTTCAATCAAGAAATTACAATATTTAAGACGTAAGGTTCAATTGAAAAACATTCCCTATTGGAAAACTTCCTTTATTGAAAGCTTAAAAGTGGAAATATTACAATGAAAAGCTTGAAGAGGGACTTAAGCTAAGATCATTAGAGATGTTTGCTCATCGGGAAATGGAGAATCCCGACTTCTCTTGTGCTTACGAAAGCTCAAATGATCGTGTCCCTTCTCAGCACTCAACCTCTCTATTTATGGAGGGGATGGGGGTACCTAGGATGCCCTAATGGCTATAGTACATACTAATTTTTCATATGGCTACAGTACACACTAACGACTGTAGTACACTGCTTTATTTTACAAACCAGACACTTGTTAAGATAGTACAATGATGGGGCAGCCACTTTTCAGAGCTTTTAATGATGAGAAGACTAGTCATCATGATTGAGATTCTGCATGCCTTCACTTCCAATTATATCATCTTGATCATCATTAACTGGATAATCATCAAAATCTTCATCAAGTTGCTTAAGATGCTCTGGATCCCATTCTTCAAATAATTCAAGGAGATATTTTTTTCCTTTTCCTGATAGGAATTTTCCAGCTTCAACATCAAAGAGATAGTCAAAGATATCTTTTGACACTGCTCCGTCCACTTTCATGTAGTCTTTAAACTCATTATCATATACGAAAGTAGTGTTTCCACACTGCATTAAAGTTTTTCCTTGTTCGATTAATGCCCAACATTGATGATAAATGTTGAAAGTTCCAATGGCCCTCGATAGAGCAGGGTCAGTAATTAGATGTACCGGATTTCCCTGAATCCAATTTTGTCATTGATCATTGAGATCATCGCAATCAACGATCTGGACAAGATAATGGGCTGGTTTGGCTTTTCCATTTTCATATTCAATTATAGCGCTATAAACCTCCAAAGTTAGGCATCTGCGAACCGGAATTTTTGTTGGACCCTTAGGAGACGTAAGAATCCAATGGATCCTTTTGAACATGCATTGCTGGAATTGACTTAAGTTTGATAAAGATGGAAAATTTGGATCTGGGATTTCTGTGAAGTAACGTACCATCCCGAAATTTTCAGGCTTTAAAGACAGGATCATTTGGAGATAATAAATTTGTTGGGACACAAATACCACCAACTCCAGATTTTTTGGGAAAATAGATCGTTGTACTCCAAGACTCTCAAATATCATAGGAATAATGATGATAAAAGTCGATGCAGGCTGCCTACCACTCATTGAACCATTTTTCTTGAACATGAGATCTTATTTTTTCTTGGATGTCATAAGGACACTGAAGGTAACTAACTTGTTCTAGAAGAAAAAATCTTTGGGCTATTAGGTAGGCAGTAGAAAGTAAATCAAAATGTGATCTACTTTTTGTATGGAATTCCAGGTTGTCAATAAGGACTTTACTAAAAGGCGTAACCCTTTCTAGTAGGAATGACATTTCATTAAGGATTTGCTCCTTTGTTGGCAAGAGGTTGGCTTTGATGATCACCATTGGCGAGTTCTCGAGTTATAGTGTCTGCTAGAGAGTTCTTCGAGCCCTATATATGTTTAATAGAGAAGGAAAACTGGTTAAGCCATAATTGCTAATGTAGGAGTCACCCTTGCGCTTGCATATTTGATAAATTCTTTTTTACAAAACCAAGTATTCCTTTGCAATCAGTTCGAATAAGAAAAGGTTTTGGGGCTAAAAAAATTAAGAACTTTTCGATTCCCCTTTTGACTGCAAGGATTTCTTTTTCCATTATGGGATAGTTGCATTCTGCCATATTAAAGCTTCCACTGCAATATTTACAGAGTTTTTCACCTTCTTTGATTTTGAGTATTGTGCTCCAATGCTCATTGCTAACATCTGTCTCAAGAACTAAATCATCTCTTTCATTAGGCAAATTAAGAATAGGAAGATTTTTGCACATCTTCTTGAAGTTTTGAACAATCTTTGTATCATTGGTGGTCCATGTCTAACTTACTTCTTTCTTCAGTTTTTGCTGCAATGCCTTTCTTAATTTGGCTAAATCTTTGATGATATCCGAAGAATAGGTAAGGCATCCAAGAAACCTTTCTAGTTGTTTCCTATCTTCAATTTTTTCAGAAAAATTTTCTATTTTTTTCAGAATATGCTTTTGTATGATGATTTGTCTAGCTTTTATTTCTAGACCCAAAAACTCAATTTCTTATTCAGCATAAATGTATTTATTTTTACCAAGTGTAATGTCATGATCAATGCATCTTTGGGTGATAGCTAAGACATAACTTTTGTGTTGTTCTATGGTCTTTGAAAACATAAGTAAATCATCAATATAAACTAAACAACAATGATTAAGGTCTTTGAAGATGTTATCCATTCTTCTTTGGAATATTTGAGATCCATTTTTAAGGCCAAATGGCATTACTATCCATTTATAATATCCTTGTGGGTAGGGCGGGTAAAATTCGAGTTTGAGTCAATTCGGGTCCGGACAAATCGAACATTCAAACAAAAACTTCATACCCAGACTTTGTTCGTATTATAAATCGGACACTTTAACCAGACCCGGAACCAGACCCAAATATCTGATCTCCTAACCTGGTTGTCCGAATGTTGAAATTTGTGATATGATTTTGGGACATTCTGACCAAAAATTTTGTGTGACCGAACTCAACCCGATTTTTTAATATCCGAACCTGGTTGTTCGAATTTGTTTTTATAAAATTTTCTAAAGAATTTGGACTAAAATTACATATAAATGTAGTTGTCCGATGTCCGAACTCGGTTGTCCGATTGTCCGAACCCGAAATGGTTCAAAAATTCGGACAACCCAAACCCGAACATGAACCGAATTTAAATTCGGACATGACCAGTTCTTTGAATTTTAAATTCGGACATAAATTTGGTGACCGTACCCGGTTTTGCCGGGTCGGACAAATTTGGATAATTGGGTCAGACAGATTTTTGCCAGCCCTACTTGTGGGGCACTAAATGCAGTTAAAGGAATACTCTCCTCATCCATTTTTATTTGCCAATAATCGCTTTTGCAATCCATTTTCAAGAACCAAGCAGCTCCTTAAATTCTGTTGAAAAGGACTGTTTTGTTAGGAATATAGTATCCATCAAAGACAGTATTATCATTAAGCTTTTTGTAGTTGATTACCATTCTAGCTTTTCCTCTTTTTTTTCAACATGATTTCTTACCATGAAAGCAAGACTGGTGTGAGAACTCTTGCTATTTCTGATTAATTCTTTATCTTGGAGTTCTTTAATTTGTTTATCAAATTCTTGGATATCCTGGTGTGTATACACCATTTGTTTGACTCGAATAATAGTGTTGGGATTTAAAAAAGTTATTTTTACAAAGGTCATATCTTTATCCCAAATTTTTAGTGGATTATTAGAGTGGAGTTCTTTACATAATTTTTCTTGTTGTTCGATAATCTGTTCTTTAATAGATAATTCGAGTAATGAGATTGTCAGTGTTACTTCACGTTGTGCTGAAATTACCTTCTCACCACACTAGCTGTGTGTGAATTCAATCTTTTGACATGTGTAAGCCTTACTTAATATTATCTGGTTTATTGTCTGTGTGCATGAGGAATATAACATCAAAAAATTATTTCCAATAATCATATCATGAGAAGGTTGATTAGTAGCCCATAGAACGGGTATAATGCATTAAAACCTTCCTAATTCTATGGATAACCCTTCTGTTGCCTCATTATGGCTCATAATGCTATTATCAGCTATCCTTACCTGTAAAGAATTTTTAGCTCTCTTCCACATAAACTCTGGAAATAATTATCTTTTCCCATAGCATATAGAACAACCACTATCTATGTGAGCACACAATTAATATTTGTTATATCCTTCTAAACATACTTTTATTGGGATATAGATGCTATTAAGATTTACATTGGTAGCTTCATAGCATATCTCCATAGTCATGTTCTTGACTAATCCATCCTCGTAGATTGGTTCACTAACAGTTCTGGTTTTATACTCAATGACCTTTCTTTCTTGGCTCCTAATTCGATCTATGCTGGGTCTTGCAGCTTCAAGACTCATTCTACTCATTTCACTGGACAGTCTAATGATATCATCTTCTTTAAGCTATTCTTTAGCTGATGAGGATCCTTCTCCCCAATCTGATCCTGTACTCATGCTACTTAATAACTAAGGTTTTATGGTGATTTTACCCCCTCATCAATTTTTATTATAATTTTCTTATTGATTTTTGTAGGGCTGGGAAAGCTAAATATCCTATGAGCGATCAATTTTTATCTCCTGGGGATTGGACTTAATCCTCTAGATCTTTTGCATAGGGGTAGGGCTTTTAAATTTTTCTGCTTCTATCATAGTTATCTTAGTCTTTGGGTCTATTGTATTATCTAATTTATAGATAATTTTTCAAAATATTTTTAAAGGATATCCTCCTGTTTTCATGTCCATCCCAACTGTTTTTATCTTAAGAGATAAGAAGTTTTTAGCAAATTTATCTTTTAGACTCACATAATATCTCAGTCGGTAATTGAATCCTACTGATCCATTACATAAATTGGTCTTTATCCTTGTGATAATTTGATTATTAAATTTGGTATGCCTAATGTCACAAAGTAAAGCATAAAGATCAATATCTTTGCCATAGTATTGTAATGGAGTAATTTGAACTTGGATACTTCCGACATGGATATATGTATACTTTCTATCTTTATTATGCCTAAGGATATTTTCCCAATTAATGATATTAACTTCCCCAACGTCATACTTACAATCCTTAATCTCTAGATCTCCTTCCATCATTTCACATATGTATTTACTTTTTAATTGAAACATTGATCTTTTATAGATCATGTCTTTTTGGATTATAGGAAGAACCCAATCTCCTTTGACTTCCACGTGATCATTGTCTACAACAAACTCTTCTCCTTGAAGATCACCAAGACTAACTGAGCTACTTTCCATTATCTGACTTGTTTCTTCATAATCACTTTGTTCATATTCATTGTCCAACATAATTTTAACAATCCCTTTGTTGTTACTTAGCGCTAGGCCTAATGCCTCATCTTCAGTAAGCTCAACATATTCTAAGCTTCTTAAGGCTTCAATAAGCTTGTTACTCTTCCAATTTATGCATTCATTAGCATAGTGTCCTACTGCTCCGCATGCCCAACATTTACAGTTATTTTTCCCTGCTAGACAGTAAGCTGCTTTCCTAAAAAACCTTCGTTTTTTAGGACTCAGTTTATTATATTATTTTATTTTATATTTCTCTCCCTTTGTTGATTAAAGCTCTTTTTCTTATAAAATTTTCTCTTTCGTCTTCTCCCAGGCTTTTTTTTCCATTGGTGCGGCGAATCCCAGCAGGTTAGGAATTGCTTCTTAATTTTCTTTTGCTTTTGGAGATAAAGACATTAATCGTTGCCTCTTTTTATTAAATAAGAGATTCTAGACCCAATGGTTTCAATGACATCTGCTCATTCCAGATACGCAATGTATTTTTCATTGATTGTGGAATTTATAGGATGTGACAATTTATCATAAAACATACCAAGATTGATTTCATTACACCCAATTTTGTAATAATAGTGACTAAATTCAGCAATATAATTTTCCAGATATCTCATATCCCATAATTCTATGTTATTAATCTTTCTTTGCCATTCTCTTGCTTTTTCTTCGAAATCAAGCTTAACTCCGATGAACTCGGTTTTAATTTCTTTACATAAATTTTTAAACATTGCAGCTGGTGTTTCTATCATTCTTAAGGTATTTTTACCTTCTTCAGTTAATGAATCATACCAGTCAGCTATAGTGTTAGAAAAGCTATGTTCGATGTAATTTAAGAAATTGGCAGCAGTCCATGCATTATTTAAGTTTAAGATACTATTCATGCCTCTTTTCCTATGCTTAAATATTTCTTCTCTATTATGGGCTCCATCAATATTTAAGATATATCCTGTTTGACTAATTGGAGTAAGGCCAATTTCTTCGAAAGTTGTGATTTTTCTTGGTACAAACCCAATAGAAAAACTGGTTGTACGTCTTGCTGGAACGTATCTAGGTCTTAAGTAATGATTATTTCTCCTAGAAGGTTCACCAAATTCTTCAGGCTTAGGAACTACATTGTTAATGAGATTAGTCTCTATTTCATATAAGTCAATCTCTTGTTCAATTTCGTTAATCTCATCCTCAGCAGTCATTTTACCATATATTTTTTTATCTAATTTTCTTTTAATTTCTTCTAATGGTAATGCATTAAGATCATCAAGTTTAATAGGGTTCATTTGCTGATATATTTCTTCTTCTAACTAGACAATATTAGTCTCTTCATTATCATCCATTAATACTGTAAGACCCGCCTTCGTTATTTTTATGTTAAGTTGCCTGTATTACC
>JACYFF010031956.1:36438282-36538537 GCA_017589665.1 Selenicereus undatus | reverse complement strand
CGTCGAACTACTCAGTTAGAGACTTAACTAAATAGTCGATAGGTTTAGGAAGTTTAAAAGTGAATTAAAAGTGAATTTGAAAAATGTTTTAAGGCAACTGTTTGTGTACGACTTCTCCTTATGTTCAAAAGGATTTAAACGACCTGAAGAGGGCATCTTAAGGTGCTAATTACGAAATTTAACTGACTTGTATGCTAATTGCTTATTTGAGTTTCCGTTGGGTTTCGAGTTGAGATTTAGTAAACCCTATATGTTTTTAAGAAACATTTACGTTGAAAGTTTACGAAGGAACCTTGTTTGCCTTATAAGCGAGCCAAATGCTTTAAGTTTTTGAATAGTAACAAGTTTGGAATGTTCTATGCCTTCAGTTTATTTATACACCCTCTTTTGAATTTTAAAAGGGATTGAAACGAGTTATAAAATGACAACTGCGGATTTTACTACTAACCTAGTTTGAATTAAGCGCTAACTAAGTTCCTTAAGTTCCAAATGGGTTTCGTTTTACAAATTAGCAAACGTATTACTTATATAGGAAGCTTTTAAGTTTAAAAGAAATATTTATGCGTTAGCAAACTTATTACGTTTACAAGAAGGCTTTAAAGTTAAAAGAGGAGTCGATTTACAAGTTAGTGAACATATTACGTTTAAAAGAACTTTTAAGTTAAAAACGAAACCTATTTACGTGTTAGTAAACTTATTACGTCTATAAAAAGCTTTTAAGCTAAAAATGAAGTCATTTTACGAATTAGTAAACATATTACGTTTACAAGAAGATTTTAACTTAAAAACAAAGTCATATTACGATTTAACAAACTTATTACGTTTATAAAAAGCTTTTAAGTTAAAGTTGAAGTTGTGTTACGATTTAACAAACTTACTACATTTATAAGAAGCTTTAAGTTAAAAACGAAGGCGTTTTACAATTTAACAAAATTACTACGTTTATAAAAACCTTTAAGGTAAAAACAAAGTGGTTCTACGATTTAACAAACTTATTATGTTTATAAGACGCTTTTAATTTAAAAATAATGTCGTTTCACAGATTAGCAAACTTATTACATTTACAAGAAGCTTTTAAAATTAAAAGTGAAGTTGATTTATGAGCTAGCAAACTATTGACATTTATCAGAAGCTTTTTAGCTTAAAAACTAACGAACTATAAGCATTTAAAAAGATTATGGTCGTTTTGTTAAAAAGTAAGTTTTCAGCAAAGTAATTAACTAAAATAGAGAAAGGAAATGCGATTTTAAAGACTAAGAAAGTGTTGGGCAAGTGGCTAGACCTTGAGGGTAGGAGCTGGACTCAGGATATGAATTATCTTGCTGTGAGCTGTTCCTACAAACTGGATGCAAAGATGGCGTGAGCTGTTTCCCTCTAAGGTAATGTTGGCAGTTGGACGCAAAGATGGCGTGAGCTATTCCCGAGAGCTGGACTGAAGATATGATTATCTTGGTGTGACTTGTTCCCTGATATGTGAAGCGTAAGAAGACCTTGAGGGGGATTGGACTCAGGATATGATTTTCCTGGTGTGAGTTGTTGCCCCACACAGGATAGTTTCGAGGTTAGAGTTGCTCTGCTAAGACACGTTTTGGCAAATGTCAAGTACGTATACCCCAAGGATAACGTAGACTAGGAGTGACGATCTCACTTAACGGCGGTGTTGACCTCCCCTAGCCTACACCATAAGATGTTTTTATGTTATAAGTAAGTTCCTAATAAATAGGAGATTTGGCATTTTGCCATTCTAAGCAGTTCAGAAAAGAAAAGAAGTTCTTTTAAAGGCATAGGAGCCTCAAGTTGCCAAGTAAAGCGTTTTTAAGAAAAGAAGAAAGCTTTCAAATGTACGTAACCTGCATATATTTTATGAATGTGTTCTGAATAAAGTTTAAACGAAATTTCAAGTGAAGTTTGGTTACATCCTAGTAATGCATGTAACATTTACAGTTTTAAAGGTGCAACTCTTAACAAAGAATGTTTCTTGCAAAGCTTTTATGACCAATTTGTGTGTCTCGGAAGTTTTAGATCAGTTGTAAGGTTTAAAGAAGTTTTCGTGGTTTATAAGTTGTTCTTAGAAAATAACATGAGTCACTATGATTTCCCAAGTGTGTTAGAAAGCATAATATTCGTTCTAGTGCTACATGATTACGTGCCTAAATGGTTGTTAGAAAGGAAGGATGGTCATTAAGGGCTTAGGAATGAGTTGAGGGGCTAGCGTAAAGTATATGAGTGGTAATCTCTCCTTGGGGACTTTCATTGCCTAATATGATAGAAGTATGCCAATACGTGATATGTGACTATTATTGGTATCAATGCCTGCAAATGGTTTTGGTTTTAAGGAGCAGGGAAATTCTCACTGAGCGTGTGGTTGCTCACCCCTTTACTTATTCCCTTTTCTAGGTTCGGATTGAGCAGGTATAAGGGATATTCTGATGTTGTTTTGACACCGGCCCCTCAGGAGTCTGTGCCAGCTTTACAAAGTGTTTGATGCCTACCACGTTGTAAATTTTTAATTTCATTGTTGTATGTGAAAGCATGTAGCTGGCTTTGTACCGGTATATGTATCATTCTGACCCTTGTTTTAGTTGTTTGACCGTTAGTGATCCGGGCGAGTGGCCCGACGTTGTGAACTTGGGTTATTTTAGCATATGTTATACCTATTTACCAATTACAGATTCCCTTAGTTGAGCTAAGACTCTAGAATGTTGCTAAAATAGCGGAAACTCTTGCAGTTTTGTTCCATAAAGACTGTCTAAATGCTAATTCAAATCCTTGATCTTCAAGAGCCTTAAGGATTTCCTCCTAGGAAGTCCTGGTGATGTGACCCCTCCTCGGGTTGGGGGCATTACATTAGCTGGTAACAGAGCCATAGGTTTGCGTTATGCATTTAGACAGCATAACAGGCGTGTGCTATGTGAAGATACGCGGCTTATGTGCTTATATGGTCTGTCTTGCTTGGTATTACTTGTATTAACAAGAGTACAATTTATAATATGTATGTATATGTCGGTTCTTCCCTTACCATCTCAGTGGTAGTGTAGGATAGTTTTCCACATCGTCGACCGGGTTTATATACCTCTTTGGTTGGCCGCATGGAATGCAGTTATATTCTGGCATGCAATGGATGATGGGGAAAAGATTGAGGAGGGGGACTTTAAGTTTTGTGAAGCGGTTTGGTTTCATTGCAAGAAGATCAATTACAGAAGCGATGAATCTTATGAGATGACTTATGAAATTCTAGAGGGGTAGAAGAAAAGAATTTGCATATGGTTTTCATTTATATTGAGAAGGCTTGTGATAGGGTCCCTTAAGAAGTGCGTTGGAATTGTAAAGAAAGAATTATTTACCTTTTTATTATGTTTATTGAAGATATGTATGAGAGAGTGGAGACTAAGGATTAGGATACTAGAAAGAGACCTAAAGGACTTCCTTGTTGATATTAGGTTATATCAAGGATTGGCTTTAAGCCGTTTTTCAATCATCTTGGATGAGTCACAAATGACATGTAGGATGAAATAATGTGGTGAATGTTGTTTGCTACCTATATTGTCTTAATAGAGAGACACTTGAAGGAACCATAAAATATGTTGGAAAAATAGAGACGTATTTTGGAGTCTAAAGGTTTTATATTGAGTACTTGGAATCTAAGTCAAGTGAAAAGAATGAACATGCATGGGAGGGAGTCACCATCTATATACTACAAGAAAACAAGCTTTAGGCAAGACGTAAAAAGTATTACTATAAGCTTAAAAACTGTTGCCTTAGATGTAAGGCAACATGATGTAAAATTTTGCCTTTAGTATGCGCTGCAAGAAATCTATAGCAAAACTTTTTTAGCTATGGCAACTCTTGCCTAGAAAAACATTTCCATAGAAATTTTCAATGCAACAATTGTTCGAGAAACATTTGTAGACCTATTCAACCATTGAATGGAACAAAAAATTAATCAAATCGATGTTTGATGTGTTCTGCACTTGATTTGTTTATGCTCCTGTAGAATTGATATATACTTCAAACTATGGATGGCAATTAAACCCGGCCCTATTTACAACCCGGAAAACCCGCCCCGTTTATAACCCAAATGGGTGAC
This sequence comes from Selenicereus undatus, assembly GCA_017589665.1. Taxonomy (NCBI): domain Eukaryota; kingdom Viridiplantae; phylum Streptophyta; class Magnoliopsida; order Caryophyllales; family Cactaceae; genus Selenicereus; species Selenicereus undatus. The sequence continues at coordinate 36,534,450 of JACYFF010031956.1, read as the reverse complement.
GAATATGGGTTTTAAATGGGTATGGGGCGGGTTTGGGGTAAGTTGATACGGGTACGGGTATGGGGTATAGGCTTCACCCGCCCTGTACCCCTTTCTTTACAAAATTTAAGAAAAAAAAAGCAAACTTAAATTTACTTAAAGATACAGAGTAGCAGGCGAGGCGAGCGAGCATTTAGGTTTAGGGTTTTTGTTTTCAATTCTCACTTCTCACTGCCTTTGTCTCTCTCCCGCAGTCCCGCTCCCCGGAGGCCAGAGACCGACTCACCCACGACGCTACTCATCCCCCTCTCTCTATCTTCTCTAATCTCTAATCTCTATCCTCCAAACTTCAATCTCCAGGTGGCCGGAGGCCGGCTGTATCGCCATCTTGTCGAAATCGGCGGCTGTCAGTGGCTGAGCGCTCGGTTTTCTTCTGTCTATTACTGTGTCCGTCAACGCCGGAATCTATCAACGGCTTCCGCCTACCTGAGGCAGAGGCATGGCTCTTGTTCTTCTCCTCTCGTCTTTGCCGGCCACCTAAGGTATGTCAACGCCGACAGAGATGAATTTGTTTAGTTGTCTAAGTTAGATCTGTAATTTTGTCTACTATTTGTGAATTCGTGTATATATATGTTTTTGTTTAGTGAATATGATGTCCGAACAAATAGGTCATGGTCTCATGGATTGTTTTCCTGAGATGAATTTGTTCTATTACTCTTGCAGACTTGCAATTGTAAATTGTAATGGAAAGTGGAAATGAATCTGACACCATAGGCTCTCTGACCTCTCCCAATCTTGCTTTAGGTCCTAGCCCTTCTCCACCACCACACTTTGCACAACGTCCTCCAAGTCCCTAATCGCATTCACATTCACCCACATTTGTAGAGATAGAACCTGATGAAGTTGGTGAAATTGATCCTTCTACTACTGCTTGAAATAAAGGTAAGAAAAGAACCTCTTGGGTTTGGCAAGAATTTGAACTTGAAGAAAAAAATGGTGAAAGAAAGGCTGTTTGCACACACTGTAAGCAGAAACTGTCAGTTAAAGCCTCAAACAGAAATAAGCATCTAAGTGATCATGTTCTTAGATTTTATGCAAAGAGGCATTTGCGGGTTGGTGGGGAACAAACACTTCGATTTAGGACTAAAAGTAATGGGGAGAAGAAGTTAGAAAATCATGCCTTTAACCAAGAAAATTCAAGGCAAGATTTAGCTGAAATGATTGTGATGCATGAATCCTAATTTTCAAATAATATCTCGAAACACATTGAGAAGTGATATTTTGACAATGTTTGAGAATGGAAAGTCAAGTTTGAGAAAGCTATTAGAGGTCAATCAAGGCAGGATTGCAGTGACCACTGATATGTGGAGTGCTTCTAATCAGAAGAAAGGTTATATGGCCGTGACAGCTCACTTTGTGGATGACGAATGGATTCTTCGTAACCGAACTTTGAGGTTAAAATGTCTTCATCTGTTTATTTTAATTGATTTCACGTATAATTTATGTTTCTATTTGTCTATTTCAATATGTTTTACATAGTGTTTTAATAATGTTGTGTAGGTTCCTGTATGTGCCACATCCACATACAAGTAATGCTCTTGCTAATGTTTTTATGGATCAATGTTTGTTTCAATATAACTTGGAAACCAAAATTTCTTCTATTGTTGTCGACAATTGTACAACAAATGATTTAATGATGGATATGTTGCTTGGCAAGTTTGATTCTAGCTCTCTTATTCTTGATGGTAAATTTTTGCATATGTGGTATAGTTCTCACATTCTAAATTTGATTGTGAAATATGGGTTGGATGTGATTGGCAAGGAAATAGAGACGATTCGTTAATGTGTTGCATTTTGGGTGGCAACTCCAAAGAGATTTGAGATATTTGAGGATTCAGCTCGATATTTGAAAATTAGCTCCGCAAAAAAAATTCATCTTGATTGTAAGACTAGGTGGAACTCAACTTATTTGCTGCTTCAATCTACTTTGCCTTATAAAGCGAATTTTGAAAGGTTGAAACGTGTGAATGCCAAGTTTAATGTTTCCTTGCCTAGTGCCCATGATTGGCAGTTTGTTGAGCTTGTTTGTGAGAAGTTAAAGATATTCCATGGTGTTACTTTGTTGTTTTCTGGGAGAAATTTCCCTACAGCCAACTTGGTGTTTAGGCTTATTTGTGAAATTAAGTTGAACTTGCAAAGTTGGTTGTACTCAGATGTTGAGGTTATTCATGACATGGCATTTAAAATGATTAGCAAATTTGATAAATATTGGAGTGAAATGAATGGATTGTTGGCTATTGCTTCCATTCTTGATCCTAGGAACAAGATAGATTGTGTGGACTTTTATTTCAATGAGATTTACAAGGGTGAGGCGAGTAGAGAAATTGAAAGGGTGTCATCCTTGTTATATGATCTCTTGGTGGAGTACATAGATAGGAAATCAAGAGTTCTCGAGGTTGAAAATCCCACTTTAGGAACTCCATCTAGCGACCCTTCTTTGTCCCAAAGTATGCCTTTCGAAGAAGATTGCCAAGATAGATTTGCAATGCACAAGAAAAGCAGAAAAAGAAAGATAAACTTGAGATCAGAGCTATATCATTATTTGCAAGAAGATGTTATGCCTGATATTGCCCACTTTGATATATTGGATTTTTTGAAAAAAGATTTCAAATATCCAACATTATGGATGATCGCTAGAGATATACTAGCTAATCCAGTTTCTACTGTGGCTTCTGAAAGTGCATTCAGTATGGGTGGTCGGGTTGTTGGTCAAGATCGCTCAAGGTTGCATGCGAAAACCGTGGAAGCATTAATGTGCTTGCAAAACTGGATGATTGGAGGGATGAAAGGTAGTGTATTTCTTTGCTAGCTTCATATGTTTGATTTGCATATTCCTAGTTTCAACTTGTAATGATTTGGCTTGGTAACATTTTCATTGTTTTTGGTAGTCACTAAGTTTGAGAGTGCTTATGCTATTGCTACTATCTTTGATGATTCTGACTCAGATGGAGGAGCTACAAGTAAAATTATTGATCCGGTAAAAAATTCATTTTATAATTCAAACTTGTTGTGTTTGATATTTAATTGTATTATAAGGTGATGATCTTTCATTGGTTTTTTTTATAGGAATCGGAGTGTGATTTTGGATTAGAAGCACGTTGAGAACTTGTTGAAGTTGGCATCAAGTTAATCGATATAATGTTATTTGGTTTTAAGTGTAAAACTATGTTGTAGGATTTAGTGAGCTGTAAAACTTTGTTGTATGTTCTATGGTGGCTAGTGAGTTATTGTATTTGTGAACAGGTTGTAAATTGTATCTTGTAGACTTGTGGTTTGTGCTTGAACAAATTTGCGTATCTTGCTGGTTGACTGGGAAGCTTATGCCCCTTATGTGGCTTGTTACCAAAAATTGTGGTAGGGGATGTTTTGTAGTTATTCATTCAACAATAATGTGTTAGTGACTCGTCGAATTCATTGATATCGAATTCAAATATGGGTTTAATATGGGTATTGATTTTTCTTTTCTATATAAACCCAAATAAAACCCGCAAACCCGCAAAAACCTGGTGGGTATGGGTATGGCTATAGTTTTCCAATACCCGATGGGTATAGGTGAGGTTATGGGTATAGATTTTGAAAATGGGTATGGGTGAGGGTACAACACCACCCGCCCCGTACCCGCCCCATTGCCATTCCTACTTCAAACTAGTTATAGACAAATCCACATAGCCAACTTGCTTAATTGGACCACAAAAAACCTTCCATTCATAGTGGAGTACAACCACAAATTGAAATGATCATTTTTGGGATATTAACAAATAGGTTATCAATGAACTTTCCCCCTCCAACAAAAAGTAAAGAGCTCTACAATTAGTGAGTTGTACATCTTTCTCCCCATCCAAAATACATGTAACTATGGTTTATGATTTAGACAAATCTCATACACAAAATAAATACAATGTGTACAATTATGTATCCAAAATAAGTACTCCTTCAATTCAATCTCTCCAAAAAATCCATCACGTTGAATGCAACATCAAAAATGAATAGGAAGGCCAATACTAGTTAGCCTACACATGAAAAAGAGAGCACTTATGAGAAATTGAACAACATTTTTATTTATGTGCTAGAAATATTTAAATAGGGTACTAGTAAGAGGTAAGGCAAGGAAGTGATTTAGCACCATTAATGATGTAGGGCATGGGGTCGAGAAAGCATGGCAATTAAACCAACTCTCAAATGAGCCTTCACACCCTTTTCTGTTCTAACGAATGAATCTTCAAACTTGTAGATCCATTTTTATTCGTATAAATTCAATCAAATGAAAGAAAGGGGGGGTGGCCATCCAAAATACATGGAAAGTAAGTAGACTAAGTGTTCTTTGTTTTCTTGCCAAACTTTCCAGTGGTAGACAATATAAACGAAAATAAACACAACAAAAGGCAATTTAACTTTGGCGGCCTCCAGTCTTCCTTCTTTGACAATAGCCAAGAAAAATGTCACTATCCCAGGAACTTCAGCCAAGGGCAAGGGTTGGGGTTGAGTTTGGCCAGGTTTTCAGCCTGCGTCAATATGTCACTAACCCAGGAAAAATTGCCTAAAATATAGGGGGCTTGGTAAAGAAAGCAAAAGGGGCTTTATTTTCTGCTTGATACTGATATGAGCAAACCTGCAATGAGGCATTTGTTGAAGCTAGTCTGCTACAGGAATCTAGAAGTATAGTTTGAACAATAATAGTGTTCTAGCCAGCAGTGGTTCTAGACTTTGCAGTGATGTTCAAAAGAATGTTGCAACCCTTTTTGGACTCATAGATTAGGCCATGCTCCTTTGTACACGTGGAGATCTTTGTACAAGTGCAGGTACATGCATTTCTCGTTTGCAATTTTCTCGTTTACAATTTTCTGGTTCTGACAGTTCAGTTGCATGTCTCATTTCTTTAGTTCTCATATCTCTGCCTATTCAACCCAGCATAACCATTAGCATTGAACAATTTCCATGGGCTACATATGACATCTTTCCCAGAGTGCTCAACAAGGAGCATAGATTGCTACTTCACCATAAACATACAAGCATTAAAGCAAGCACACAATAGCCTGAAACCAAATTGGCTTGATACAGGCTACAGAATAATGAACTAACACATTCGAGGTTGTATTTCTATGTTGGAACTCATTCCTATGTATGACGAGGGAACTTCCAAAACAACGGAAAGCCCAAACAAGCGAGAATAACAAGTAGCAAAGCAGTAAAACCAACCATAAACATGGTTACCGTATTTTTTCTCTCGAGATATCGACAAATTAAGTAACAAAAAACGAAAATAAAAAATTATACAAACCTCATGTAGTGGAACAATCTAGTGGAGTCGCAGATGTGCTAGTGAACAGTGAAGTAACAGCTTGAGCAATGTTTTCAGGGGTTATGCCCAAGATCATTTTTTGTAACTGCACCAATAAATGATCGACCTTTGCCTTTTGAGCATCTAGTTCAATCTTTTGAGAATCTAACACAGCCTTATGAGAATCTAGTTCTTTTGGCATATTAGCCACTTTGTCTTTCTCAGCTTTTGACTCAACGTCCATTTTTTCTTCTTCAGCATTGAAATCCTTTTGCATTTCCTCACTTAAGCTAACTCTAATAGCATCAATAAACTCTGGAGCCAAAGCTTGTGGCTTATCAACATCATTTCTTTTCAGGTTTATAGTACAAACACCCCTTCCATATAGTCGTAACCGCCCCGGACAATCCTTTTTCATCACCTTATCAAAGGGATCTTCATCACTTGAGCTAAGTCCTGACCCCCGTAATGCTTCAATCTCCCTAATCCTTTTCTACATTACATGTAATAATTAGAAGACATTATGTTAGAAAAGCTAAGTTGTTGTAGAAAAGTCATTCAAGAATCCATCAAGGGACTACTCCTATATTGTGATAGGTGGGGAAAAAAATATAGAACACTTACAATTTTATCGAGCGTATAATTATTAGAGTGTTTATAAGTACGCCCTTCTTTCTTTTTCATAGTTTCTTCGAACATTATTGTCTTTGATGCCGATCGACCCTCTTTGTTTTTCTAAATGAACGGATACAAATTAAACCAAATAAAAATCATGTAAAATAATGATGATGAAAAATTCATGTAGGATCCAGAGACTCACCAGCTCATAATACTTTCTTGCGAAGCTTACTGGACCCATCGTGTGCATATTGTCCTGTTGTTGACGACTTTCAACATTTTTAGAACTAATTTGCTGAAAAGATATAGCTAGGGATCTCATGAGAAATGTTGATGTAACAAGCATTCAAAAATATAGCACACCTATTATAATTTAGTACCTGTACAGTCGAATCATTGCAATATTGTAGCAAAACCTTAAAATGAGAATCAAGTACTCTGGTCGGGCGATTTTCCCATCTGGCATCATCGTTGTCGTACTTATAATAGTGATCTCGCTTGATGCGACTTTTGAAAACCCTCCAAGAATCTCGAATAGTCTGAAGCACCCACTTTTTCGCGCTTGAAGGAATTATGTACTTCTCCTAGTAGATGTTAAATTAAGTTAGAGTAATATAAAAAAGATACTCAATGTGATATGGATTCATGAAAATTCTTACATTAACATATCCCCACATTTCATCCTTGCGTGGAACTTTACTCGAATTGGTATAAATCAATGGTGCCCCAGTATAATCATGAGCAATAGTGCCTAAACTTTACTGAACTCATTGACAACTCTATCTGTAGGTCCAATAGGTTGACCTTTGTCATTGAAAAGTACAACCACACGATATTCCATTTTTCGCACGTGTACCTCAAATAACATTGTAGGGCCTCTATGCTTCTTTACAGGTTAATCTTTTTACATAAATCAAGGAAAAAGATAAAAAATAAGCCACATCAAGTACAAATCAAAGGTGAAGGGGAGGGGGGTTACAAGATGTAGGCCCAACCCTCAATCTGTGGTTCATTTAAGTGTTCGGCAGTTAGCACATTTGAAGGTGCAATGACCACTTAGTCATCTGATGCCCTCCTCATAGCATCCTAGGCTATAGCATCTTGGCGTTTCAACCTACTCCTTTACTCCACTTGCACGAGCATCCCTTCTTCTGGTTGTTGTACATCAACATGATGCTATGATGTATGTAACCCACAAAAAATTGCATAACGTTAAATAATGCACCCAATCCTCCACATTAACCACTACAATAAGACAAAAAGACAAAGTGAAATGCATCTTCAGATCATACACCATTCGTAGTGATATCCTGATAGGTTAAACCCTATTGGGGTATGCCATTGCTTTCGCTTACAACATGCGTTTGTGAGAAGCGTGCAGTTTCAAGCCTTTGGGATAAGGTAGATACCCTAGGTGTTCTCTGATATTGCATAATAAACATCAAAAATCTCAATCATATTTTTGGGAAAAGCTAGATGGAGCTCTTAACAATATCCTAAGTCCATGCTATATCACATAAGAATATCCGAAGAAAAGTGAGATGCTGTGCAGAAACAGCACTGAAAAATATATGTTTCTCAGCCAAAGATTGCAATTGGTAACAACATTTAACCATATTTGATCATATTAGGGGAAAGTATTACCACAGAGGAGATTGTCCCTGAAACTGACCCTAGTTCTACAGCATTTGAAGAAGCTTTATCTAGCTGAACTATTGAGTGGTGAACTACTGAGTCGTGCTGTTGTTCTTCGCGTTGTTTCAGAAATTCACTCATGGACATTGCTAGACACTTTGAATATTGTTGTTTCTGTTGTGCAATTGTGGGGGTTGTTCCTGAAAGTGATACAGGTATAGCTTCAATGTTCGGCTTCTCAGTTTGAGAAGCCTCATGTGGGTGCTTCATTGCTGAGTGTTGTTGTTGTTGTTGTTCTTGTTGCTGTATTAGGAAGTCATTCATAGACATTGCTGGGCACTTTGACAGTTCCTTGTTCTTGTGCATTGTTACTGCACTTTGGTTCTTCCCATTTTGCAATTTATTACCCAAAGAAACAAGCCAATAAGCTAACTCCCTCTTTAGTAAGAAGATAAAATAAATGCTTTGCTCTAGGGAGTTGTGCTATGGCCAAATGTACCAAAAACTAAGAAAAGAGGGGGAAGATATGGCAATTAAATCACTGCTACTTAGCTGTAATTATCTTCAAAAAGCTACAATTAAAATTATGTAAACAGAATAGGAGGAAAGTATTACCAGTGCAACACCCTTAGAAGTTGAAACATCATCAACATTGTCATTCTCGTTATCCTCTTCACTCTCTGATGCTTCATTGCTTGGCATGTACTCTTTATCCTTATCAATTCCCTTGGTATGTTCGCTTCCTTTCTTTGTATAGCCTTTTTTGATTTCTCTCATATGGTTTAATAATTTGGGCATCCCCAATTTTTTCAAAATCATTGCATTTTTCTCCATCGTCATATACCGCTCTTTCTCATAATCAGTAAGACGTCTTCCAGGATCTTTGGAAGATTAGCCTTTTTTTCTTGCCATTTTGCACTATCTGTAGAACTATCATGTTCATAACACCTTATTCTCCACAAAATATAATAGCAAAACACCAAAGTACATTATCACATACATTAATAAAATAGCACACCAAAACACATAGCACATTAAAAACACATGAACAGAATACCCAATGACTAGATAGTTAACAAAACACTAGCCCCCTACATAATATTACTGCAAAAGCATAGATTAAAAAAAACCAATAATAGGGAAGGAGAAAGGGCTGGTTAGATGTCCCGAGGTAGCACTTCATACTTCGTCATTAACATACATCAATTCCCAAACTGTATGACCAATGCCAGAGCTGTCTTCACGTTCATCAACATGGCAACCACCCTCCAATATGTCACCTATATCTACTATTTGTACACCTGACTCGTCTCCAATATCACTGGCATTCGTATCAGATGCACTGGCAAGAGTATGTACATAATTAGTGGGCTCTTTCCAGTACGTTTCCATATTTGACCCTTGAAAGTCATACAAATCTCAGGGAATCCTTTTAATGGCGTAGTGGATATCTTGTTTAACTGGGTCTTGCACATAAAAAACTTGGTGGGCTTGAGATCCTAGTATAAAAGGATCATCCTTATAGCATAACCTCTTGAAGTTGACTCGTGTAAGCCCAAATTCATCAACCTTTGCGTGAAACCAATCACATCTAAATAGAACAACACTAAAGTGGGACCAAAAATCCACTTTGATAGTGTCTTCTATGACTCCATAGTAAGAAACATCTCTAAGTAAAGGAGTTTGATCTTTAGAACTAGCGAAACTGGAAGTCAAGGCTACTAGAGTGACCCCAGTATTCGGAGTCTTTAACTACGAATCACGGTCTTTTGTATAGAATCTATAACCATTGACAAAATACCTAGTGTACCTTCTTGCCTTAGGGTTAGGACCCTTCGCTAGCCAAAAAATATGATTTGTTACTCCTTCATTCTTCACTTTATCTTACAGCCAATTGATGAATTCAAGGCTATGACTTCGTGCTCTCTCCCACCTACTTCGTCGACCTTGGTTGCTGAGCATATTTTTGTAAGGTCCGCGTACCTTATTTTATGTTAAGTTGTTCGTGACGCGTTTTTGCGTTTTAAAAACCTATTTTATTTAACGATACAAGTTAATTTAGTTATTCATGTGCCTATGTGATCGATAATTTTATTAAAGTTATTATTTTGAAAATCCTTCGATGATTTTTAATAAGCGTTATTAACGATTATTGACGAGTACTAAATCGATTAGGAACCTGAATGTGATTAGGTCGTCGACCTGAGAAGTAGTTCGATGATTATGAAATCGAACCTTGTCATATTTGGGAACGAATAGTGATGAAGAATTATATTATCGATTTGGGTTTAGTTCGGGTTATGAAGTAGACTAACGGTATCGAATATGACTGAACTTGGGACAAAAAGTTAAAGTGCGTAAGGGTATTTTGGTCATTGCGCTTGACACCCCCCCCCCTTTTCTTTCCCTGCTGCCCGCGACCCCCCCGATGGTCCCTTTCTCTCCTCTCTGCTTCATCTTCCTCCTCCTCTCCTGCTCCATTAACGCCGCTCCCAAGCTCCAACTGGGAGCCGATTTTCGCTAAACACTCACCCATTCGACCTCCCCTTCGAGTCAGCCACCATTGGGCGCGAATTTGGGCAGGATTTCGGGTAAACCCAGCATGGGTACGGCAACTCTGGGCGTCGAATCGAGCCTTCAACGCGTACCCAGGTATAACCACGCCATTAACCTCTTAGTTGCTTCAATTTTCTACAAATTAGGGTAGAAATCATTGCTTTCATATACCCAATTCAACTTCAAATCAGAAAGTGCGTTTGGGTCGTTTCTAGGGTTTGAATTCTGGAAGTTTGGGGCGTGAGTTGGTCCTGTTCAAGTGTGGGTAAGCAGGAGTCGAAGGAGTGGAATTATTTGAGCCCCTACAGTCGAGCTCACAGCAGGGAATCGAACCCCTAGTTTGGGTTCAAGGTGAGGGTTCCTTTCCTCCTAAATTACTACTACTTTCAATGATTTTTAACTAAATTAGTAGTGCATGTTAATTATGAGATTGGAAATCAGTTTGGGTGAAATTGGAGTCAAAGTTGAGAACCCATGAACATGGTGTTAATCGTGGGTTAATTGGATGTTGAAACTGGTGTTGGATTATTCATAGCTAGACAGTTTGAAAGTTCATTGAATTATTAATAATCAGATTGTCACCTTAGTGTTGTCGTAATGTTAGTTTATTAGCCCTTAATCATGTTATGAAGTTTACTGAATCATGGTATGAGGTTTACTGAATCATGTTATGAAGTTTGGAAATGCTAATCGGGCGAATTGAGGCATTAGACAAGCGTGTCGTTTTCTGCTTAGAAGTTATCATTAAATCAGTACAACTGTATTAATTTCTATATGGGGCTATTTTTGAGAATGTTATGCTTATATATGATGGTTTTATGAATTATTGTTTTATTTATGACAACATCAAATCGAGTTAGTAGTTGGATGGCTTGAGGTGGAACTGTTAAGAAATTCGAGGATCTGGTAATCGGTGGTGTGTGAGGAGGGAGATAGGGTTGTGAATTGCCGCAATCGTGTGGATTGCGAGGCCGTGTGTGGCTTAATGAGTTGTGATATGAAGTGTATGAATGTGCTATGTGTAAACCCTCTTCCCCCGATGTGCTACGTGACATTATGTAATTAATCCTTGAAACTTTAGACGTTTTAAAAAAAAGAAAAGGGCGTTTAGAAAGTTTGTTTACGTGTTGAGAATGCTTTTAAGTTTATCAGTTGCCTATTCGCGTGTTTGGACGTCTAAAGTGTAAAACAGGTCCTAAACCGTCGAACTGCTCAGTTAGTGACTCGACTGAATAGTCGATAGGTTTAGGAATTTCGAAAGTGAACTAAAAGTGAGTTCAAAAAGGTTTTTAAGGCATTGGTTTGGGTAATGACCGCTCCTCATGTTTAAAAGAATTTATACGACCCGAAAAAGAGTGCCTTAAGGTGCTAATTATGAAGCTTAGCTTATTTGCATGCTTTTTGGTTACTTAAGTCTTTATTGAGTTTCGGTCTTAGTTAAGTCTTTATTGAGTTTCGATCTACGATTTAGCAAACGTTTTACGTTTAAAAGAAGCTTTCAAGTTAGAAACGAAGTCGTTTTTATGATTTAGCAGCTCTATTACGTTTATACGAAGCATTTGAGATGGAAACTAAGTGGTTTTATGATTTTTACGTTTATAAGAAACTTTTGAGTTTAAAGTGAAATCGTTTCAAGTATTAACCAACTTATTGCCTTTACAAGAAGCCTTTAAGTCTAAAAAGAAGTCATTTTACGAGTTAATAAACGTATTACGTTTATACTAAACTTTTAAGTTAGAAATGAATTCGTTTTATAAGCTAGCAAACGTTTTACGTCTATAAGGGCTTCTTAAGTTAAAAATGAAGTCATTTTGCAAGTTAGTAGCCGTGTTACGCTTATACGAAACTTTTAGGTTCGAAACGAAATCGTTTTACGATTTAATAATCTCATTTCGTTTTTAAGAAGCTTTCAAGTTTCAAAGGAAGTCGATTTATGTGTTAATAAGCTTATAACTTCTATAAGCAGTGTTTAAGCCAAAAACGAAAGAATTATAAGCATTTCAAAAGGTTATAGTCGTTTACTTTAAAAAGTGAGTTTTCAGCCAAGTAAGCATTTGAAACAGAGAAATGAAATATGTCTTTAAAGTCTAAGAATGTGCTGGAAAGTTGGCCAGAGGGCGGAAAATGGATGCAAAAGGGCGTGAGTTGTTTCCCCCTGAGATAAGTAAGTTAGGAACTGGACTCAAGATACGAGGTATCTTGGTGTGAGTTGTTCCTGGAAACTGGACGCAAAGATGGCGTGAGCTGTTTCCCTTAAGATAAGTTAGGAACTGGACTCAAGATATAAATTATCTTGGTGTGAGCTGTTCCTGGGAACTGGACTCAAGATATGAAATATCTTGGTGTGAGCTGTTCCCCAGATAAGTTATGATGTGTGACGCGTAAGAAAACCTTGAGGGGGACTGGACTCAGGATATGATTATCCTGGTGTGAGCTGTTGCCCCACAGAGGACAATATCGAAGTTAGAATTTATCTACTGAGATGCGTTTTGGCCAAAAGTTAAGTACGTACACCACGGGGATAACGTAGAATAAGAGTGACGATCTCACTGAAGGGCGGTGTTGACCCCCCTAGCCAGCACAATAAGATGTTTTATGTTATAAGTAAGTTGTTAAAGAGGAGATTTGGCAAATTGCCATTCTAAGCAGTTCAGAAAAGAAAAGAAGTCCCTTTAAAGCAACACGAGCCTCAAGAGGCCAAGTATAGCGATTTTTGTTTAAAAGAAAAGAAGGAAGCTTTTAAATGTACGGAACCTTCATATCTTTTATGAATATGTTCTTGAATGAAGTTTCAAGTGAAGTATAGCTAAATCCTAGTAACGCATTCTACATTTAAGCTTTTCAAGGTGCTTATCTTATGAAAGAATGTTCTTCCAAATCCTTTCTTACCAAATTGGGTGTTTCAAGAGCTTTTAGAAAAGTTATAAGCATTAAATGAGGTTGCATGGTTTAAAAACTGTTCTTTGAATATAATGAGTCACTATGTTTTCACAGGAGTATTTGAAAACATCATATTCATCCCCGTGCTATTTGATTAAGTGTATGAATGCCTGTTAGAAAGAAAGACTGGTCATTGAGGACCTAGGAACGAGTTGAGGGGTTAGAATGAAGTTTTAAGGGTGGTGATCTTTCCTTGGGAATTTTGATTGCCTAATATGATAGTAAAATATGAATGCGTGATATGTGGATATTATTAGTATTATTGTCTGCGACTGTTTTGGGTTTTAAGGAGTAGGGGAATTCTCACTGAGCGTGTGGTTGCTCACCCCAATACTCTTTCCCCTTTTTCCCCAGTCTTTTGTTATGGCAGGTGAAAATCGAGCTACTTGTGCGAGCTGGAGTCTACCACTACATGAAAAGGACTTATGTGTGCCATATAGAAGTAGATTCATGTGATAACGATTTAATATAATGTATTCCTAGTTTGTAAGTGTTGTAAATTAAGTTTTCTAGTTCATATAACACATTTTGTTCATGAGTCGCTCTGTATGGCTGTGTGAGCCAACCATCTGAATAGTTAGATGTTTTCTTGGTTAAAGTTAGCTGTATTTTGGGATGTAAACCCCAGTGCTCCGGTGGTGTAGACCGTCGAGTTGTATCTGTTACTTTTCATGCGTTAAAGAACTATTCTGTTTGGTGTACTCCGAGCGGGTGGCTCGTTGAGTTATGGACTCCGGCGTGTGGCCGTTGAGCTTATTTTAAATGTTATACGCTTTTGTTGATTTGCAGGGAATTTTTGTAAGGCTTTTAGCCTGGAAATGGTCAGTTTTTAGGGGAAACTCTGTCCGTTTCACCCCAGAAATTAAGTAAGAAATAGGAAATCGTGACGCTCCTGACCCTAGGGGCTAGGGGTGTTACAATTTTGGTGTTCTTTGCAGTACAATTCATATAAATACATAAATACGGCAAACTGTGACAGGAATTGCAAATATAAAGATAAAGCAAAACAAAGTTGTTATTTTTGTTGTGAACTTACTCAATGCACTTCTCAACTTGCTCACAGTTGTAGTTGAAGATTATATATCTTTGAGCTTGCTTCAAACTCTGATTGTCTAGACAAAATCCCTTGCCCTTTGTGTTCTTTTTCCCCGAATAGGATGTCTTACTTGTGGAAAAATTGAAGTACTTGTGGAAAAATCGAAGTTTCATCTTCAATAGCAGCGATTTCATCAGAGTAAGTCGACCTTCTATCTAACTTGATCTTAACACCATCATGGTGGTACCTTGAACAAAAAGGTGAGACATTCTTCAGCCAAATAACCTTTTGCCATACACCCTTCTAGATGACACCTATTATGCACATAATCTTTCAACTTACATAAATACCTCTCAACAAAGAACATCCAGCGATATTGTACAGGCCCACCGAGCTCAATTTCTCTCACTAAGTGAATAGGCAAGTGCACCATAGTATCAAAGAAGGCTGGTAGAAAGATACTTTCAAGTTCACACAATACCTCTACAATTTCAGATTCTAAAATTTTCAACTCCTCAGGGCTGATAACTTTACTGCATATACATCGAAAGAAATTACCAAGTCTTGTCAAAGCCAGTGCATCTTTTTTCGACAAAGAATTCCTCACTACTACCTGCAGCAGATAGTGCAATAAGATATGGGCATCATGGCTTTTATAACCTACAAGCTTCCTTTCTTTAACATAGACACATCTTGATATATTTGACACACAACCATAAGGTAGCTTTGCCTCCTTAAGAACCTTTAGGAAAAAATCCTTTTAAGCATTTCCCATTGAATATGATGCCCGGGGTATGTTGATATGTTCACCATCTTCCACACATGTAGGCTGAAGATGCTCTTTTATAGCCAAATCTATCAAGTCAAGCCGAGCCTTAGTATGGTCTTTTGTTTTCACAGGGATATCTAACAATGTCCCTATCACATCTAGGTTATGACAACATTTATAATGCTCCCAATATGGCAATTCAAAAAATATAGACCTTTTTTTCCATGGTCCTTCATTGTCGCTAGTGTTTTGCTTGCGTTTCTTCCCAAAATCATTTTTGAACTAATCAACTTGCTTGAAAGCCTCTGTACCAGAAATCAAAGTAGGTCGACACCTGTCCTCCCTACCACCATTGAATGATGTTTCATCAAATCTCCAAGGATGGTTTATATCCAAAAATATACGATGACCCATAATGTTTTCCTACTATACATTAAATATTGAGAGCATGTATCATGGTTGCAGCAAGGATAAGCCCATCTTCCTTTAGTTTTCCATCCAGATAACATAGAATACCCTGGAAAATCACTTTCAGTCCACTCTAAGGCTACATGCATTTGAAATGATTGTCGTGTAAATGCATCATAAGTCTCCACCCCAACAAGCCATAGATCTTTCAAGTCATCAATTAATCGTTGCAAATAAATGTCTATGTCATTCCCCAGGGAACTAGGGCCAGGAATCAACAAAGACAACATTAAGTATTCTAGTTTCATAGACATCCATGGTGGAAGAATATAGTTAATTAATACAACTAGCCATGCGCTATGAGACACACTCATTGTTCGAAATGGATTGAATCCATCACTAGCAAGCCCTAACCTTACATTGCGAGGATCTCTTGAAAAATTAGTGTACATGGAATCAATGTCCTTCCAAGCCTGGCCATTCGTAGGGTGCCTAATTTTTCCATCTTTAGGTCGTTCTTTATCATGCCAAACCATTGATTCAGCTATTTGTGCACACATGAACAACCTTTGGAGTCTAGGTTTCAAGGGAAAGTATCTCAACACCTTTGCTGGAATTTTTTCAGATTTCCACCTTGAAGCTTTGCATTTATAACATAATTGCGCTCCTTCATGTTCCTTCCAATACAACATACAATCATTAGGACATGCATCTATCTTCTTGTAATCAAGCCCCAAATCTCTCACTATGTTCTTGGCTTCATTGAAATTTTTAGGAAGTTTGGCATCAGGAAAAGCCTCTTTTAATAGCTCCAGAAGATCATTGAATGCAACATTGCTTAGTCCATTAAGACATTTGAATAGATAGGGTCGAATTAAGAAGGACAGTTTCGAAAAGCTTTTACAAGCAAGATATAGATCTTCTTTACCATCCTCCACCAACTTGAAAATTTTTTTAGCCTCTTCATTGAGCCCATCTCTAGCCTCTTGCTGCACATTAGACCCTTCTATTAAATTTCTAAAAGAATCATGCAACAATCCATCAATGTTGTCACATGTGTTTAGCCCATCATCCTTATCTTCCATCATATAGCTTGTACTTGCAATGTATCCTAAAGACAATGATTGCTCTCTTTGGCGAACCCACTCTTTAAACCCCTTAACAAAACCATTAACTATCAAATGATCACGTACAACATCTCTACCATAGCAAAAACGCCTTTGGCACTTCTTACAGGGACAACAAATTTGATTTCCAATAGCAATCTTAGCAAAATAATCATCAAGAAATGCATTGAGTGCTATCTTATACTCCAGAGAACTTCTAGATAGGCTCATCCAACTATGATCCATCATCTTACCTTCACTGAACAAATAATTTAATGAATGCATAATGCTTGAGTGACATAGGCAAAAATATAAAAGCACAAGTTGAGCACCAATATGGTGATGAAGCCAACGGACTATTGAATATGGATTGTACACCGCCAAAATCAACTTCACTATTTATTTTAGGCATCCAAAAAGAAAATAATAGATGATATAAGAACCTATACAGTTTTACACCTATTCTTGAATTTTAACAACTGATTAAAAATTAGAATCTGAGTTGGACAAGAATCCAAGGACAGTAATATACTTTTTTGTCTAACTCGAGTACTATATCAATCATGAACTCACCTATTCACAAATTAGAGATTTTATAAGGTTTTGATAACTGAATGCTCTAAGATAGAATGAGACTTTGTGTCAAAATTCTAAACCAATGTCACAGAATTAAGTATTGCACAATAATACACACACACACACACACACACGATTATGTACGTATCATCACATAATTAACTATTGGGATAGGGAAAAAATCAAGCATAACATGTCATTACTAACAACTGAGAATCTAATTTTGAAGAGATACAAATCAACCAAACACTTACAAACCATTAAAACAAGCCCACAAGAAGAACCCATCTAGAAAATCAGCTTAAATCAATCTTGGGCCATCAATATGTCAAAACCTAATGCCTTAACCAATTATTTCAGAACTTTTAGGTGAAGAGGTAGAGAGAATGAGAGAAAGCGTTAATACCTGAAAAGTTTAGAGGTAACAAAGTGGAAACTAGAGTAAAGGATGGAATGGTACGCTACTACGAACCACCTTCAAGTGAAAGTCAAGCTTCTCTAGCTCATTCAACAAAATAAAACGAACATGAAAGAAATCAGTACTAAATAATTCTCAAAACCGTACCTTACTCAAATTTGGATTTACCAATGAAAAGATGTGTATGGAAACCTCAAATTAATTAATACAAAATTAAATCAAAATGTAAATATGATTCTGAAAACCGCCTTGTATAGGATGGATAAAATGTCAATATGTGCACAATATATACATAATTCAACAAGTAAAGGACATAACTTGCATGATATAAGTTTCAATATGATTGGAATAATGAGGTAAATCTCAACTTATTTAAGTCGAATTTAACAAAAATTGTAGTACAGTGCATTAAACTTATCAAGATATCTAGTGCCTAATGTCTAATAAGATCTTTTATATGCAAGGGATGTAATGTGCTATCATTAAACAAGAAGAAAGCTTAATTTGCAATTGAAATTGGACACGCTGCATTCTAATGCTATTGAAGGGCATTTGGATACAACTACTTTTTTTTTTGCTATCGAAACAATGTTATTTGCAAATAATGAATATTGACAATTTAGTGTTCACCTAACTATTTTAATGCATTAGATTTTACAATGGTAAACATAATGTTTGTATATCGTGGTAATTATGATTAATTATATGACAGACTACCTCATTTACATAAACATTGCAAACCCCCCCCCCCTGAAGAAAAACCCTCAACAGATAATAGCATAGTCAGTACTGATAGATAAGCCACCAAGGCTATCAACCAAAGCATGGTTTTTCAGTAGAGTTGGCTTAGATTCTCTAGGCAAACAATTGCCTACTACAATACAACCCCTGAAGACAAAAACAGAGAAAATAGGGTGAGCTCTAACCCCAAAAAACAAGAACAAAAAGAAAACCACAAAAACAAAAGGGAAAAATTGAAGAAGTATAGGGGAAGGGGGTGAAGAGTTTGTATCTTTTTTTGGTTTAACCAAAGGTGAAGAGTTTGTATCTTAACCAAACAAACAAAAAATAATATTTTAGAAAAAAGTATTTGTCAAGCCCAGTCCAAACAAAGCTCATAATAAATATGAGAAGCAATTCGGATCAATTATGTCAATAATTCGATATATCGTTCCTCAAAATGAAGAAATAGGAAACATTCATGCTAAAAGCAATAGCAAAGCATTTAGAGGGTATAACAAGACATGCTACTAGAGACATTGAAGTTTCAAGGTAAACTATATAATCTCAAGGAGCTTGAAAGCTGGTCAGGTAGCGCGAAAGTTACAAATGTTGAAAACAGATTGCAATTTATGAGCAGAATGTTTGGTTTTGGTTCTCAACCTGCCTGCCTGACTTGCTTCCAAGATGTAATGAAGGATAATGCAATAAGATATGCAGAAAATCTCTAAATTTGAGAGTTAGCAATGTCAGTTGCTCGGATTGAGCTAACATGATTACACTAAAGTATTAATTAAGAGCAAAAGTTCACACACACATGAGATATAAGATTATTCATAATAAATCCAAATTATACTAATTCAAAATTAATTAACTTTCAATTAATTAAGAGCTAAAGTTCACACACACATGAACAAGTTTTTATGGACCTTTGACCGAAATACTTAATGGCTCAGTAGAACCATGATGAGTATGCAATACAATGTCACAAGATAAAACAGCTGCAAGAGGGACAAAAAAAAGGCTCATTTCAAATCGAAATTTACACAGCAAAGGCATGTAATAATCAGAAACATTAATGAAAGTAAACTGTAAGGTAAAGCAAGTCATCATGGTCACACATTAACTCGTCTAGAGAACCATGATTGATTGAGCTTGAAATTAATAGTGAAGGCTTCATCCATACCACAAAGACTGTATAGAAGGAAATATGGGACATAAATTTACAGCAAAACTGTTTTAAGGACAATAACTAGAAGCCTGTTAGCATGCCTAAGTTACTAGCTTGGAAGCATGATGATTCATGTGTAAAACCATTTGATCAACATAAATTTTCCAAGAATTAGCTAAAGCCCAAGGTTCATGAATTAGCCAAAGAATCATCTAAAGTCAAAGGTCCAAAAATTTGACCACCAAGCACAACGGCTGATGTTCTGTTTTCCTTCCTTTTTGTTTTCTTTTTCTTCTTCGAACTGTTGTCAAATTCTTTTGTTGTATAAAACTAGGTGACAATGCTTTTCAAATTTAGGATCCAACAGAACAACTCCCATCAACACAGGGAATTAGAGATGGTATAAACAGGGAAGAACGACAACCTTCTTCACTTGAATTAGCATCCTGCATCCACACAACTAACAGAACAAGGCAGACAAAGAGGCTTCAAGAACTGAGATACATGATGCAAAGGGAACTTTCAGATGACAATACTTTGAAAAGCAAATTCACTAAGAAAACCTGTAAAAACTATTAAACAACTCTGCATTCTAGCATAAACAACTTTGTCCCATCCTCAAACATCCCAATTTTCAAACATCATGAAATTCAGAAACTTCAAATCAGACCAAAAATATGAAACATCCCAAACTCTTGCCAACTGACTATCACATCACACCCATATATAATGCTTAACTAGTTGTCCTAAAATCTTAGTAACATAATTCAGAATCCAAATCCAGAAATTACACCTAGCAGAATGCTTTAACTTCACCCTAATCGACAAAACCGTCAAGGCAAGGAATATGAGTTGCTTGAAGAAAGAAAAGAGAGACTTACAAATGATAGTAAGCTATTTAGATTAGTTATGGAGCAAAACCTCACAAGAAAAGCAAAATTAAACTGACTGGAGCAAACAGAAACAAAGTATTCTCATCCTGTGTAAACAGAGGAACAAAAATTTAGGAAAGAACACAGATAAACAGATGGCTGGTGAAGTTCGAATGGCCACACCTGAAATGAGACTAATGAAGGTCGAATGGCTGCTGAAGTTCCAAAGAGAGAGAAAGCCCAGATGAATTTAGGTGTAGATGATGTAATCTACACGAAATTGGGGGTGAATTCCCGGGACGGCTTCAAGAACTCGAACCGTAGCTTCCCCAATGCATCTTGTGCTGATGTTGAAGGCGAAATCGGGATGTAATATACCAGACTCAAACGAAGTTAACCTTGAATTCGACTAAAATGGAGGACCCCATGAAGCAAAAACTCAAATGCAACTTTATAAGCAAAATGGAGAACACCATCTACCGAAATCTGAAAACCCTATCCGTGGTTTTGGGGTTTGCGACTTCTACCCAAGAAAGCAGTCTATTTTGATTATTTCCTTTCAATTCCTTTCCCTTTTTGCTTTTATTTTCCTATCATTAAATTTACTAGGTAAATGAAATAAAGCGCCCCGCCACGAAAATTTTGGAGATTGCGCTACAGTTATAAAAATAAAATGCAAAAACGTTGCCTTGTTATGTTCTGGCAACACCTTTTTATAAACTGTTGCATTAGGTTTAACTCTATTGTAACCTGTTTCAGACTGTTGCTATAAGGTATTTATAGTAACATTAGCAAAAAGCTTTTCCCAAATGAATGTTGCAAAAGCCATTGTTTCTTGTAGTGATATGATGATACCGAAGATTAAGAAGCTTGAATACTTGGATTGAACATACAAGGCAACGAAGATATCGATGAGGACATTGGCTTCGCAATATGAGGCTTGGATGACAAAAATGGAGGCATACATTTAGAGTGTTGTGTTATAAGAAGATCCTAGGCTATAGGAGAGATAAGCAAAATTGGATTGATGTGTAGTTATGTAAGATTGGATGAGATCAGTAACAAAGTTTTTAAAGGGAAAGTATGAGTGACACCTAAAGAGCCTAAGATGAGGGGAGTGAGGCTTAGATGATTGGTCACATCAAGAGAAAGGATATAGTTGCACTTGCATAGGTGTAAAAGCATTGCCCTTCGGGCCTGTAAGTGGGACAGAGGAAGGCCAAGGAAGCCTACCCCTATTAGTCCTAAAGCAGTTGAGTGTTAACCCTTAGCTGAAATTAGAACTAAGTGATCCTTTGTGTAACTATGTGATAGACGCCTCCTCGACGTGAACTCATACCAGAGCCAACTCCCATGGAGATGATATGTCAGTTTAATAAGCTTAAGCCTCCCAAGTTTGAAGGTGGGGCTGAAACTATGGTATACGATGAGTGGCTTTGGAGAATGAAAAACTTATTTGAGATCATGGAGTGCCCTGAGAGGTTTAAGGTACACCTGGCCGCTTAGCAATTTGAAAAAAACGCTGAATTCTAGTGGGGGACAGTGAAACCTAGGGTAGGTGAACCTATATTAACCTGGAATCGACTGAAAGTCTTAACGGACGCTCAATACTACCGGCGAGACGTAAGAAGAGTTAAGGAACGAGAGTTTTTAAGCCCGAAATAAGGAGAAATGAGCGTGATAGAATATGCGGCGAAGTTCAATGAGCTGAGCTGATTTGCACCAAATCAGGTGGGCACCGAAGAAATGAGAATGGACCACTTCGAACAGGGATTAACAGGGGAAGTGAAACAGATAATTGCAGGATATACTTATGACAGTTTCGAAAAAATGTACCAGAAGGCCATGAATATAGCCCGCATCATGAGCAAAACCGAGATTGAGAATAGAGAGAAGGACCAAGTAAAGGAGAAATTTGGCCCTAGAGGATCCAATTCTTAGGGAAACAGAAACTTCAGGAGGTTAAAAGATGTGATGAAAAAGGACAAAGGAAAGCAAGCCGCCCAACGGAAACCAAGGAAACTTGTTAATAAGCCTCATGAGATGCGTATACAACATTGCAGGACCTTTTCCTTAGGAACTATCTGCCATACCGATCATACCTGTAGAGATTGTGTTGTTTTAATGCAAGGAAAAACGCTCCCTAATGATTTTGTACGACCAGAAATCCAAGGATGCGATGCTATCATGAAGACGGAATGAATAGCTAAGCATAAAGTGACTTGAATTGTGAAAGGAATGTGAGTGAAGTACCCCCATTAATTCCTCTAAGTAAGCAATTTCGAGGACGAAATTTTTTTAAGGGGGGAGAGTGTCAGGCCCGCGTACCTTATTTTTTTGTTGAGCTGTTCGTAATGCCTTTTACGTTATAAAAACCTATTTTATTTAACGATACGATTTAAATTAATTATTGACGTGCCTATGTGAGTGATGATTTTACTAAAAAGAATATTTTTCTCGTTAGTAATAACGTTATTATTGTTAGTTTTAAAAAAATTTCAAGGATTTCTAATAAGCGCTACTAATGGTTATTAACGAGTATTAAATCGATTAGGAACTCGAATACGATTAGGTTGTCAACCTTAGATATAGATCGACATTTATTAAATCGAACCTGATTGTATTTGGGAACGAGTAATCGATGAAATATTATATTATAGAATTGGGATTGGAGTTCGGGTTACTAATTAGATGAGCAATGTCAAGTATTGATCAGTTGGACCAAAAATAAATGAAAAAGAGTAGGGAGGGGCAAACTAGTAATTTGCGCGTGTCCCTCTTTTCTTCCTCACCTGCCCATGAGCCCCCACCCCAATTCACGCCATTTCACTATCTCCCTCTGCTTCATCTTCTTCCTCCTCTCATATCCTCCATACACGCACCCACAAGCTCGAATTTGCAGAGGATTTTCGCCACTCGTAGCTACAAAATTCCCCCATTCGAGCCCCCCATAAACTAGCCACCATTTGGTACTGAATTTAGCCAGAACCGGGAAGAACCAATTATATTTTCGATGGGTTGGGGGCGCTGAATTGAAGCTTGAACACGTGCTTAGGTAAGGCCATGCAATTTAGCTTCTAGTTACTTTCAATCTTCTATAAATTGGAGTAAAAACCCGCCAGTACAAACACGTAATTCAATCTCAAGTTGATAACCGAAATTTAGGCTTGTTTAGGGCTCGAATTGGTGAAGTTTGGGGTGAGTTGGTGTTGCTTATGTGACTAAAGGGCAAGGCCGGAATTTGGAGTCGGTCGAAGTACCCCAAAGTCGAGCCCACAACCGTGAATTGAATCTCTAGCTTGGGTTCAAGATGAGGGTACCTTTCCTCGTAAATTATTACTATTTTCAGTGAATTTAACTAAATTTAGTTGGTGCATGTTGATTTTGGAGTTAGAAATAAGTTTGGGTAAATTGAGAACTGAGATTGAGGAATTACGAACATAGTGCTGATTTTGGGTCTTTTGGATGTCGAATTGATGCTGAATTTTAATAACCAGATAGTAGAGAAATGTTTAATGAACAGAATGTTAGCGTAGCACTATGATTCCAATCAGTTATTAGTTCGAATTCTGTTTTGAAGCTTAAGGATACTAAATGAAGTAATTGAGGAACGAACTGAATTATGTCAAAGGGTCGTGGCTAAATCAGTTTGGGCATGTTAATAGTCTATTCATAGTAATTTCAATGAAATATTATGCTTATCAATATCGGTTTGCGAACTAAAAAGCAAAATGTTGCGTTGAAGCCTCCAGTTGGTACAATTAAACACTATCTTGGTTATTAAGCATGAATGTCATACCTATGTATGATCGTTTTATGTACTGTTGGTTTGTATATGCCAATATTAAACAGAGCTTGGTGGTTGGATGGTTTGAGGTGGAACTATTGAGTGTTTCGAGGCTCTTGTGGTCGTTGTTATGTGAGGAGGGGGTTTGGGTTGTGACTAATCGCAATCATGTGGATTGTGAGGCCATGTGTGGCTCATTGAGTAGATTCTGCTGAGTTGTGATATGAAGGTATAAATGTGCTATGTGTGAACCCTTTTCCCCCGATATGCTACGTGACATTATGTGATTAATTTTTGAAACTGTAGACGTCATTAAAAAGAAAAGGTAGTTTAGAATGCTTGTTTTTCACGTTGAAAATGCTTTTAAGTTTGTTAGTTGTCCAATCGCTTGTTAGGACATCTAAGGTGTAAAAAGGTCCTAAATCGTCGAACTACTCAGTTAGTGACCCAACTGAATAGTCGATAGGTTTAGGAAGTTTAAAAGTGAACTAAAAGTGAATTCGAAAAATGTTTTAAGCCATTGGTTTGTGTACGACTTCTCCTTATGTTCAAAAGGATTTAAACGACCTGAAAAGGGCATCTTAAAGTCCTAATTACGAAATTTAACTGACTTGTATGCTAATTGCTTATTTAAGTATCCATTGGGTTTCGAGTTGAGAGCTAGTAAACCCAATATGTTTGTAAGAAACGTTTGCGTTGAAAGTTTACGAAAGAACCTTGTTTGCCTTACAAACGAGCCAAGTGCTTTAAGTTTTTGAATAGTAACAAGTTTGGAACGTTCTAAGCTTTCAGTTTATTTATACACCCTCCTATGAGCTTTAAAAGGGATTGAAACGAGTTATAAAATGACAACTGCGGATTTTACTACGAACGTAGTTTGAATTAAGCGCTAACTAAGTACCCTAAGTTCCAAATGGGTTTTGTTTTATGAATTAGCAAACATATTACTTTTATAGGAAGCTTTTAAGTTTAAAGAAGGTCGATTTATGTGTTAGCAAACTTATTACGTTTAGAAGAAGCTTTTAAAGTTAAAAAAGGAGTTGATTTACAAGTTAGTAAACCTATTACGTTTATAAAAAATTTTAAGTCAAAAACGAAGCCTATTCACGTGTTATTACTTATTACGTCTATAAGAAGCTTTTAAGTTAAAAACGAAGTCGTTTTACGAATTACTAAACGTATTACGTTTATAAGAAGCTTTTACGTTACAAACGAAGTCGTTTTACAATTTAACAAACTTACTACGTTTGTAAGAAGCTTTAAGTTAAAAACGAAGTCGTTTTACGATTTAACAAATTTACTACGTTTATAAGAATCTTTAAGTTAAAAACGAAGTCGTTCTACGATTTAACAAACTTATTATGTTTAAAAGAAGCTTTTAAGTTAAAAACAAAGTTATTTTACAGATTAGCAACCTTATTACGTTTACAAGAAGCTTTTAAAGATAAAAGTGAAGTTGATTTATGAGTTAGCAAACTATTTAGGTTTGTAAGAAGCTTTTTAACTTAAAAACTAACGAATTATAACCATTTAAAAATATTATGATCGTTTTGTTAAAAAGTAAGTTTTCAGCCAAGTAATCAACTGAAAAAGAGAAAAGAAATGCGATTTTAATAGCTAAGAAAGTGCTAGGCGAGTGGCCAGACCTTGAGGGTAGGAACTGGACTCAAGATATGAATTATCTTGGTTTGAGCTGTTCCTAGAAACTGGACGCAAAGATGGTGTGAGCTGTTTCCCCTAAGGTAATGTTGGAAGCTGGACGAAAAGATGGCGTGAGCTGTTCCCGGGAGCTGGATTGAAGATATGATTATCTTGGTGTGAGCTGTTCCCTGATATGTAATGCGTAAGAAAACCTTAAGGGGGACTAAACTCAGGATATGATTATCCTGCTGTGAGTTGTTGCCCCACAAAGGACAGTATCGAGGTTAAAGTTGCTCTGCTAAGACGCGGTTTGGCCAAAAGTTAAGTACGTATACCCTGGGGATAACGTAGATTAAGAGTGACGATCTCACTTAAGGGCGGTGTTGACCTCCCCTAGCCAGCACAATAAATGTTTTTATGTTATAAGTAAGTTCCTAATAAATAAGAGATTGGGCATTTTGCCATTCTATGCAGTTCAGAAAAGAAAAGAGGTTCTTTTAAAGGAATACGAGCCTCAAGAGGCCAACTAAAGCGTTTTTTAGAAAAGACGAAAGCTTTCAAATGTAAGTAACCTGCATATATATTTATGAATGTGTTTTGAATAAAGTTTAAATGAAATTTCAAGTGAAGTTTGGTTACATCCTAGTAATGCATGGAACATTTAAGCTTTTAAAGGTGCTCATCTTAAGAAAGAATATTTCTTGCAAAGCTTTTCTTACCAATTTGGGTGTCTCAAAAGTTTATAGAAGAGTTGTAAGTTTTAAAGAAGTTTGCGTGATTTCTAAGTTGTTCTTGGAAAATAACGTGAGTCACTATGATTTCCCAAGTGTGATAGAAACCATAATATTCGTTCTTGTGCTACATGATTATGTGCCTGAATGCATGTTAGAAAGGAAGGAAGATCATTCAGGGCCTAGGAATGAGTTGAGGGGCTAGCGTAAAGTATATGAGTGGTAATCTCTCCTTGGGGACTTTGATTGCCTAATACGATAGTAGTATGCCAATACGTGATATGTGACTATTATTGGTATCAATGCCTGCAAATGGTTTTGGTTTTAAGGAGCAGGGAAATTCTCACTAAGCGTGTGGTTGCTCACCCCTTTACTTATTCCCTTTTCCAGGTTGGGATTGACCAGGTATAATAGATATTCTAAAGTTGTTTTGATGCCGACCCCTCAGGAGTCTCTGCCAGCTTAGTAAAGTGTTTGATGCCTACCATGTTGTAAATTTTTAATTTCATTGTTGTATGTGAAAGCATGTAGGCGGCTCTGTACCTATATATGTATCATTCTGACCCTTATTTTAATTGTTTGACTGACAGTGATCCGGGCGAGTGGCCCGACGCTGTGAACTTAGGTTATTTTAGCGTGTGTTATACCAATTTACCAATTACAGGTACCCTTAGTTGAGCTTATACTCTTGAATATTGCTGAAACAAGGGAAACTCTTGCAGTTTTGTTCCAGAAAGACTATCTAAATGCTAATCTAAACCCTCGATCTTCAAGAGCCTTCCTCGGGTTGGGGGCATTACATGATTCTAACTGGGAAAACTATTCTGTCATCATTCTCATCATTCTTTCTATGTTAGTATTAATCATTCTCTCCACGTTGTTATTGATTCTCCTTTCCAATTTATCAATATCAGTATAGCCAGAAGGAGGTTGAACTTGAGCTATGGGAGGTGGAGGTCTATGTACATTGGGTACACCTGAAAAAGTCGGTCTCTGAAGGGAATTTGAAGGATGAGAGATGGGTTGGGAGTTGTTTCCAGGAAACATCCCAGGTTAAGAGTTAGGAACCATAGCATTTGGTCCACCATTCCACGAAAAGTTAGGATGATTTCTCCACCTTTGGGTGTAATAAGGGGAGAAGGGGTCATTCTTGGGTCCCTGGAAGGCCATACTCACTTGCTCTTATTCATTTGCTAACTGATGAGCAAAATAAGGACAAGTACTCGAAGAATGATCTAGGTCCTAGCAATGAGAACAAGACACTGTAGATGTCTAAGATAACTGGGACATCTGGGGAGATAGTCCCTTCAACATGTTTTCTAAAACAACAATCTTATACTCTAAGTGACTTACATCAGAGACAGAATGCAACCTACCCCCTGCAAACCTAGAACTCATGTTGTCATCACGAGCGGTTTCCCACTGCGTGGTTTTGTCAGCTAAGTCTTCTAAAAACTCCAAAGCAGTTGTGGCACTCTTAGAAAGAAAGCCACCCTGACACATGGACTTTACCATGGTCCTAGTCTGTTGGTCAAGTTCTTCAAATATAATTTGGCACAAGTGTGCTTGGTCTAAACCATGATGGGGACATTGGACCAATAAAGTTTTAAACCGATCAAAATATTTCCAAAATAATTCCCTATCAAGTTGCACAAATTGATTTATTTCATTCCTTAGCTTAACAGTCTTAGCATTAGGGAAATATTTTCTTAAGAACAATCTTACAAAATCATTCCAAGAAGTAACAAAATTAGAAGCCAAGCCATACATCCAATGTTTAGCAGAATCTTTTAAAGCAAAAGGAATCAATTTCATTTGCACAACATCAATGGGAATATTAAGGAAATGTATCATAGAACAAACTTCTTCGAATTCCCTCAAAAGTAAATAAGCATCCTCTAAACCTATAAATTTAGGGAGCATCTGGGTATGATAGGGTTTTAATTTGAAGGTCACATTTGGTGCAAGATTAGGCATAACAAAGCATGATGGCGAAGCTAGCTTAGGAGGATAGAAAGTATCACTCAAAGTCCTTTCTTGTGCCATATTCTCTAACTGAAGCTTAGGTTCAGGTTCGGATTCTAAGTCAGGGTTGGGCTCGCTTTGATTTTCAGGGTCTCTAACCCAACTAGTCATAAACCTTACACCCTCACAAAAGGTCCTATTTTTGGTTTTTTCTCTATCTATTTTTTTGGATTTTTGAATTTTCTAATTTTTTTTCTTTTTCCTTAAGCACAAAATCAAATCAAAATGTCACTCAACCTTAAAGATGATTTACAAACAAAAGGTACGAAATCAAATACTTAATCAATCCCTAAAATGGAGATGAGACAAATTTCAACAAAAACCAAATTCAAATTACTAATTCTATTCTAAAACTACAAAACAACAAAATAAAGCATCTAAAACCATAAATCATTTCTAAGTTGTTTTTTTTTTTTTAGTTTTTCAATCAAACGTTTTTTGTAGTGTCAAGTTTTTTCTAAATTTTTATGGGTTTTTGGATTTGCTTCAAGAAATGAACTAAATAAATCACACCTAATAACGAATAAACAAAGTAAATCAAAGCATAAGCAACTAATAAGAACGAAACTAAGAAAAAGAAAACTGCTCAAACTGAGGGAAACATAAACTCTCCACTTGTTTTTGAGGTTTTTTTTTAAAAACATTTAATTTTTTTTGTGGTTTTCAAGTTTTTCTAATTTTTTCAATTTTAGGCTTTTCCAAATATGTTTTTTTTTGCAATTTTTGAAAACTCAAGGAATGCACTAATTCAAGTCACAACTTAATAACATAATAAAGCAACCTAATATTAAAGTAGCTACGGAAAAAAAAATGCAATCTAATCTTATGCCGTCGTTTCCAGCAATGACGCCAAAAACTTAAACGATAATTTCGAGCGAAAATAGAATGTGGCAAGTATACGATTGTCGTCGTAGTAATTGAGGGTCGTGTCCTCAGGGATGAGGATGAGATTGAGGTCACAATCGACTAAACTGTCCTCGGCAGAATTAAATTATCCTAAAAATAAAATAGGATAAAGTAACTACTTATTTTATCTCTATTTTCCACACTTTTTCAAAATGTCAACCAAATAAAGAAGGTATTCAAGTGAAATAAGAATGGTTCAAAGCTAAGTACTCACATACCCTATTCTAAACTTACCTAACATACAAATATGCGTCATTAGATAAACATAATGACGAGGTAGAACGAAACTAAAGGAATGGACATTCACTCATTGAGATTACTATTGTTAACAAAATAGCAAAATAACAAAACAAAATCAAAACATAAGCTAAACTAGCAAGGCCAAAACAATACCAAAACAAAACCACACTAGCAAGGCAAAAAAACAAAAAAATAGCAAAACATAATCAAACAGGGGAAGGGGAAATATGACTTTGCTATGTTTTCAGGGAAAAGAACAAATGAAGGTTCCCAACCACCAGACAATTGACCATTTAGCTAATCGAAAGCAGGGAGAAGAACAGATGAAGGGAAAGTGAAGAAGTTAGTCGAAGCAATTTCGGTGCACAACTCAGTACTCAGACTTAAAATCAAAGCCCGTTCAGCACACACCCATACTGAAATGAGGCTAGAAATCAGAGGGAACAAAACGGATAATAAGGGAAAAAATAGGGTCCGAAAATAGAGCAAGCAGGGGAAACAACTTAATACACCCAGATTAAGTAGAGAACGGCAAACAAGAGTAGAAGAAGAATCAAAAGCTCACTATCCGTGAGACCAAGCAACTCCATCGATCACTCTTCATCACTTAGATTATTCAACGAACAAGGGGCTGGAATGAACCCCATTACGGGCGAAGAACAATAAACCGAAACAGGGCAACCAACTCAGACTAGAACCGAGGAGGGGAGCGAGATTTTGGCCATCTATTGACCCCAAAAAAAAATCAGAAACAAGCTTCAACAACAGCAAACAATGGCAGAAACACCACTACCAAGCTCGACGAAATGAAAATAAGGGAGGGGGTGACTGAAATTAAACAAACCAACTCAGAATTCTTACAAAACTAAACTGAAAACCATGAATTTCCACTGGCAATCACGAAATCGTAGCTTAATTACATGAAATTCAGAACCAAAAACCGATCTAACATCAAACCCTAAACCGAATTTTTAAACCCAAAACCCTAAATCTGGAAATCGAAAATAGACGAATTGAACCCTAAAAACTAGAAATTCAAACTAATTGGCACCCTAAAAACTTCCCAACCTCCTCTCTGGATTGAACTCCCTTCAATTTATACCCAAACCCTCTTCAATCTACACCGTCCATCTGGGAACGCGTGGGCAAAGGAGATGGCGCAATCTGGTGGTTGTTGCTTGCATTCCGTTGGATGGGGATGGTGATTTGGCGTGTCGCGGTGGCACTCGGAGGTGGTGAGAGAGATGGGAGAGAGAGAGAGAGAGAGAGAGAGAGAGAGAGAGAAGATGATGAAGATGAAGATGGAGGCGCAAGGGGGGCTATCGGGGTTCTCTTGCGTTTTCCAAGGTCTGAAAGCCGAGAGAGAGGGGAGAGAAAATGAGAGTTAAAGGGGGGGAATGGGTAGCACGTGAGGCTGGGGGGTTTGTCGGTTTTATTTTTTTTTTCTTTTATGTGGTTATGCTAATGGATGAAATAGGTTGGGCTTGAATCAACTTGGCCCAATTCTTCATTTCCGACCTTTTTCCATCTTTTTCTCGCATTTTCTTCCATAATTATTCAATACCTTCAAAACAAAATAAAATCAAATAAAAACCTAAAAATAACAATTATTACAAGCATAAATTGGGTATAAAAGTATTATAAAAATAACATATTTTTGGTACGAATAAATATCCCCACACCAAGATTTTGCTCGTCCTCAAGTAAAATAACTAAACTACCTAAAAGAAAATGAAAAATAAGAAAACGAAAATCCTAACTCACTGTCTTAGAAATCACGGTTGTATTTAGCGTATGCAACAAGCCCTTTAAACCCTTTGATCTCCAAGTGGTCGAGTGAGATCTTGTGAGCGTTTTCAGGTGAAATACCCACAAAATCCAAAAACAAAATAAAAACAGAAAATCGAAAATCTTTTTGGTTTTTTTTTTCAGAACTAATATGTACAAAATTGGGGAAAGATATGTACACGTTCTAATCAAATAAATCACCCATGTAACCAAGATATCGAGCTGTATATAAATAGAATGTACTTGAAAGACCTCTACCCCATAAATGACATCAAAGCACTAATTTTTCATCCCACTATACATCAAGATTCTGAATCCATCCCAGTGCTTGTGTGCAAGTGTATCATCATCCCAAGGCTTAGATTTACCAGAATCAAACTCAATCCCACTTGACTGACACAACTACATGATTGATATATTAACATTGGAAGCAAGCTTTCCCAGTAGCAAGGTTGCCTCAAAGGGTAATACCCAGTAGCACATGCCTCAAAAGGTAACGCCAAGTAGTGCATGCCTCAAAGAGATACTCGTCATTCCAAATTTTATTTCATGTTATTCTTTTTCTCTTCTTTATTCATTATTTTCATTCATTATTTTTTCAAAGTAATCGTGTCACAAGCAAGTGAGAGAATCATTTTGTGGAAGCCTAAGACCTAAGGATAATGATGAAAGGATAAAGAAGGATTGGATTACACAGCTATAATGAACAATTGGAGTTAGAATTAGGGGTTAGAATGTCACACTAAGCTCGGAGACCTTTCATGCACATCCTACTTACATACAAGCTAACAACCAAAGCATAGGAGATTCAAGCTAATCAGAAAGAGTACAAAATGTCCCCCAAAACAAAACAAAAATCCTTTTGGATTTTTCAAATTTTTTTAAAAAAAAGTATGTACAAATGGGCACCTCTTCCCTGCACCAAAATCTCACAATGTCTTCATTGGGAGTGGGAAATGCACATGAAGACCAAAAAGAAAAATCTTAAAAGAAAATACATGTTCAAAAATAAAAAAAAGACCTAAAAACAAAACAATCAACATAGAAAAAGAAAAGCAACCAATTATACAAAAAAGAAACTAGAATAAGACAACGAACACAAATGGAGAAGAAAAGAGAGAGAAGAAGAGAAGAAATTTCTAGCAAACTAGGTCGGGTGCTAAATAGACCCAAGCTATCTCAGTTCACAATCATTGATCAGGGCTCGATTCGTGGAGCATCAGACACTCCACATCTTCTTGGCTCGGTAACTCCAGAAATTGTTTAAAATGCTGGATATTCACTTTGAAGGTAACACCACTCTAAGGATCCTGAATTTCAACTGCACAATAAGGAAAAACATCTGAGACAATATAAGGGCCTGTCCATCGGGACCTCAATTTCCCTGGAAACAAATGGAGCTTAGAGTCATGTAAGAGTACTATCATTCCTAGGGTAAACTCTTTTCTAAAAATATGTCGATCGTGAAACAACTTTGCCCTCTCTTTGTAAGACCGAGCGCACTCATAAGCCTCAGCTGTAATCTCATCAAGCTCACTCAGCTACAATCATCTCTCCTCACCTGCCTCAGTCAAGTCATAATTATGCTTCTTAATAGCCAACCACGCTTTATGCTTTATCTCCACAGGTAAATGACAAGGCTTACCACAAACTACCATAGAAGGTGACATTCTTAAGGGAGTTTTGAAAGCCGTCCTGTACGCCCAAAGAGTATCCACTAACTCGTCAGCCCAGTCTTTCCTATTCCTACTCACTATCTTTTCTAAAATCTGTTTGATCTGCCGATTGGACACTTCAACCTGGCCACTGGTTTGGGGATGGTAGGGAGTAGCAAGCCTATGGACTATGGAATACCACTTTAGTGAGGCATCAAAAGATCTATTATCAAATTGGGTGCCCTGATCACTAATGATAGCACGGGGCATACCAAATCGAGCAAAAATGTTCTCCCTAAGGAATTTCACAACAACCTTATCTTCATTGGTCCTGGAAGGGATGGCCTCAACCCATTTAGAAATATAGTCCACAGCTAACTAAATGTGCTCATTCCCAAAGGAAGAAGGAAATGGTCCTCTAAAGTTCATACCCCACACATCAAAACCCTTTACAACAATGATGGGGTTCAGTGGCATCATATCTCTCCTGCTTATTCTACCCAACTGCTGGCATCTAGGGCAACTCTTGTTGTACTCAAATGCATCCTTAAACAAAGTAGGCTAATAAAAACCACATTGAAGAACATTGGCTGCAGTATTCCTGCCACTAAAATGCCCCTCACATGCCTGGTTATGACAAAAACAAAGGACGCTTCTCACGTCATGGTCAGAAATACACCTCCCAAAGACTTGGTCAGAGCAATATTTAAACAGATAAGGGTAATCCCAAATAAGGAATTTCACAAGGTGGAAGAATCTATCTCTGTCATTCTTAGTCCAACCCTCAGGGATCCTACCAAAAACTAAGTAATTTACAATATTAGCATACCAAGGATCAGGGTGAACAACATACAATTTCTCATCGGGGAAGCACTCAGAAATACTGGCCTTACTCTCTCTATTATAGAGGATCCTAGACATATGATCAGCTACATGGTTTTCAGAACCTTTCTTATCCTTGATTTCATAAGTCTTGGAAAAGCAAAATCCATCTCATAAGTCTAGGCTTAGCATCCTTCTTAGAAAGAAGGTGCTTAAGAGCAGAGTGGTTAGTATAAACAATCACGTGAGACCCAATTAGACAGGGTCTAAACATTTCAAAACCAAAGATCACGACTAAGAATTCTTTCTCAGTAACAGTATAATTCAGCTGGGCATCATTCAATGCGTGACTAACATGGTAAATAACATGGGGTTTCCTATCAACACACTGTCCTAAAACAACCCCAATAGCATAATCAGACACATCATACATCATTTCCAACGGTTCTCCCCAGATGGGAGGATGAAGAACAGGAGCAGAGGTTAAGGCCTCCTTAACCTTAGAAAATACCTCAAGACAATCTTTAGAGAAATAAAATGGCACATCCTTAGCTAGCAGATTAGACAAAGGCTTTACAATCTTACTAAAGTCCTTATTGAAACGACGATAAAGGCAAGCATCCAAGGAAAGACCACACCTCTTTCACACGAGTGGGAGGGGGAAGATTAAAAATCAGGTCAGTCTTAGCTTTTGTCTACTTCAATTTCATCTCGAGAAATAATGTGTCCTAGGACTATACCCTTTTTAACCATGAAATGACATTTCACCCAGTTTAAAGTCAAGTTTTTCTCCCTACACCTCTCCAACACCTTTCTCAGATTAGACAAGCAATCATCAAAGGAAGATCCAGACACAGAAAAATCATCTATGAAAATTTCCATACATTGCTTAACTAGATCTGAGAAAATATAAATCATGCATCTTTGAAAGGTAGTAGGGGCATTGCACAATCCAAGCGACATTCTTCTAAAGGCATATGTCCCAAATAGACAAGTGAAACTAGTCTTCTCCTGATCTTCAGGAGCAATAGAGATCAGGGCATGGTTGGAATATCCATCTAAAAAGTAATAGAAGGAATGTCCAGCCAACCTCTTTAGCATTTGATCAAAAAAGGAAAGGGGAAAATGGTCTTTCCTTGTGGCAGCATTCAATTTTCTATAATCTATACACACATACCACCCAGATTGAACTCGAGTAGGAACTAACTTGTTCTTATCATTCCTAATCACGAAAATACCGGTCTTCCTAAGGACAACTTGAACAGGGCTAACCCACTCTCTATTAGAGCTGGGATAGATAATCCCATGGTCTAACAATTTCAACACTTCTTTTTTAATAACTTCCTGTAATGTGGGGTTCAAATGCCTTTGGTGGTCACGGTAGGGCTTAGCATTATCCTCTAAATTAATTCTATGTTGCACAATAGAAGGACTAATACCCTTGATATCGGCTAAAGTCCATCCTAGAACTTCCTTGTTCTCCCTAAGTAAAGTGATTAGTTTGTCCTCTTGGTCTTGATCCAGATAAGAAGCAATTATAACAGGTATGGATTCATCGGGTCCTAGAAATGCATACTTAAGAGAGTCAAGAAGAGGTTTCAATTGAAGAACAACAAGGGAAACATATTCAATAGCAGATTCAGAAACAACAGTGAGCAGAGAATTAGTAGTAGAGCACAACTCATCAAATTCAAACACATCATATTCAGGCTCATCATCTATAAGAAATGATTCATACTCAGCAGCAAATACATGAAAGCCATAATCGAATATAGAATCCCCTACCCAGTTATGAGTAGGAAATTCTATATCATCAAATCCAAAAGGCTGTCTTTGCATGTTAAAGATGTTCAATCCTACAGTCATGTTGCCAAAAGACAGTCTCATCATACCATTCCTGTAATTAATGAGGGCATTGGCAGTGGCCAAGAAAGGATGCCCTAGAATCATAGGAACTTGACTAGCTAAGTTGGAAACCTTCTCAGTTTCAATAACAACAAAGTCCACTGGGTAAACAAATTCACCCACTCTAATAAGTACATCCTTGACTATCCCCCTGGGCACCCTAGTCGATCTATCAGCTAGTTGAATGACCATCTTGGTAGGTTTCAGCTCACCTAACTCTAGCCTCTCGTACTCAGTAAAGGCTATCAAGTCAACACTAGCCCCTAGGTCAAGCAATTCTCTGTGAATAAGTTCGTCCCCTATGACTATAGACAAGTTACAGCAACTAGGGTCCTTATACTTCAAAAAGGATCGAATTAGCACCAGAGGTCAAGAAAGCCTTCTTAGGTACACCAGTTGCTCTCTTCGTCGTACATAGCTCCTTTAAGAATCTAGCATATGGAGGCATCCACTGAATAGCATCGAGCAACGGAATGTTGATCTTTACTTGAGAGAAGGTCTCTCTTATCTTCTCAATATGATCTTGATCTTTCTTCTTTAGCCAATAGGGAAAAGGAGGTAAAGGCATCTGGATTTTCCCAGAAAAAGAAGGGGATGAAGAATGCTTAGAAGGTGAAGAATTTGCCAAGTCAGTGGAGTCTTTCTCTTAAAGCTGCTCTTTCTTTAAAGGTGACACAAGAGGGGAAGGACTATCTGAAGCATTGGGGACACCATCAGTAGCATCCCCTGACTGACTGGATGAACCAGTCTCTAGACGAGAAGAGGAAAAAGAATTTGGGAAGAATTGGTGAGGGTACCTGCAAGGTTCATTAGGATTTCTCACTTGGTTATCGACTTCTCAACCAGAACGAAGAGATATAACCGCATTCACTTTCCTGACGGGCTTAGTAGGGTTACAAGAAGAAGGCGGCGCGTGACCCTTAGAGTTCGCCTGAGGTTGACTTGGGAAAGTACCTAGTCCCCTAGAAGATGATGCTAACTAGGAAAACTGTTGGCTCATCATTCTCATCATTCTTTCCATGTTAGCATTAATCATTCTCTCCACATTGTTATTGATTCTCCTTTCCAATTTATCAATATTAGTATACCCAGGAGGAGGTTGAACTTGAGCTATGGGAGGTGGAGGTCTATGTGCATGGGGCACATCTGAAAAAGTCGATCTTTGAAAGGAATTTGAAGGATGAGAGATGGGTTGAGAGTTTTTTCCAAGAAACATCCGAGGTTGAGAGTTAGGAACCGTAGCATTTGGTCAACTATTCCATGAAAAGTTAGGGTGATTTCTCCACCTTGCGTTGTAATAAGGGGAGAAGGGTTCATTCTTAGGTCTCTGGAAGGCCATACTCGATTGCTCTTGTTCAGTTACTAACTGATGAGCTAAATAAGGAGAAGCACTCAAAGAATGATCTAAGGCCTGGCAATCAGAACTAGACAGTGTAGATGTCTGAGATAACTGCGACACCTCGGGCGATAATCCCTTTAACATATTTTCGAAAACAGCAATCTTAGACTCTAAGTGACTTACATCAAAGATAGAATGCAACCCACCCCCTGCAAACCTATAACTCATGCTGTCGTCACGAGCGGTTTCCCACTGCATGGTTTTCTCAGCCAAGTCTTCTAAAAACTCCCAAGCAGTTGTGGCACTCTTAGAAAGAAAGCCACCCTTACACACGGACTCTACCGTGGTCTTAGTCCATTGGTCAAGTTCTTCATATATAATCTGGCACAAGCATGCTTGGTCGAAACCATGATGGGGACATTAGGCCAACAAAGTTTTGAACCTGTCAAAATATTTCCAAAATGATTCCCTATCAAGTTGCACAAATTGATTGATTTCATTCCTCAGCTTGACAGTCTTGGCATTAGAGAAATATTTTCTTAAGAAAAATCTTACAAAATCATTCCAAGAAGTAACAGAATTAACAGCCAAGCCATATATCCAACGTTTAGCAGAATCTTTAAAGCAAAAGGAATCAATTTCATTCGCACAACATCAATAGGAATATTAGGAAAATGCATCATACAACAAACTTCTTCGAATTCCCCCAAAAATAAAAAAGCATCCTCTAAACCTGTAAATTTAGGGAGCATCTGAGTATAATGGGGTTTTAATTCGAAGGTCACATTTGGTGCAAGATTAGGCATAACAAAGCATGATGACAAAGCAGTCCTAGGATGATAGAAAATATCACACAAAGTCCTTTCTTGTGCCATATTCTGTAACTCAGGCTTATGTTTAGGTTCGGGTTCCAAGTTAGGGTTGGGCTCAGTCCTAACAAGTCTCTGATTTTCAGGGTCTCTAACCCAACTAGTGATATAAACCTCACACCCTCACAAAAGGTCCTATTTTTGGTCTTTTCTCTTTCTCTTTTTTTAAAATTTTTGAACTTTCTAATTTTTTTCCTTTTTTCTTAAGCAAAAAATCAAATCAAAATGTAAGTCAACCTTAAAGATGATTTACAAACAAAAGGTAGCCAAATGAAATAGTTAATCAATCCCTAAAATGGAGATGTAAAAAAAAAACCAAAAACCAAATTCAAATTACTAACTCAATTCCAAAACTACGAAACAACAAAATAAAGCATCTAAAACCATAAACGAATTCTAAGTCGTTTGATTTTTTTTTTAGAGTTTTTCAATCAAGCTTTATTTTTTGATTCCCAACTTTTTTAAAATTTCCACGGGTTTTTGGATTTTTTTCAAGAAATGAACTAAATAAGTCACAACCAATAACGAATAAGCAAAGTAAGTCAAAGCATAAGCAACTAATAAGAATGAATCTAAGAAAAGGAAAAGTGCTCAAACTGAGGGAAACATAAACTTGCCACTTGTTTTTGAGGGTTTTTTTTATTTTTAATTTTTTTTTGTGGTTTTCAAGTTTTTCTAATTTTTTCAATTTTAGGCTTTTCCAAATGTTTTGCTTTTGGATTTTTGAAAACTCAAGGAATGCACTAAATTAAGTCACAACTTAATAACATAATAAAGCAACCTAAGATTAAAGTAGCTACGAAAAAGAAAATGCGGCCTAATCTTATACTGTCGTCCCCGACAACGGTGCCAAAAACTTGTACAATGGTTTTGAGTGAAAATAGAATGTCGCAAGTATACAATTGTCGTTGTAGTACTTCAGAGTCGTGTCCTAAGGGACGAGGATGAGATTGAGGTCACAATCGACTGAACCATCCTAAGTAGAATTAAATTATCCTAAAAATGAAATAGGCTAAAGTAACTACTTGTTTTATCTCTTTTTTTCACAATTTTTCAAAATGGCAACGAAATAAAGAAGGTATTCAAGCGAAATAAGAACGGTTCAAAGCTAAGCATTCACATACCCTTTTCTAAACTTACCTAACATACAAATATGCGTCATTAGATTAACATAATGATGAGGTAGAATGAAACTAAAGGAAAGAACATTCACTCATTGAGATTACTATTGTTACAGAAGCTAAACTAGCAACGCCAAAACAGTACCATAACAATACCACACTAGCAAGGCAAAACAGAACCAAACAGGGGAAAGGGAAATATGACTTTTCGTCGTTTTCAGGGAAAAAAACAATTGAAGGTTCCCAACCACCAGAAAATTGACCATTTAGCTAATCGAAAGCAGGGAGAAGAACAGATGAAGGGAAAGTGAAGAAGTTAGTCGAAGCAATTTCGGTGCACAGCTCAGTACTTAGACTCAAAACCAAAGCTCGTTCAGCACACACCCATACTGAAATTAGGCTAGAAATCAGAGGGAACAAAACGGATGATAAGGGGAAAATTAGGGTCTGAAAACAGAGCAAGCAGGGGAAACAACTTAATACACCCAGAATAAGTAG
This sequence comes from Selenicereus undatus, assembly GCA_017589665.1. Lineage (NCBI taxonomy): Eukaryota > Viridiplantae > Streptophyta > Magnoliopsida > Caryophyllales > Cactaceae > Selenicereus > Selenicereus undatus. Next base: position 36,494,981 of record JACYFF010031956.1, on the reverse strand, counting down.
AGAACGGCAAACAAGAGAAGAAGAAGAATCAGAAGCTCACTATCCGTGAGACCAAGCGACTCTCTCGATCACTCTTCATCACTTAGATTATTCAACGAAGGAGGAGCTGGAATGAACCCCATTACCGGCAAAGAACAGCAAACCGAAATAGGGTAACCAATTCAGACTACAACCGAGGTGGGGAACAAGATCTCGGCCATCCATTGACCCAAAAAAAAAAAAACAGAAACGAGCTTCAACAATAGCAAATAATGGCAGAAACACCATTACCAGGCTCGACGAAATGAAAAGAAGGGAGGGGGTGATTGAAATTAAAGAAACCAACTCCAAAATCTTACAAAAGCAAACTAAAAACAATGAGTTTCCACTAGCAATCTCAAAATTGTAGCTTAATTACATGAAATTCGGAACCAAAAACCGATTTAGGGTGTGTTTGGTAGGGGAGAAAATCATTTTCCCGGAAAATGATTTTCCCATTTTACGTCGTTTGGTAAAACAAGGAGGGGAAAATCATTTTCAGGGGAAAATCATTTTACCCCATTTGAAGGAAATTGTTTTTCCTTGAAAAAGTAGGGAAAACGATTTTCCAAACCCAATTTTCCTTGCCCAATTTTGTCTCTCGTTCTATTTTCTTTTAATTGTACCTAGAATCACTCTATTTTCATTCTCATTTTGTCTCTCATTCTTCCCATATTCTTCAGGTTCATCATGTTCATCGATGATTTCCATCGTTAATCTCTGTAATATTTATTGAGTTCTCTAATCGTGCTACAGTTGCCTTTTTGAAGAACTTCGCAATTTAAGATGCTCATTGTCTCCCCGTTCATCATTTTCTTTAATCTGGATTTAATATCACTCAAAGTCAACTGGGTAATCCTTGGAAATAGTGCAAAAATTGAAATTCATTAATGTTGACTCTCTCTTTTGCTGGGTTTGTTACTGCGTATATTTCTTACTGATATTTTGGGTTTGATTTTGAAGAGGAGAGAGAAACAAAATTCGTTGGCTGGGTCGGGTAGGGGTGTGCAAAAAAAATTCGAAACCGAAAACCGAACCGAAAAACCGGTTAATTGAATAAATTTTTCAAAAAACGAAAATTTTTTTCGGTTTTCGGTTCGGTTACGGTTCGGATTATTTGAAAATTCGTTTAAAAACTATACGTAAAAAATAAAAAATTTCAGTAAGAAAGTGCACTTTTTAATTATTTATCAATGGTAGCAAAAGTTTAATTTTTATAAAAAGAATTTAAACATAAAAAAATGACAAATTTAGGTAAGAAAGTATAAGTTTTTTATTATTTGTAAACAGTTAACCGGTAACCGAACCGAAAAATCGGTTAACCAAAATTTTCGGCTCGGTTACGGTTCGGGTTTTGGAAGAACCGAAATTTTTGGTTAACCGAAAAACGGTTAACCGAAATTTTCGGTTCGGCTTAGTTACGGTTAGGAATTTTTTCGAACCGAAAAACCGGTTAACCGAAACTCCGGTTAATCGGTTTTGCACACCCCTAGGGTTGGGTAAGAGTAGTGACCAAGGAAGGGGGTTGATGGTAAAAAGAAATGAAATGATAATAGGGGTTCATTCTATCAAATAGCAAAAAATGAAGTGGAAAGAAAATGATTTTCCATTCTACTAAACAGCTGAAAATGTAAGTGGAAAATCATTTTCCTTGAGAAAATATTTTTCATGGAAAATGATTTTCCCGCCTACCAAACACACCCTTAACATTAAACCCTAAAACTAAATTTTTAAACCTAAAACCCTAAATCTGGATATCGAAAACATACGAATTAAACCCTAAAAACTAGAAATTAAAACTAATTGGAACCCTAAAAACTTCCTAACCTCTTCTCTGGAGCCGACTCCATTCAATTTATACCCAAACCCTCTTCGATCTACACCGTCCATCTGGAAACACGTGGGCAATGCAGATGGTGCAATCTCGTGGTTGCTGCTTGCATTCCGTTGGATCGGAGTGGTGTTTTGGCGTGTTGCGCTGGCGGTCGGTGGTGGTGAGAGAGATGGGTTAGAGAGAGAGAGAGGGAGAGAAGATGATGAAGATGAAGATGGAGGGGCAAGGGGGTGCTATCGGGGTTCTCTTGAGTTTTCCAGGCTCTAAAAGCCGAGATAGAGGAGAGAGAAAAGGAGAGGTAAAGGGGGGGAAATGAGTAGCACGTGAGGCGCATGTGGGAGGCTGGGGGTTTTTCGGTTTTATTGGTTTTTTTTTCTTTTATGTTGTTATGCTGATGGATAAAATAGGTTGGGCTTGAATCAACTTGGCCCGATTTTTCATTTTCGGCCTTTTTCCATCTTTTTCTCGCATTTTTTCCATAATTATTCAATACCTAGAAAACAAAATAAAATCAAAAAAAAAACTAAAAATAATAATTATCACGAGCATAATCGGGCATAAAAGTATTGCAAAAATAACATATTTTTGGCATGAACAAGGTGATGGACGCAACAACTTTGGTCATGCTCCTAGTCATCACTCCAGTGCTTTGATTACCAGATACAATACTGGCCTTTGCAGATGTTTTATATGTAGATCCGATAGCTTGCTTCTTCAAAGATTGGTACATGGTGTTTTTGGCAGTCATGTCTTCTTCAAAGGAATGCAGAACTTGTTAGCTAGGAGAAAGAGATGAGAGACAGATAGGTCCCACCAAACGTGCCAAAATTTTTAACACAAATGTCAAACCTAAAATAAATTAAGCAAGAAATTGAGTATTAAATTTGAATTTTTGTATTTTATATCAAAGAAGATATGAGTACAATCTCTGTGTATTTGCTACAAGTAAACAAAAAAACAATTCCTCTTATTTGAACCCCAATTTGTTCTTGAAAAAGGCACAGTTGACTTGAATCACGATCAAGTTGATTGATTTGACTTCCTTTGAATGGACTTCAATGAATTTGATCTTGAGAGAGGACCTAAAAGGCTTGGTCTCAATCAATACGAGTTTTCTTTGATCTTCGATTATAGACGACACGTCTTTTGATTGTGCTTTGTTGTCTTCCTTTAGAGAAGTTAGTCGTTTACCTCTTCAGAATACCTTGGAGTGGATTAATCTTCCAACTCCTAAGTACGAGGGAGTACTGCTCCATTTACAGGGAAAGAATCCCCATTCCTTTACTAGGGTTTACGGCTTATTCGTCTTCTTTTGGTCGTCGATTCGGAATTTGGCATGTTTGTCCATTTGACAGGCGATTTAATAGTCAATTTACCCGTTAACTTGGTAATAGTTTGAGTCATGATTTGGCCGTCATTTGGGTTGTAACTTAGAAGTCATTTTTGCCCATTTATATAAATAAAATAAATTAACCAAATAAACTGAATCAAAATAATTAATTTATATTTATTTCTGATCTGGCACACTTTATGAAAATTTTAGTGGCTACAAATTGCCCCCTCGAGAGTTGACCGTAGTGATGACTTTGGAGTGTCGAATGCGGTCAAGTCTTGAAACTTGGAAGTTGGTAAGAGTACACTCACTATTTATCTTGTTGGAATATAGGGCTCATCTTCTTGACTTAATCGGGTATCAAGCGAGCTGGGTTTTTTGTTTTTTTTGGGTTGAAGCATCAGAACTTGACTTGACAAACACCAAGTTCAAAGTGTAACTTGATTTGATGAGATAGCTTGAGATTTTGTAAAACAACTTAATTTTGGATCTTAAGTTTGTTGAATCGGAGAAGCTGATGAATAAAGGGGTCTACCGCAAAACACTCAAGAAAGGGTTATCAAAGAGATTTTATGAGATTTTTTATTTTTAGTAAAAATAATTACGATGAGATCTTCCATAATATCCCCCCTAGTTTTGTGCTAAGTATATATTTTCTTAATCCTTAATCCTAGAATGAAATCTCGACGAAGGAATCAAAAGAGGTATTGAGATCAATCATAGACATGCTTCATGAATGCGTTGTGGTAGCCCCCATGAAAGAAGAAGCAAAGATGCTATGCCCAAAACAATGAATGGAGCACTGCAAACATTCTCTGACAACCATGCTTAGAACCAATTTCGTTTTGAGGGAATGGAATTCTTCCCCCATTTTCCCTCTTTATTGTGGGCGTGAATTACGAAAGAAGAGGCACTCATTGCAAATAATTTCTAGCATCAACACCTTAGAGAACTTTGTTCTCAATTAAACCTGAGTGTCGCTTCATCGCATACTTTTCCAACAAAAACCCTTATGTTTCTTTTTTTTGTCATTTTGTGATGCTATGCCTTTTCTTTTAATTTTGCCCCTTTTTTGTTTAATTTTTTTGTTTTTCGATACAAACATACCCTTCTGATTATGCGAGACCCCAATCTATGGATTGATAATAGTTATCCAAAGTCGAATTCGATTTAATTATCAGTTAACCTTTAAATGTCTAACCATTTTTGGGTACATCAACAGATTAATCTTGAATCCTCCTAAGAGGAACATACAAAAGGAGAAAATCCTCCAAAGGTGAATTTGACTTGATTATCGGTTAAGCTTTGAATGTCTAACCCTTTTGGGTACATTAACGGGTTAACCGTAAATCCTTCTGATAAACATCCTTTTCACCTCTTTCGAGCTCAATTTCGACCTCTCGTTTAGTCATTTTGGGGTTGAGTGTCAAAGCATAAGGGTCGAATAGGCCCCTTTTACCCAAAATTTGCTCATTTAAGTTGTTTTCATATTTTTTTAGGAGTTCCAGTTGAAGGAAAGAGGAAAATCCACTATTACCACGCAAAAGGATGGCCAAGAAGCCGGATTTCCACCTAAGGAAAAGGTGACCGAGGACCAAGGGCCCGGCATGGAGACCGCATGCCAGGAAGCCCGGTCGTGCCAAGCAAAAAAAATGCAGGAGCACGCGAACAGGGATGTGACATGGTGGCATCGTGCCACGTTAGTAGATCCGTGACTAAATTGCTTTGTGGTGGTTACAATTTTTCATCTTATAATTGTTGGCTATAGTTGTCAACAAGGGACGATTTTAGGTTTTCAACATTAGATACCTTTCACAAATCTTAGACATTAGATTGAAATTGAATCGAAGGCAAATTGGTGCTACTGCTCTAAGAATCAATTAAAGTACGTTTCTTTTCTTCTTTTCTTTGCGATCTACATCAAAGTTTATATCTTTTGAGATGTCTTCTAGCTTCTTGTTCTTGATTGTAATTATTAGCATGACTAGAGACTAAACTATTAGCCTTGGATTGAGAGTAGCCCCTATTATGCGAAAGTGAATCATGTTTTAGGTTTTTGTGAATCATGTCCATGAATGCAATTCAAATTCTTATCTAGTATGCCAACTGTTTATTGAATTACTTGAGAGAGTTTTATTCATTGTTCTTAATTAGGATTCAGGAGATCAGCGAAAATCGAATCCTTTATCTAGTGCGACTTTGTGGGCAATTGATCTTCCTGATGTGAAAACAGTTAGGGCTTCAATTGGGATTATTTGATTACATAATCTTATGACCTTGATCATCTTAGTTTCATGAAAATAGATAACTAGGATTATCTTAATCAGTCTATTGACCTTTGAGAGAAGGCTTGTAATCCCTTCCACTTCGATTGTTTGCATGGGAATGGTTTGCATGATTTAGTTATGGTTCATGTAGCGTAATAGATTGGTGAATCCCAATCTAGGAGCTTTATTATCATTGAATTGAACAATTCATCAGTTTCAGCAGAATAGTACTGCTAGTTAGTAGTCATTCAACCCTATTGAATTGCTGCCTAAATTAAGTGTTATAAATCGAATTTGGTGATTGAAATCAACTTTCTTGTAGACACGACCCATACTTGCTATTGCTAGCTGCAATTGGCACCGTGCACTTACGGTAACATTTTGAGACAACAAGTTTTTCGCATCGTTGCTGGGGAGCTTGTTTATTCCAACATCGGAAGCGACCAAAACACTCTAGATTAGACATTTTCTTTTTCTTTTTCTTTTTCCTTTTCCTCTTTCGGTCTTTAAGCCATGGTTGGACTTGCTTACGCTTGGCGTAGTTTTTGGCTTTTTATGGACAAGCGCAGTCAGAAGGAGCGACAACTCATTCCTTTTGAACCTGAGATAGAAGCCACTACATGGAGGTAAAGCGGTGCAAGAAAGAGGTAACAAGCACAAATCAACATGGTCGAGAGAGTTCCTCGGGTGCTGCGGGACTATGTCTGTAAGCTACCGGCATCATCTCCTCCATTGTGAACCCGGCTGTCGAAGGAAACAACTTCGAGTTGTGCCCTGCTCTTGTGTCATTCATGGATAAGGACCAATTCGGTGGGTGTCCCATGGAGAACCCCCACATTTAGCTTCACAACTTCCTAGCAAAGTGTGACACAATTAAGCTCAACGGGGTCTCCGCTGATGTAATTAGGCTTAGGCTCTTCCCTTTCTCTCGGATGGACAACGCGAGTGACTGGCGCCTTAATGAGGAGCCCAACTCGTTTACGACCTGGGAGGCCCTATTAAGAGCTTTCCTTAGCAACTACTTCCCTCCAGGCAGGACCTCTATGTTGACAACGAAAATCACTAAATTTTCTCAGTGACGCAACGACTCACTATATGAAGGGTGGGAAAAGGTTTAAGGATCTTCAATGCCAATGCCCCCAACATGGAGTTTTTGACTGGCTTCTAATCCAAATCTTCTATAGTAGATTGAACCAGTCCTCGAAGATGTCCGTTGATGCCGCAGCTGGCGGCGCACTCATGGGAAAATTAATTGAGGCCACGAGAGCCTTGTGGAAATGGCCTCCAACAATTACCATTGGTCTAGTGAGAAAGTGACCCCAAAGAGGACCGGTGGGGTTTAAGGAGTTGACGTTGTGGACTTGCTTGCCAACAAGGTTGATGCTCTAGCATAGTGATTTGAAAGGCTTGAGACTTCTTCCTCGGGGAGTTTAGTGGGGAGTTCTTCAGGCACAATCTTTGAGGTTGGGACTCTTTGTGAGATTTGCAACATTCAAGGCCATGTTGCTGCTGAGTGCCAGTGCACTTTCCAGGGTGTTGAGCATGCCAATGCGAAGCACAACTACAACCAATGCCCTACTCAAACACTTACAACCCCGGTTGGAGAAATCACCCAAATTTCTCCTACCACAACAACAACCCCATTCCACCCAATGCCACTCAACCTCAACCCCCTGGTTTTCAATACAAAGCTCCTTATACCACACCTCCATGACAACAACCTCCCCAACTCATGTCCAATCAGTAGAGTCTTATGGAGCGCTTCATAGCGACCCAAACCAAGACCAACAACGCACTTGGTGAGTCGGTCAGTCAATTAACTTCCAAATTTGAGACTTTGACCACTCACCAGAAGATGATGGAGAACCAAATCGCCCAGATTGCACAGCAAGTGAGCCATTTATCTAAGGCCCATGGGCATCTGCAAGGTCAACTTGAGACCAACCCCAAGGGTTCAATGAATGCCATCACATTGCAAGGTGGCAGGGAGTTAGAGTGTCCTCAAATGCCTATGAGGTAGGACAGAAGGGGGGTTGACAATGAGGAAGATGTTGAGAAGGAGGCCCCCATTGAAACTCCAAGTGAGAGGGTTCATACTAAATGGACAAAGGAGGTTCGAACTAAGCACATTTCACCTCCAGTAAAGCTTACAAGCCTCCTGTTCCATATCCTCAGAGGGTACTGAACGCTAAGGAGGAGTATAAGTGTGGGAAGTTCCTAGAGATATCGAAGTAGTTTCACATCAACGTTCCCTTTTTGGAGGCTATCACTGACATGCCCTCCTGTGCTAAATTCTTAAAGGATTTGATGTCCAATAAAAGGGAAACTACTTGCGAAAGCTACAGTGGCTCTCACTGAGGAGTGTAGTGTTATCTTTCAGAATAAGCTGCCTCCTAAGTTTTCAAATCTAGGCACTTTTTCCATCCCTTGTTCAGTTGGGGATGTTACTATCAGCAAAGCGCTATGCGATCTTCGAGCTAGTGTGAGCCTCATCCCCTATTCTATATGTAAGAAGCTGCAAATGGGGGACCTGAAAGCCACTACTATTTCTTTACAGCTAGCTAATAGATCTGTTAAGTACCCTATGGTAGTCTTAAGGATGTCCCACTACAAGTGGACAAGTTCTTCATCCAATGTGATTTTATCGTTATGGAGATCGAGGAAGACTCCTACATCCCAATCATCCTTGGGCAACCCTTTTTAGCTACTGCGGGCGCAATGATAGATGTGAGGAATGGCAAGCTTTCCTTTCCAATGGGGGATAAAAAGGTGGAATTCAGCTTACCATAGCCCATGGCCTCTCCCACTCCAGGGGACTCATGCCACATAGTCGACGTGCTAGAAAGAGCACTTAACCAAGAGGCCAAGGCTTATCATTATGTGGGGGATCCACTAGAGGTCGCTTTGATCGGGTGCTATGTGATCGACTCCCATTCGAGAGAGAATGAGGAGTATGCTAGGCTCCTTAATGAGTCCACTGCCTGTACGCCTAGACAGTACCCCAAGGAAATCTTTAGTGTGGAGGAACCTGCCTTCAAAGAGCAGGAGAAGTGCCCACCAAAGGTAAAGTTAAAGCCTCTACCTTCCCATCTCAGGTATGAGTTTCTTAATTTTGCTCATCAGCTCCCTATTATTGTCAGTCCTAAGCTGGATGGGCCCCAGTTGGAACAATTATTGGACGTGCTTTGGAAGCATAGGGGTGCCATTGGCTATAGTATTGACGATATTAAGGGACTAAGTCCTTCATTATGCATGTAGTGCATCTTTCTTGATGAAGGTCATCGCCCCTCTCGACAACCTCAATGTTGCTTAAATCCTAACATGCAAGAGGTTCTGAAAAAGGACGTTATCAAACTACTTGACGCTGTGATCATCTACCCCATTTCAGATCGTGAGTGGGCGAGTGCAGTTTAGGTAGTTTCGAAAATGGGCGGGATGATTGTCATTAAGAATGAGCATGACGAGCTTATTTCGACTAGGACTGTGACCGAGTGGTGAATGTACATTGATTATCATAGACTGAATCAAGCCACTGGAAAAGATCATTTCCCCTTCCCCTTCATCGATCAAATGTTGTAAAGGCTGGCAAGGCATTCCTTCTTCTGTTATTTGGATGGATATTCGAGTTTCTTTCAGATTCGTGTTCATCCCGATGACCAGGAGAAGACGACCTTCACATGCCCCTATGGTACATTTGTTTATCAAAGAATGCTTTTCGGGTTGTACAATGCACCTACCAGTTTTCAATGACGCATGACTGTTATATTTTCTAATCTCATTGAGAACATCATGGAGGTGTTCACGGATGACTTCTCCATCTATAGGGGGTAACTTTGACCTGTGCTTAGAAAATCTAACTAGGGTACTCTGTAGATACGAGGAAGTCAACCTAGTGTTGAATTGGGAAAAGTGTCACTTCATGGTGTAAGAGGTGGTTGTACTGTGTCATGTTATATCTGTAGGGGCATTGAAGTGGATAAAGCTAAGGTTGAGGTTATTGAGCGGTTGCCCCCTCCTACATCAGTAAAAGGGATGCGGATTTCCTTGATCATGCGGGATTCTATCGGTCCTTCATCAAGGACTTCTCCAAGATCACAAAACCTCTAACCCAACTTCTAGCCTAGGATGCTCCATTTGTCTTTACTGATGAGTGGCATGAAGCATTTTGTAGGATTAAGTAGACACTAATTTCTGGCCCCATTGTACAACCACTAGATTGGGATATCCCCTTTGAGATCGTGTGTGATGCTAGCGACCATGCGGTGGGAGCAGTCTTGGGACAGAGAAAAAACAGAAGCCAATGGTGATCTACTATGCTAGTAGAATGCTGGATGAGGCTCAGCAGAACTATAGAAGGATAGAGAAGGAGTTGCTTGCGGTCGTGTATGCAATGGAGAAGTTTCAACCTTATCTCCTATGCTCCAAGGTCATTGTGTACACTGACCATTTTGCACTCATGCATCTCCTCATGAAGAAGGATGCGAAGCCTCGCCTCATCTGATGGATACTACTACTACAGGAGTTCGATCTAGAGATCAAGGACAAGGCGGGGGTAGAGAACGTTGTTGCTAATCATCTCTCCAGGATCATTGTTCAAAGCCACGATGTCCCCATTGATGATGTTTTCCCTGATGAGCATCTCATGGCTATATCGACAGGACAAGCCCCATGGTTCGCCAACTTCACAAATTGCTTAGCCTTGGGGATTTTCCCCCATGATCTCTCCTCCCAACAAAAAAAGAAGTTCCTCCATGATATCAAGATGTACTTTTGGGAGGAACCTTTTCTTTATAAGCTGTGTAAGGATGTGCTTTACCTGCGTTGCCTCCCCAAGGAGAAGACTGAGTGCGTGATTTCTTTCTATCATGACTCTCCATGTGGAGGACATGCTAGCACCTCCAAGACCGTCGCGAGGGTCTTCCAAGCTGGATTCTTTTGGCCTTCCTTGGTCAGAGATGTCCACCATTATGTTCAGTCATGTGTTTGCTGTTAGAGGATAGGAAACCTCTTGTGGAAGAATGAGATGACCGTCAACTTCATCCTAGAAGTTGACATATTCGATGTTTGGGGCATCGACTTCATGGGACCTCTCCCATCATCAAAGGGCAACCGATTCATCTTGGTTGTTGTGGATTAAGTCTCCAAATGGGTGGAGGTAGTGGCTAAGCTATTCAAGAAGGTCATATTTCCCCTCTTCGGGGTTCCGAGGGTACTCATTAGCGACAACGGGATGCACTTTATAGAGAAGAAACTGAAAGCCCTCTTGAAGAAATATGTAGTGCATCATAAGTATGGACTTGGCCACCGCCCTCAAACTAGTGGCCAAGTGGAGATCTCTAACTGGGAAATCAAGTCAATTTTATAGAAGACGGTTGTGCGATCTCGCAAAGATTGGGCGGACAAGTTGGATGACGCCCTTCGGGCTTACCGGGCCATGTTTAAGACTCCAATAGGAACCACTCTGTTCCAATTAGTTTACGGTAAGCCATGCCACCTCCCCGTAGAATAGAACACAAGGCCTACTGGGGCATCAAGCATTTGAACTTTAATTTGAAGTCTCCGGGGTAGAAAAGATTATTATAATTGAATGAACTTAAGGAGATCTGGTTGGATGCCGGTGAAAGTTCAAAGATATGTAAGGAGCGAGTAAGCAGGTGGCATTATAAGTTTATCAATAGAAGAGAGTTCAGGGAAGGTGTCTCGGCTCTCTTATTCAACTCTAGACTGAAGCTCTTCCCTAGAAAACTCCACTTCCAATGGTCAGGTCCTTTCAAAATGCTTAAGGTATACCCCTATGGAGCCATTGAGATCGGCACAGAGGCCACCAGTTTGTTCAAGCTGAACGGGTCGCGATGGAAGCATTATATAGTCGGTGAGTCGCTTGAATGGAAGGTTGCATGTGCTTTCCCCAATGTCTCTTCTTCTTAGAGATTCTTCACGGTCGAGCTCGGGGCCTAAAACAAGCGCTTCTTAGGTGGCAACCCAATCTTTACGGCTTTCGAAAAAAATAAAAAAAAAGAAGAGGAAAAGAACAAAACGAAAAAAATGAGTGAGAGAAAAAAGAAGGAAACATCGCTCCAAATGGGCCGAATTGGGAGGCAACAAATTGGCATAGGCACCCCATGCCTGATGGCACGCCCATGCCACCCCCTAAAAATTCAAAAAACAAAAATGGGGGCAAGGAAACCAAGGCTTGACAAACAGCAGAACGGTATGGTGGCACCGTGTCGTTCCCAAAATGCAGGCAGGCAGATAGCATATTGGCACGGGGGCACCTTGCCGTTAGGCACGACCGTGCCCCCTTACTTTTGAGTGAAAAACCTGGTTTCCTTCTTCTTCCTCTTTCTTCTTCATTCTTCCTCCCCACTCTCTCTCTCTAAGCACGCAACCCCCCTCCCTCTCTCACCCCACTCTCCACTCAAATCTCCTCTCAAACTCTCTATTTTTCTTCCAATTTCTTTAATTTCACCCATAATCTATCACTTCCCTCTCAAATTTATCCATTTTCACCCAATTTCATCTCCCACACTACCCACTTTCTCTCTCTAAAACGCTAACCTGTATTATTGATGCTGAACGTTGTAGAGATAGAAACTTCCCTTCCTCTTGCCATTCTAATCTTTTACCATAAGTCTATAGCCTCGATCTAATCTTAATTGCTATCATGGGGAAGAAAAGAGTTGGAAAAGGTTCAAAGGCTTCTTCCATGCCCAAGAAGTCCTCTAAGGCCACTTCATCCTCAGTTGCAGCTTCTTCTGCTAAAGGTACAAAAGATGCTTACCCATTGATTTTGCCTGCTAGTACTAGGGGTTTACACTTTGCTAGTGAGGAACAAAAGACCCGGTATGAGATTTTAGCCACAAGGAAGACTAGTGAGCAAAAGTATTTACATGTCGATTCAATGAGGACTTTGGGCATGCTTGATGAGATGTTGAATTTGATGCGTGAATTGGGATAAATGGAGTACATTGGCATGCAATGTACCTCTTATGACCGACTTATGAGAGAGTTTTGGAGCTCCTTGAATCTGAATTAGGATGGAACCTTTAGGGGCCAAGAGGTAGAAACTTCATTCTGTATGTTTAATGTGGACCACCAGATGAGCTTGATAATGTTCAATGAGTTACTCAAACTCCCGATGGCTGACGGGGCATATAGAGACATTTCCTCCTTATGGAGATCGCACCTCGTTTGCTTGAGCATTACTTGCTCCAAATGGAAGACTCACACAGACTGATTTGGGAGACCTAGAGCCTTTGACCCCTGACAGGCTAAGGCCACTGATATTTGCATATCAACCTCCATTGCCTTTAATGCCTGACCGCTAATATTATTTTTGATCATAACAACAACCAAAATGGTTGTCGGAAGGCAGAGTTTTTCATTTTTTTGGTGTGCGTTGTCGGGCACCTCCATAGACACTAGGGTGTTCATAATCCACCACAGTGATAGGCTCTCCTATTTCCTTGGGGGTGACCTTGGTGTTGGCATCCTCCACCACATGCACATCATTGATACCCGGGGTGACACCATTCGATACCCTTACTACAAATAGATCCTCTTCACTGTTCCTAATGTTGAGCACACTACTGTGACCTATAAGAGAAATTAGAATTGTGATAAAGTAATTAGTAGGGTGACCGTGTTACCTAAGGAGGAGCAGCTAGTTGTTGATGAGGAGGTCGGGCATGGTTAGGAGGGGGACAATGATGATGTTGACGATGAGCATAATGTTGATGATGGCCAAGAGGGGCCCGAGCCTTGGGAACGTATGTTGAGGAGGAGCCCATTCCACCACCACCACCATTTAACCCACCATTCACCCATAAGACTAGCGAGTCCTCTTCTTCATGGTCATACATGTCGCTTCACTCCGCTTTCCTCCGATCCTTCTATGCCCTCTAAGTAGAGGTTTCGGTTCTTCGAGAAGGATAAACTGGTATGTGTGACGACCTCCATCATCTCTCTAGAGTCATTGACTCTATCGACAAGGGAGTCATACTTTCGGGATTTTGTTTATTGCCAATAGGGGCGAGAGCAGCGGCAAATTCAGCATGAGGAGGAACGGGCCATGAGGGAAGCCTGAGAGTACGAAGAGTAAAGGAGGATGAATGAGTTTCTCTAATGAAAATCAGAGTCCATTAAACAGTTGGAGGAGCACTTCCGGGCCTTCCCGGGCGATCAAGGGGGCTCGTCGTCATTTTCATCCCACGATCCGAGCCATTCATCCACCTTCAACCCATTTCCTCCACATTTTTGGCCGCCTCCTAGGCCTAATGGGAACCCCAATGACTATAAGTTGTACCCCCTTCCAGTTAACTTCTTATGTATATTATTTTCATTGGGGACAATGAACAGTTCAAGCATGCGGGGATCTTTATGCATGTTTAGCGAGGATGGGTGTGAGTACTGATAGGTTACAGTGTATATATCTGCTTGTATTTAGAAATTTAGGTTTCATTATAGCTTAGGGGCATTCCTAGGTTGTAATTTTATTTCTTGCATTAGGTAGGCATGTAGGACATTGCATTTAGGTAGACGATGCATTTTGTATATCTTTCCAAACCATTGATCCAAACTTAAGACGTGTTGAGTAGGGTTGTACAAGGTCACGAGGTAATCCTTTCCCTCTTCTCTTTATTTATCTACTTATGGATCTTGCAGTCACTCATATTGCTTATGAAAAAAAAAATCAAAAAATGAAAACAACAAAAGTTTTCAAAAACCCCTCATATGATGATGAGCCAAGACATTGGTGGTTAGTTGGTTGACATGGTTGTGCATACTCTTGAGATCTTCTTGGCAAATGCTCTTATATGATGATTTTAAAATGCTTTGACTACATTGCTTGGTTTGCGCATACTGGCTACCCTTAAAACCCTATTATCATGCTTGATTGCTCCTTTCAAGTGGGCCACTTGCAGGGCTAGTTTTGTGTTTGCTAGTTTGACTCGTGAGACTTTTGGGCCTGATTAGACTATTCATCTATATAGTCTCATTTTATTTCATGTGTGACCCTTCTATGTGCATCTCGTCTAGAACTTGGTCTATTTCTCTCAAAGGCTACTCATATGCTATGCATTGGATGATATGATAGAGGCATTTTTCTTGATTGATTAGTAGCTACATAGCCAAATGACCTTCCTGAAAGTCATGTTATACCCCCCGCTAGCCCTTTGTGTCTTTCCCGCATTTCTCTTATTGCAAACCTAATCACTTACCCCTTGGCCTTGTATGATTTCCTACCCTTAAGGGATTAGTGAAATTTTATCACAGTGAATTTTGTTGGGTAGCGTTAGGTGTAGGCTAACTTGTTTGGTTGGCTACCTTTTGATGTATTGACTGAGGAGATGAAAATTTGTTCCTCCATTATGCCTGTTGGGTTGATCCTATGTAGGGAATGAGTTTGAATTTAAGCCTGTAAATTGTCTCCCTATGCTAATTAGAGAAAAAAATGACAAAACAAAAGGAGATAAAACAAGAAAAAAAAAGGGGAAAGAAAGAAAAGAAAAAGAAGAAAAAGATGAAATGAGAATCAAATGCTGGCATGGTTGGCTTTCTATTTGTCTCAACTCACTTCCTACGCCTATTCAACATGGTTCACGAATCAATATGGTTGGTGGGGATGGTGTGATAGCATGACATGATGTTTGGGATGCATGATCTTTCTTAGTCTCTTGGCTTTAACTCCACATTCCCAAAAATTTCTTTCCCTCCTTACCTCTAACCTTAGCCCCATTACAACCCATAACAAGTCCTCTGGATTGTCATTTGCATTTTCATTCTAGTAGTGGAGGATTGAGAATATGCCCAAGGCTATGGTATGGTTGCTACACTTGGGAGGATGATTGAGAGAGTCGCACACTTTCAAACAAATGAGGGGGAGTGAATCTGTTTTGTTTCCTCGTACAAGAGTCACTGCCAGACCTTCTAGTCCATTGCTTATTTGGGGGCATCCTGATGAGGATGGAGGGGCAATATGGGATAATTGGATGTTAAGTTGAATAGTGTAGTTTTCAATCGACTTTAAATGAGTTTTGAAACTACATGCTTATGCCTTGAATTATCCCACTGGTTGTATGCATCTACGCTTGATTTGGCTGATTTTTCACTGATCTTGCCTGAGGAGGTGAGTAATTAGAGGTTTCAATCCCCCGTCAGTTCATTCATGCCTTAGTCTTACTTGAGGACAGGGAAGAGATAATCATGGGGGAGTTGATAAACCTCCATTTTCACTTCTTTCAAGCTAAATTTTGACCTCTCCTTCAGTGATTTTTGGCTTAAGTGTCAAAGCATAAGGGTCGAATAGGCCTCTTTTACCCCAAATTTGCTCATGTAAGGTTTTTTCATATTTTTAGGAGTTCCAGGTAAAGGAAAGAGGAAAACCCGCTATTAATACACAAAAGGAAGGCTAAGAAGGCGGATTTCAAGCTAAGGAAGAGGTGGTCAAGGACTAGGATCCTGGCATGAATACACCATGCTCAGCAGCCCGGTCATGCCAAGCAAAAAAAAGAGCAGGAGCACGAGACCAGGGATGTGGCACGGTGGCACCGTGCCATGTGGCATGACCGCGCCACGTTAGTAGAACCGCGATTGAATTGCTTTGTCGTGGTTACAATTTTTCATCTTGTAATTGTTGGCGGTAGTTCTTGAGAAGGGGGGATTTTAGGTTTTCCACATTAGATACTTTCCGCAAATCCTAGACATTAGATTGAAGTTGAATCGAAGGCATATTGGTGCTACTACTCTTGGAATCAATTAAAGTAAGTTTCTTTTCTTCTTTCCTTTGCGATGTAAATTAAAGTTTTTATCTTTTATGATGTCATCTAGCCTCTTGTTCTTGATTGATATTATTAGTTTGATTAGAGACTAAACTATTAGTCTTGGATTGGGAGTAACCCTATTACGCGAAAGTGAATCAAGTTTTAAGTTTTTGTGAATCATGTCCATGAATGCAATTCGAATTCCTACCTAGCATGCCAACTGTTTGTTGAATTGCTCGAGAGAGTTTTATTCATTGTTCTTAAGTAGGGTTCAAGAGATCAACAAAAGTTGAATTCTTTATCTAGTGCGACGTTGTGGGCAATTGATCTTCTTGACGTGAAAACAGTTAGGGCTTCAATTAGGATTATTTGATCACATAATCTTGTGACCTTAATAATCTTAGTTTCATGAAAACAGATAACTAGGATTATCTTAGTCAGTCTATTGACCTTTGAGAAAAGGCTTAGATGCGCTTTAAATTGTAATCCCTTCCACTTCGATTATTTTCGTGGGCATGGTTTGCATGATCTAGTTATGGTTCATATAGCATAATAGTTTAGTGAATCCCAATATAGGACCTTTATTATCATTGAACTTAATAATTCATCCGTTTCAGCAGAATAGTACTGCTAGTTAGCAATCACTCAACCCTATTGAACGTTTGCCTAAATTGAGTGTTATAAGTCGAATTTGGTGATTGGAATCAAGTTCCTTGTGGACACGACCCCTACTTTCCATTGCTAGCTACAACTAGCACTATGGACTTACAATAACATTTTAAGACAACACTTTTTAAGCTGAACTTCCTCAAGGATGAAAATCCTCCAAAGGCAAATTTGACGTAATCATGGATTAACCCTTGAATGTCTAACCCTTTAAAGTACACCAATGGGTTAACCTTGAATCCTCTTGAGGAAAAAATCCTTCTACGGCCAATTTGACTTGATTATAGGTCAACCTGTGAATATCTAACCCTTTTGTGTACATTAACCGGTTAACCTCGAATGCTCCTAAGTTGAAACTTCCTTAAAGACGGAAATCCTCTGAAGGCGAATTTGACTTGATTATCAGTTAACCTTTGAATGTACAACCATTTTGGGTACATCAATGGGCTAACCTTGAATCCTTCTAAGTTGAAGTTCCTCAACCGCAAAAATCCTCCAAAGGCGAATTTAACTTGATTATCAGTTAACCTTTGAATGCCAGACCCTTTTGGGTACATCAATAGTTTAACTTTGAATCCTCCTAATGCGAAAATCCTTCAAAGCCGAAAATTCTCCTAATGAGATCTGCATTGCCTATATGACCAATCTGTAGCAGCAACGATACAACTTTTTCATCATGCTTTTGTAGACTTGTCATTGGAAATGTCGAATGCTTAGAGCTCTGCACTAAATGGATCATTTTCTCTATGACTTGCCACAAGCAATACGAAGAGGTTTTTTTGTTTGTTTTTTGTTTTCTTGATTAGGTCTGCCTAGAGTGACTTTCCCAATTTTTCTTACATTTCGATGGGTTACAAATGCAAGTCCGCCTCGTATGGCTTTCCTTATTATAAAGATGGAGGTCACGTTGTTGCCCTCAACAACTTGAAGGACGAGGGCGTATGTCGACAACATGAAGGAGGATGTTATGACACTATTTCTACCAACTTGAGGGAGAAGCCTTGTGTTGCCAACATGAAGGAGGAGGTTATGGCACCGTTGTAACCAAGTTTAAGAAAGAGGAGGAGGTTATGGCACCGTTGTAACCAAGTTTAAGAAAGAGGCATGAATTGTCATTGATGCTAACTCGAAAGAAGAGGTGGATGACTTGAACAATGAGGCTCCAACACTATTATTCGCCAACATAAAGGAAGAGGTATATGTCACTTTCCCCCAATTTAATAGAGTGCTAAGTGTCTACAACTTAAACAATGCAAGAGTCGACTTAGCATCTTTGAGGGTTACAAGCTTTAATGACTTAAGGTTTGTGATCTTTAATGTCTTGAGAGTCCACCACTTTAGTGATAATCTAAGGTATGCTTACATGACACAAATGTTTACTCAGTGACTTGAGAATCAGCAACTTCGATGATTTAGGGGTCTTGCACTTTGAAGACTTAGGATTTTCTTAAACTTTGAAGATTTAGGTGTCTTAAACTTTTGATAACTTGATAGTTTGAAACTTTGATAACTTCGGAGTCTTTATCTTTAACTTAGGAGTCTTGGTTTGGATGAATTTGGAATTTTTACTTTTGTTGCCTTTGGCATCTTAAACTTTGAAAACTTGGGAGTCTTTATCTTCGCCAACTTGGAGTCTTTAATTTCGATGATTGAGAGTTTTGAACTTAGGAGACTTAGTTGTCTTTAATTTTAATGACTTAGGAGCCTTTGTCTTTGATGACTTATGAGTCTTCAACTTGTAATAGTTAAGAGTCTTTAATGTTGATGACTTGAGAGTCTTTGTCTTTAATGACTTGTGAGTCTTGAATTAGGGAGACTTAAGAGTCTTTCATGTTGATGACTTGAGATTCTTTGTCTTTGATGAATTATAAGTCTTAAACCGGGGAGACTTAAGAGTCTTTAATGTTGATGGCTTCAAAGTCTTTGTCTTTGATGACTTATGAGTCCTGAACTTTGGAGATTTAAGAATCTTGACTTTGATGGCTTTTGATTTTGATGACTTGAGAGTCTTTATCTTTGATGGCGCATGAGTCATTGAATTCACATCAAAGTTTGTAATTTTGTTGACTTGATAATCTTTAGGCTACTTGAAAGTCTTTAATTTGATGACTTGAACATCCTGCAGGTGACTTAATGCTCTGTGTTGACTTGAGAGTTTAGAAGTTTGGACTTCGAATTCTTATGGGTGGCTTGAGAGTCGAAATTATTTTACATCTTCGGAGTCTTTGAGAGTGACTTGAAGTCAACTTGGTACTTTGAAAGTTTTTAGATATGCATTGCTAGCATACAATTATGCTTGACTTATCAGTCTTCAACTGAGCTGGAAGTTTGCTAACTCGATGCTCATTTTGGGTTGTCCTTTTTCCAAAGCATTTTCCAATATGATCTTGATAGAGGATTAATCAGATTCTCTGATATCTTCTTCGTGTAATGTGATCTTTCCTTCCTTTGCAAGTTGCAGGACTTGCCTCT
Organism: Selenicereus undatus; assembly: GCA_017589665.1. Classification (NCBI taxonomy): domain Eukaryota; kingdom Viridiplantae; phylum Streptophyta; class Magnoliopsida; order Caryophyllales; family Cactaceae; genus Selenicereus; species Selenicereus undatus. Next base: position 36,475,628 of record JACYFF010031956.1, on the reverse strand, counting down.
TGAATGCCTTGTACTTCTCTATAGGATGACTGATGATCCTGTGATACTCATAGTATTCAGGATCATTAATTCTTCTCATTTATTCAGGACCCCTCAACATTGGGGGTTCTATAAGTCGTTTCTCAAAAAGTTTGTGAAGCATTTTTGGTGTATCATACTCAGAATAAGAATATTTGTTTTTTTTAGAGTCTCTTAGCATAGAGCTTCTACGTCTTGATGATGCCATTAATTCACCATTATCGACTCGTCTTGCATGGTAGGCGATTGTAAGCTCCATATCATGAGCTAGTGTTGCTTATTCTTGGAAAGTCTTGGGCTAGTTTACCTGCAAATCGTCTAGGACATCTCACTCCATTCCTTGAGCACATGTCTCAACAGCTAAAGATTTAGGCAAGTGATCCTTGCATTTCAATGAGAGGGCACACCAATGATTGATATAATCTATGAGTGGCTCTTTATCCCCTTGCCTAGTGTTAGTTAACTCACTTATGCTGACCATGCGGCATGTGCTATAGAAGCGATTTAAAAATTCGTTTTCCATTTTCCCCCCAACTGTCAATGGATGTAGAGAGGAGGTCTATATACCAGTCAAATGCAAGACCTTTAAGAGATCGCATGAATTGCTTCACTAAGATGTCGCCACCTGTGCCAGCATTATTGCAAGCCTCGATAAAGTGCGCTATATGCTGCTTTGGGTTCCCTTTGCCATCAAATTGATGAAATTTTGGAGGTTGGAATCCTTGAGGCATCTGCAGTGCATCAATCCTTTTCATATAAGGCTTGTAGTAATGATGAGTTTTATGACAACCTCCTTCTAAATAAGTCTGCATCGCATCAGCTATCAAGTTTTGAATTTGCTCCACCGACATTGAGTTCATGGTTGAATTGTTTTTTGATTTGCGTTCATCGTTAGACTCCTTGCTGTGATTAGACTCTTTGTCAGAATCTTCATTGCCTGAGCCTTTGTTCTAAACTTTAGATGAACGCTTCCCCAGCTCTGTTTTCAAATCAGTGATTTGCTTATTTTGACGCTTGATTTGAGCATCCTTCTATTCGCTTTCATTGAAGAGTCTTTCGAGAGATGCTTTATGTTTGCCAATTCTTCCTTGAAGTTGATAGCCTCTATCACCATGACTGGCATGACGGCAACGTCGATAGATTCGACTTTCATGTTTGAGAAAAGGGACTCCTTTGGAGTTACTGGGGAAGAATCACTACTACCATGGTCATCCTCCTCCTCATTGAAGGGTTGGAAGATAGAGTTAGTGTAGAGTTGTCATTCATCCAGTCTACATGATGGAGTTTTCCTCACATTGAAGACAGTAAAAGGTTTTAGCTTCAAACTAAGGAGAAAAGCAATTTGATTGGCTCCATCAATAGGCAAGTTGGAGCAAAACTTTTGAATTTGGAGTGACTGCAAAGTTGGAGCCACAATTTTTTGTTTTGGGGTGATGGAGGCAGCAACTTTGGTCATGCTCCCAGTCATCACTCCAGTGCTTTGATTGCTAGATAAAGTACTAGCCTTTGCAGATCTTTAATATGTAGATCTGATAGCTTCCTTCTTCAAAGATTGAAGGATGGCGTTTTTAAGGAGTCATGTCTTCTTCAAAGGAATGCAAAACTTGTTTGCCTGGAGAAACAGATGAGAGGCAGAGAGGTCCCGCCGAGTGTGCCAAAATTTTTAAACACAAATTTCAAACCTAAAATAAACTAAGCAAGAAATTGAGTAACAAATTTGAATTTTTATATTTTATGTCAAAGAAGATATGGGTATAATCTCTGTGTATTTGTTACAAGTAAATAAAAAAATGATTTCTCTAATTCGATCTCCAATTATAATTAAAAGAAGGTCGATTGACTTAAATCCCAATCAAGTTGATTGATTAGACTTCCTTTGAATGAACTTCAATGAATTTGGTCTTGAGAGAGGGCCTAAGAGGCTTGATCTCAATCAATATGAGTTTTCTTTGATCTTCGATAGTAGACTGCACTTGCTTTGATTGTGCTTGTTGTCTTTCTTTAGAGAAATTAGCCCTTTAAGTCTTCAAAATGCCTTCGGAGCTAATGAATATTCCAACCCCTAAATGGGAGGGAGTAGCGCTTTATTTATAGGAAAGCATCCCCCATCCCTTTACTAGGGTTTGTGACTTAATCATCTTCTTGGGCCGTTAATTGGACATTTGATTTATTAGCCCATTTGATAGGCGATTTAATAGTCAATTTGATAGTTGACTTGATAATCGTTTGAGTCATGATTTGGTAGTTGTTTGGACAGTGATTGGAAGTCATTTTGGCCTATTTATTTGAATAAAATCAATCATTAAATAGGCTAAATTGAAATAATTAATTTATATTTGTTTCTGATGTGGCACATTTTATGAAAATTTGAGTGCCTACAGTAAGCTTTGTTGTACACTACACAACACTCACATGAAGGTGCCTTGAGAATAGATCATTGCCATTAAGGATGGTGCTTCGCCAGATCCCTGGCATCATCGGCTAGCTCACATGAGTAAGAAGGTGTTACATATTTTAGGTAATGGTGCTTCATTCTTTTATTATGATAATTCATATTTTATGACTAATTCTATCCTTTATTTTACAAACTGTTAAGTCTTTCAAATATATGTATATGAGAAAATAGCGCAGAATTCTTATGATTTTCACGTGAGAATTACATAAATAAGTTTGGGCACAAAGTTCATCAATCTTACTATGTCCAAGCTCAAATACAAGACCCAACTCCAAGCAGCTCACATTTAAGCCCAGTCCGTTGGGGCCCACCTCCAATTCTAGTAGCCTCCCTCTCTCAGCACCTCCCATTCGAAATGGGCATGTTCTATGGCCTAGATCCTAGGTACCTCCACAGCTCTCACTTTTTCTTCCATTTGGGCTTGTATTCCCAGTAGTGGCGAAGCCCTATTAAAGCAACATCGCATAAGCCTGGCCGCATCCCTTTCTTCTCTCTTTTCTTCTCTCACCTCCGTATGTGCCTGGCCTATCCGCCCAACCTACCTCATCTTTCTCCCCCAGTTGTGAATGCGCCTATTTGCTAGTAGCCACAACCCCAGTTCTTGTCTCTTAGTAGCAGTAGCTCATTTGCATAATAAGCTCCTTCATTTTAGACATGGTCCATTCTTTAAGTAAATGCTAGCATTTGACCTACCACTAGTTTTTCCTTGTTTGATTGAAACAGCTTGGTCATTAAAACAAAATTAATTTTCTCCAATCAATTTTGGGTAATAAGAGGGCTGAATTTCACTATAAAAAAGGGGGGTAAAGGTTGGAGCAAAAGTCAGCATTCACTCATTCGCTCATCCAAGCATCCAAGCATTCCTCCATTCTTTCATCTTCCATCTTTCAATTTTTTTAGAGAGTCTTTATAAGACAACAATTTGGGTTATGCAATTTAGAAGAAACTATTTTTCTTTTCTCTAATCGCCTTATTTTTGAGTCAAATTGCAGAACTCGTGCTTAATTAGTTTTGTAATTATGTAGCAAATTTTGGACATAATAAGTGAAATATACCAATATTAAGAGTATGGCTAGACCAACTTTAATGGTGTTTTTACTAACTATGGCCGGCTAAGTTGTTCTTCTAGGATTAAACTGATCCTTAATAACAATATTGTTTACTAATTTCTTTGGGGTTATTTTTGTCTCTTATATTGTATAATTTTGACTTTATATTTGATCTTAAACTATTTATGCATCTGAATACTATTGTTTATTCATGTTAATTACAATAGTTTAATTTGCTATTCCAAATATATGTTTGACCTTGCAGGCTAATATGATGTTGTGCAATTGGTTTTCAAATTATAATTGTCAAAGTTGGATAATTCACGCTAGAAATTGGATGGCTTACGTCCAAAAAGACTGGTTCATGCTAACTACTAGATAAATAATATCATTCGACAATTATAATCCATCTTTTTAATTGTCATAATGCTTGTAACTTAGGTTAAACAAGAGATTAATTGAACCCCATCTAGGTTAGTAATTCGATATTTGTGTCATTGGTGAAATCCAATGTCCTAAATCTTTCATTTTTGTGTATTTTCTTGAGTCATTTGGTTTTCTTTTGTTTTTCAATTTATATTGATAATTGAACTCCTTGGTTGAATTATTCTTTTTAATTGGAAAAGTTGAGTTCAAAGGTGCTATTGTTCCTCGCGGAATTGACATCCTATGCTCGCTGGTCTACAATTTGTCTTGTGCACCTTCAAGCACATGAGATTTTTAAAATTGAACATAAAATCCACATCAAGTTTTTAGCATTGTTATAAGGGAACAAATAGTGATTTTTCATTTTCTTTTCCTTTCATTCTTTTTATTTATTAGTTTTTTCCCTGTATTCTTCTTAATCCCCATCCTTTTATTTAGTGTTCATTGTTTTTATTTTATTTTGTTTTATTCCCCATTCCCTCCTAATCTAACAATTTTATTTATTTTCTCCCCATTCCCTTTTAATGTAACTATTTTTTCCATTCCCTCCTGATATAATCTAACTATTCTATTTCTGTTATTTGTTTATTTTATTTAATCTAACAATTCTTCTCCCTTTTGTTTTCTTTACTCTCTTCTATTTTTTGTTATTTATTCTTTTTGCAGTTTTCTCCCTTAGATCTTTCTTTATTTTCTTTTATTTACTTATTTTATTTTCTTCTTATTTCTTTTAGCGGTTGTTCTAGAGGTGATTTCATACTATTCTCTTGATTGTTTGTGGGCATATGCATGGTGGACGTTCATTATTTACGTCTTGAAGAACATAATCTTGAAATTAAACATTCTCAACTAAGATAAGAGCTAAAAATCTTGAATATAAAAAAAGATGGCTGAAGAATAAACTCCTCCTAAGCAACTGAAGTAGTATTTCACTCCCACCACTTATGATTTACATACGAGTACCCATATGCCCATTACTATAGGGCCATTTGAGATTAAGCATTACCTTATCCAAATGGTTCCGTCATCCTATGGGCTTGAGTTTGATATTCCTTTCAAGCATATTGATGTATTCTTTGAGGTATATTCTACTGTCTTGTTAAATAATGTATCTAGTGATGCTCTTCATTTGTGTCTTTTTCTTTTCTCTTTGAAAGATCAAGCTAAAGCTTGGTTGGATATTAAGGCAAATATCACCACTTAGGATCTTGCATAAGGAATTCTTGAAAAAAAAAACTCTATTAGTAAACTGGCTACCTTAAGATGTGTTATAACCACTTTCTCACAATATAAAAATGAATGGTTGCATGAAAGTTAGGAAAGTGTTAAAGAGGTGTTGCAAAGTTGACCTCGCCATGAGGTCCCTATGTTGCAATTCATCTAGAGTTTTTATCCTTACTTAGATGAGCATAATAGGCAGACGGTTGATGCATCATGTAGTGGTAGTTTCTTGTATAAAAGTCATGAAGAAGCTAAGAAATTATTTGAACATTTGAGTGAGAACTTACACTTGTATGCTACTTGATCACATTCTAATTTTCTTGGGCAATTGGAAAGTAAAGAGAGGATTTATGAGGCTTCAGATTCAATTGACCTTTCTATCAAAGTTAATGCTTTGACTAAAAAATTTGATCAATTGTTGTGCATGAACAAAGTGTTTAAAGCCCTTTCTATGCATGATGTGCATTCAATTTGTGCTAGTCTCATGCATGCTTCTATTGATTGTCCTTGTGTTGGTAAGTCTGAATGTGTGACTGAAGAACTAAATGTTGCCCATGGATTCCGTCCAACAAATAATCCCTATTTTAAAAATTATAATCATGCTTGGATTAGTCATTCTAATTTTTTATGGCGGTCTCAGAATGTTGAGAATCCTCAAGCCTAGTTTGCAGACCTACCCCTCCTAATTTCCAAAACCAGAGACATGCTCCTCCTTATTCTCATCATGCTTCACCTGGAGCACTGGTATAGACAAATTAAGTTCTGCTCTTTGTAACTTGACTTATGTTGTGCAAAATGTTGATTTTAACATCCAAGAAATTGAGTCTAAAATGCATATTGTTGAGTCTCACTCTCAATCTATAGCAAAGATAGAAACCCAAATTGGGCAACTAGGCATAATTGTAGGTGAAAAAGAAGAAGGAAAACTTTTAAGTCATCCCATACAAAACTCTAAAGTTCAACAATTTCAACAATTGAAAGTTATAATGGTTCTTAGGGAAGTAAAGAAGTAGATAACAAGGTGAATAAGAAACAATATGATAAAGATAAGAGACTTAAGATCATTGAGAGTCCCCTTAAAACTGAAAAGGAAAATGACCCATTCCCTTCCCTTCCTATGCTTCACCACATTGTCGCATATAAGTTAAGGATTCCTTACCGTCAAGCTCTGGATGCACCGTCCCCTTCTAAGAAAGATAAACATAGAGATGTCATTATAGAAACCTCTAAGCAAGTTAACATCAATTAGACATGTGCGCTTTTAAAGACATGTGCGCTTTTAAAAGAAAATCTGAAAATGAGTCTAGGAATGCTCCTTTAAGTGAACAGTTGAACTCTATTTGAAATTTGACACTCCACTGAAGTTCAAAGATCTTAGTGTTTCTACTATTTCATGCTATATTGGTAATCCCAAAACTGAAAGGGAACTTTTGGATTTGGGTCCTTTGATACCACATTTTATTTACTTAGAGCTGGCATTGGGTGAATTAAAACCTTCCAACTATGCTTGTCAGCTTGCTAGTAGGTCAATTAGGACTTCTAAGGGGTGAATAGATGATGTCTTGGTTCAAATTGATAAAGAATTCTTTCCAATTGACTTTGTTGTGTTGGACATAGTCATGCCCACAAGCAAATACCTCTTATTTTAGAACGTCCCTTCCTAGCCATGACTAATCCCCCCATTAACTCTGGGTCAACAATTATGGATGTCTCAGTCATCAACATGTGGGTTAGGCTTAACATTTTTGAAGCTCCTTCTCAACCTGTGTTTGAAGATGAATCTGAGTACTTCTTTGTTGATGTGATCGATGGAATGATTGAGAAAACTTTACCTGCTATTTTGAGCAATGATCCCTTGGAAACCTGTCTTTCCCACAGTGACTTGAGCTTATTTGACTTAAGAAGTACAATAGATGAGGTGGATTTAAATCTTGATTTCATCTCTCATCTTGAGTTTTCCTCTTAGGTGTCCATTTATGAGTCTCTCTCACATTGGCAAGTTCTCCTATGCCACCTTCTATTGTGCCCCCACCTAAACTTAAGTTGAAGCCTCTCATTGATTCACTCAAGTATGTGTTTCTAGGCTCTAAAAGACCTTACCTGTCATTATATCTTTTGCTTTATCTTGTGATCAAGAGAAAGAGTTGATTCATGTCTTATCTGATCGTAAGAGTGATATTGAGTAGTCAGTTGCTGATTTGAAAGAGATTAGTCTCATTATTTGCATGCACAAAATTCACTTAGCGGATGATGCCAAATGTATTAGGCAAATCTAGCATAGACTGAGCCCCCATTTGCAAGAAGTTGTTTATAAAAAGGTAATAAAACTTTTAGATGCATACATTATCTATCCTATTTCTGATAGTTAATGGGTCAGTCTTATTCAAGTGGTCTCTAAGAAATATGGCATAACTATGGTAACGGGTAATGATGGTGAGCTAATTCCTACTAGAAAGGCAACAGGGTGGAGGGTGCATATTGATTACAGAAAGTTGAATTTTGCCACTAGAAAGGACCATTTTTCCCTCCCCTTCGTTGATCAAATTTTGAAAAATTAACTGGATAAAATTTCTATTGTTTTCTAAATTGGTATTCTAGCTACAGCCAAATACCTATCTATCTTGAGGAGTAAGAGAAAACCACTTTTACGTGGCCATCGGGTACATTGACCTATCGAAAGGATGCCTTTTGGTAATGCACCTTGCACATATCAAAGATGCATGATGACGATATTTTCTGATTATCTTGATAGTTTTATAGAGGTGTTCATATATGATTTCTCTATTTTTAGTTCTTCTTTGGATGTATGTCTTGGTAATTTATCCATTGTGCTGAAAATTTGTGATGATGTGAATCATGTCTTGAGTTGGAAAATGAGTCATTTCATGGTTTAAGAAGGGATAATGTTGGATCACAAAATGTCTAAAAAGGGAATTCCTTCTTATGTGAAGCAAATTAGATTTTTCCTTGGACATGTTGGTTTCTATAAGAGATTTATTAAGGATTTTAGCAAAGTGGCTCGCCAACTTACTAACCTCCTTACTAAAGATGCTCCTTTTATGTTTGATGAGTCTTGCGTGAAAGTTTTTCAAAAGCTTCAGTCTTTATTGGTGTCAGCCCCTATTATGCAGCCTCCTAATCCACCCCCTTTCGAGACTATGTGTGATATATCGGATTTTTGTATTGTGGTTGTTTTGGGTCAAAGGGTGAATAAAATGGCTCATATAATATACTATACTAGTAGAACTCTAACTGATGCTCAAATAAAAAAGAGTTGGTAGATATAATATTTGTATTTGATAAATACCAGCCATAGCTTATGTGTTAAACAGTGATTGTATTTACTAATCATGCTACATTGAAACACATATTGGCTAAGAATGACACCAAAATAAGACTCATTTGATGGATTTTGTTGCTTTAACCGTTTGACATTGAGATAAAAGATAGGAAAGGTTCTGAAAATTCAATTACGGAACACTTGTCTAGAATATTTACTGAGTATACTCACTTAATTGAATTTTTTGATCGTTTTCCTGATCAACAACTATTGTCTCACATTTCCCTCTCCTTTGGTTTTCTCATGTTGTGAATTACCCTGCCACTTGAAAGATTCCTCCTTACTGGTCCTAATAAGAGAAAAATAGGTTCTTTTTACAATAAGAAGTTACTATGGAGAAGACCCTAATCTTTTCAAATATTATCCTGACCAAGTGGTTTGTAGGTGTGTCCCTGAGAGTGAAATTCATAATATTATGATCTTTTGTCACTATTATGCTTGTGGTGGTCATTTTGGTTCTCATAGGACAACTGCTAAGATCCTGCAAAGTGAGTTTTATTGTCCCACTTTTTTTTTTGATGTTAACCTTTTCTGTCGTGCTTGTGAGCATTGCCAAAGTATGGGTGTCCTGTCCCGTCGTGATATGATGTCCTTCCTCTATTTTGATTGTTGAAATATTTGATGTGTGATACATTGATTGCATAGATCCCTTTCTCAAATCTTTTGGCTTTGTTCACATATTGGTTACTACTGATAAGATGTTAAAGTGGGTGGACGCTCAAGATACTAGGACTAATGACCACAAGGTTGTGGTCAAGTTTGTCAAAAAGTACATTTTCTATCGGTATGGTACCCCTATAGCTTTTATTAGTTATCGATGTAGGCACTTTTATCATTCGTCTTTTGAGGCTTTGCCTAAAAAGTATTATGTGACTTATAAAGTAGGTATCCCCTCGTACTAGTGGGCAGGTTGAGGCATCTAATCGTGAAATCAAGTCCACCCTTGAGAAAATGGTTTGACCTGATAAGAAGGACTTGTCTTTGAGATTGGATTATGCTTTATAGGCCTATCGTACTACTTATAAGACTCTCATAGGGATGTCTCCTTCCCGACTTCTTTTTGGTAAACCTTGTCACTTGCCAGTTGAACTAGGACGCCATGCTTTTTGGTCTATTAAAGATTTTAGTTTTGATATGAAACAAGCAGATTCTAATCGTAGGTTTTAATTGAATGAATTTGAAGAATTACATAATTAAGCCTATGAGAATGTTAAGATTTATGAAGCCAAAACTAAAGCTTGTCATGATAATATTACTTCTCATAAATCTTTTGAACCTAGTCAGATGTTTTGACTGTTTTAACTCTAAGCATAAGCTGTTTCCTGGCAAGTTAAGATCTAGATGAGATGGTCTTTCTATTGTCCCAAAAGTATTTTCGCTCTTGGGTGGTCTAAATTTTGGATCCCCAAGATGATTGAGTTCTTACTGTCAATGGTTAACGTTTGAAGCTGTTGTGACTAATAAGATTGAGCTAGTTTGATTAGGTCCATCAATCTAGCAAATCCTTTTTACTATGATTAGTGGATGGGACCTTGTTTAGTTGATGACATAAAACTTTGCGCTTATTGGGAGGAAACCTAATCTTTTTAGGAGAGTTTAAGTCTTTTCTTTTTGTTTTCTTTTTGGTGTGTTTTTGTTTTAAAGTCTAATGCTTCACCAGGTTTTTGCCTATGGTGTTTAGTGATGGTTTTGAAGGTATTTATAGAGTTAGTTTAATGGGCTTATATGCAAAATCTTTCCCCGTGCTGTTAGATTGTATTACTTTTTTCTCCTTTTCTCTTTTCATTATTGTCTTTACATTAAGGACAATGTAAGGTTTAGGTGTGGGGGGAAGGCAGAATGAAAATTTTGAGGAATGTTTAACTTGAAAATTTTTGAGTGAATTTGAATTTGGGAAAAACTTGAGTGTTCTAATTATGCATGTTCTACTCTATTTATGTGGATTTGATTCATATGATCCATGCCCATTGAAGGTTATTTCCAGTTTTAACTAGTTAAAAGCCAAAAACTTTCACTGTGCTGATGCTACTCTGTAATTGATTTTGAGTTTGAGATGTCACCCCATTTTCAAGGTCATTATGAGTATTTAATAAGCATCGAGTTCCCAATTAACTTTCAATCATAAAAAAACAAATTGAATTAATTAAGTTTTGACTCTAATACCAATATTCATGTTCTATCTTTATCCATATCTTTGATTGCCTAAATATGTGCTCAGTGCTTCTCTCAATGTTGTCATTATTCATATCTTTATCCACTCAAGAAATCACATGAGATCGAGTAACTTTTGAAAAAGTTCAAAGCAAATGATTAAAGAAATTCAAAAAAGAAAGGAATGAAAAAAAGAATAATAAATTGATTCGGTGCTGGGGACTTGATTTTAAAGAGACTCTTGTGATTTTTTTTTTGGTTATGTGGGGCAAACTTTTGTACTTATGGTTTGCTACATGGTTGACATTGGGTGCTTAATTTGCCAGAGTCTTGGCCTATTGACTTAGCTGAAATTGGAAATCTCTGATAATGAGTTGTGGGTCCATAGTAATTTTATCCATATGATTTTGAGTGGACGGGTGTAGTTAGATCATTTGATTCTCTTTCTCAGGTCTTGTTCCATTTAATGGGCTTAATAAATGTGTGCATTATTGTTATTCTTTGTTGGAGGACTAGCAAGCTTTTGGTGTGGGTGGGGGAGTTGATAGTTCATTTTTATGAGTAATTCTACCCTTTTTTTTACCAACTTTTAAGTTTTAGAAATATATGTATATGAGAAAATAATGCACAATTCATATGATGTTTAGGTGAGAATTAAATGAATAAATTTGGGCCCAAAGTTAATCAATCTGACTCTGTCTAAGCTTAAATACAAGGTAGATGCTGGTATTGATTAGATAAAAAAATCTTCTAAAAAATTACACTTTTATAGTAATCTTTCCAAAACTTATAATACCCTAGAAAAAGGAGTCTTCACATTCATGGACAAAGGACATAAGCTTTAAAATCTTTTAGACAATTTTACAATCATATTGGGCACACCTTAGGTTGTAATAGCCCGACCCTAAATTATATTTACTTATTTAATTAAACCATGTTATTAATTTTTCACATTTATTTATCTCATTTAATCATCCCAGCTGGGAGAATTCATTTTGGGCCCCAACTTGCAATTCGAGTTTCATTTACCGTAACAATTTTGGATGAATCAATATTCCGGAAAATATGATTAGGTAATAAATTATTTTTCATAGCGTCACAAAAATTTAATTTTTAACCATGCAAATTTTGAGCTTAAATTCATTAAGTTTAGCCCAATTCATTTGGGCTTGAATTGTGGCCCGATTCATTTTGGGCTCAAATTGTGACTCGAAAATTTTGGTGCAATTAAAATAAGGTAATCACTATTATTTGTACCTAATTTTAATTAGAAAAAAGATTTTTTGGATGGATAGATATTAGCCAGGCATTAAGATAGCACAAAACTCATTTTCCACCTAGATAAAACTTAGCCATCTTCTCTTCTCTTTCTTCCTCCCATATGCACGGCAAACCCCTCTTGGCTAATCTACCACCTTTCTAACCACCTTTCCGCCACTAGCCAACCACCCTCCAACCACCAACCACCACCCAAACACCCTCCCACATCAAGCACCTTATTCATCTCTCCCTTTGATCACCAAGTGAGGTAATCTCTAACCCTTATCTTATTTAATTTTGGCTTTTATGGATGATTTTTTCATGGATCATTGTATATTGATTAAATTAAATGCTATTACACAAATTTTATTGTTTTTGGGGATGTTGGATATGGTGGAGTTTAGCTTGAGCTTGATCAAGCATGTATGAATCAAGAGAGTTTCGATTTGTGTTTGTTTGTTTAATTGTTATGATCTAGTATGGGGACTAAGTTTAAAGATGGTTGGTGATCTTATTTTACTCATTTAGGGTGCTTTGGATGGAAATTTGTATGTGGCATAATTTAGGGTTTTATGGCTATGCATGATTTAGTTTAATCTTTGGCATAAAGTGCGTTTATATGAGTTCATTGAGATGGAATTTGGGGCCTGGATATATTATAGACTTGATTAATGATGTTATTGAGTTTTTATCAAAATGGGTGGAATATGGAAATTCCAACAAATAATTAAAGGAGGTTGCTTTATTTATTTATGCAAATAGATGAGGTTATGGAAGCATTCTAAGTGTTTTTATGGAAAGAATTATTATAAACCATCTAAAGATGATCATGTAGTGATTTTGAGTAGTATGGCTTTATAAGGCGATGAGAAGGAAAAAAGCTTTCTTAAATGGTTTTAAGGAGTGATTTTAGAGGAGAATTATGTGAAGCAAAGGGGGAAAACAAGAACAGTAGGGCTATGAACAGACCAGAAACAGGGGTCTCTTTGCTATTAAGCTAGTACTGTTTGGCCCATCAAAAAATTGAGATCTTCGGTTGGTAGATAGATCTATGGGTTATCTTTCAAATTCCTTTTGAATCACTTCATTCCGAGTTGTATGAAAAAATTTATGGCAATTTTGCTAGGACTACATAGGATAAATTTGAGATGTGCACAGTTGGTTTTCAGCTCAAATTTAGGGGTCGTGTTATGGTAATTGAATTTTATATTGTGACTAAAAGTATTGTGAAACTTCCTAAGCTTTTCATACTAGGGTTTTATAGCTCAATTGGATGTCGGGGGTGAAAGATATAAATTTTCTAAAGTAGACCTTCAAACGATAATATGAAGAAAGAGAGAAATTATGACATTTGGAAATATTATCAGGAGTCTCTATATAATTATGGATATTGTAAAGAAATTACCAAATTTAGTGAGTTCAATAATTTTGATTGTGTATAGAAGCTTACTTGTGTTGGAAAACTGAGCTAAATGGGCATGAGAATGAAATTTGAGAAGTGGGGAGAGTAATGACTCAAGATCGGTGCATGTCGGGCCAAAGTAGGGTTATATAAGTTTTCATGAACCTCACAATACCCTTCTTGGCATTAAACATTTTATTATCCATTAAAAATATCAAAAACCCATATTCTATTTATATCCACTAAAGTCTTTTCATCATCACCTCAATTAGTTCATTTTGTTCTATTTTGCTCCAATTTGTTTCAGTTTGAGTTCAATGACCATAAGTTATTCATTTTTCAAACTCATTTTAGTATAACTTATCTTATATTGAATTGTTTGAATTGTGGATGCCCTTTTTTTTAATTAATTTCCATAAAGTTACAAATTATGGGAGTGAGAGTTGTTTACGAACTGCATTTACCTATAACTACATTTCTTAAGCAGAAACGGGACCTAGTCTATCATTTTCCATTGTGCATAAGTATTATCAAGTGAGATTGCATTTTAAAGACTTTAGTTACGTTCATTGTCCATATCTTTAGAAATGTGAGCATATTATCAAAGTTATCATGTTTTGTTAAGTACATCAATGAATAAGTTTACTCAATAATTTATCACTTAGTTAGTGACCCTGCCAGTTATCGTTTATAGGGCATTCACCCTTCAGTTACCCACACAGCTTCAGGCCATGTCCGCTATCGGCTTGGCAAGTATGCACCTATCCACAGATTGTAACAGTATCAAGGGGTTCAGTATCAGATAATAACTAGCAAAGTAGTTTTATATTCATCTCATTTACTATTTTAACTTAAAATGAATTGGAAAGCGGGCGCTCAACCAATTTAAGTGGAGATCTTTTAACAATACATGAATGCATGTACTAAGCTTCGGCTTACATTTCAAAATGTTTTCCATGTTTTGTTTTGGGAAAATGCCCAGGGAATTACCCTCATGCTAGCAAACGACCTGAAGAGAACAAGTTGAGCAAGGGAATCTGCAGGGATCAACAACGATATAGTGCATACATCTTTTGGAGTTGTATTTTAAAATCTTCAATGGAATGAGGTGTAGATTATATGGTGAACTTCTTCACTTGTGTGTATAAACCATTGGTGGGTTAACAATTGATTGTATATGGTTTGATAATGCGTGAATGTGTATGGTTGAAGCTATGCCTAACTATGTTATTTCTAGTACACATACTTCAAGCTTTGTCCTTTTAGACAACGGTAACACCTCTATCATCGAGTTTATTACTCCTAATTCAGGGATTTATTAAGGAAAATGCAAACAATGAATAATTTGGGGGTGTTATATAGGTTCTACATATCCGTTCTTTATTACTCGCGAAAATTCTTCGATAATCACATTTGGAGAGAAGATTTTTGCCATGTTATGAGTTTAGTACTTTGACTATCCAGTCAATTACTTGACCAAAATGTTTTGTGTTACTCTTCCTTGCTTTCCATCATAAACCTTTTGGGTAAAGGCCACATTACATACAATGCTCTTTCACAAGGTTGAATATCATTGTTTAATCTCACATTGAAAGAAATTCTCTTTGGATACTTCAATCTCATAATTTACACCCATGGCTCCCATTTGTTAGTGTCTTTGGATGTAAAGCCAAACCTTTTAATCCTTAAGGTACATTGAAGTTCAAGAACAAAGTTTGGAACAAGGGGCCCTGTCTAGAATTAGCAGAGCTCATGGCTCCAAAGCAAGGTGTGAATGACAATGAGGAACAAGGAACAAGTAGAAACTCTTAAGATAAAGGATCTTCTTCTAGTACTTAGACTCATAAAAATACCATTCAAAATGTAATAAATTTTTAAGAGACTTTTCTAAGGGAGACCAGCAATGATGTACATCAGATTTTACATCAGATTTCATTAGTTAAAGTCTGATTACAGGACAGAAAAGTCGCCTACTTAAAGGTTTATAGAGAGACCCATTGCTTATTTTGAAGCAAGGACTTGGCTAATAGGAAAATTACATTATTACCTAAAGAAAACTAGGGAAAACTCTCGCATTAAGACCAATAGAGAATAAAAAAGAAAAATACATGAGCAATAATTGTGAGATAACACTTGCTCGCTTATACCAAACAATAAAATACTTCATTAAATTAGGAAATTTAAACTTGATGAAAAATAATTCTAATAGTGCGTACCAATGTTCTTTGTTTTTTTGCACTGGTATTTGATTATACCTTAGCTATTGTTGGAGTATGAAAGTCGGCATTATCGCACGTTGATAAAATTCAAAAGAATATGATAGTGGGTGGTGTCCCACATTAATGAAATTAAAGGGCTTGAGTATGTATATAAGCTTGTGAGTTACTCTACCCATTGCCAATTGGTTTTGGGTTGGAACCTCATTTGAGCTTATATGCATGTTTCCTTTTTTTAAGACCCAATTGATATAAAAAATTTAACATGATATCAGAGGGGGTTGCTCGATCTTGATTTGCTACCATCGCTATTTCCTTATAATTGTGTGCACGTGTGGGACTTTGTTAGTAGCCCACACGTAAAGGGACGTATTGAGTATGAAAGTGGGTATTGTCCCACATTGATAAAATTCAAAAGAATATGATAGTGGGTATTATCCCACATTGCTGAAATTAAAGAGTTTGAGCATGTATATAAGCTTGTGAGTTACTCAATCTATTGCCAATTGATTTTGGGTTGAAATCTCATTTGAGCTTATATGCATGTTTTCTTTGTTTAAGGCCCAATTGATATAAAAAATTTAGTAGTTGTGAAAGTGAAGTGGGAGGGAGTAGCGCTTATTTTCAAGGCTGTAAAGTACAAGTCTGGATTTTGGTAGCTTGAATTTTTTGTGGAATTTCTCTCTTAGTACAAAGAGTCACCAAAGGATATTCACAGGGACAGAAAGTAAACTTAGGAGGCTTTCTAAACATAGCTAATATGGTTTATTTGTCCTTTATTTCGTACACCAACACTCATACCAAATTGAACTGGGTAGTGGAGAAATTAGGTTGAACTCCTTATTTATGGCTACTAATTACCTCTTAGCCATTGATGACAAATATAGGTCCCCTAAAAAGTCCTAAAGGAGAGAAGACCTTGAAGGTTGGACTTTCAAAACCCCTTAATTAGTGGTGCAAAATGGAGACAGTTGCGTTACGACCTTGACACTATGTAGCAAATTGAACTTGTGCTGGGGAAAACGAGATGAGATTCTAACCTTGGCCAAATATATTGGAAAGAGGCAACTATTTTGGAGATAAATGATCAGAGAAGAAATCCAATTCGCCTAAGACTAGAATCCAAATGGTAAATCTCCAATGGATTTCCTCTAAACCCTTGTATAAGGGACACAAGGTTAAACCTCAAAGGAAAGCAAGCCAAGCTACTTCTATCAGTAGATTCAATAAGCTAATTCTATTATTCTATTTCGATTCGCTTTCTAACTTAAGCTTCAGAGGCTTTTTAAAGGGGAAACTCTATTCTCTCTATTATTGAATTTTTCAGATGTTCTCGTGGTAGCCATACTCCCTCACTGAGTCCTACATCTCCCAAACTAGGTAAACATCTTGTATCCTATGTTGAAACAAATTACAAAAATATATTTGATTTTTTTCTCTCACAAAGTTAGAAAATTCATGGGGGTATTAAAATGGGGAAAAAATGGTTTTGTCAAAGTTTATAAGTTGGGAACTCAAATCAAGGACCTTATAGATGCACTAGCATAGATGTAATGTTGGTGTGGCATGTTCTCACATTATTGTGTCCCTAAAGAAAATATTTAATCCATAAAGGAGAAGGGTCTGGCGACACTAAATGAAAAATAGCCTACCGACAATATTAAAGGGCATCCAAATGGAATATTGAGCACACCATTAGGATTAACCTTACAGGAATTTTTCTGGGCAGCAAGTGGGAGTCAAACTGTGGTAGCATATACCCTTAGGATCTGCTAGTGCATAAGTGCATAAGGGCCAATATAAAGCATACAATCTTCACTTATCCTAGTTCATGGAATGAGATTTCTCATTTTTTTGCAAAACGGGGTAAGGGGACGGGGGCACATTCTTGCCATAGAAGTATATTCAAGAGCCACCTCATTATGTTAGCTAAGCCCTCTAAGTTAAACAAAGGTTTTGATATCAATGCTAAGATCAATTATCTGGCTTACACAATCATATTGCTAATTTGGATAAAGCAATATTACTTTTCATTCAATGAACATATTGGGATGTATAATATTTGGATGCTTACATATTGAATTCAAATATTTTCCTTTGGAAGCTTCTAAGACAAAGCAAAAAAGTACCAACAAGTCAAAGTGGCTAGAAATGCAAAGTGTCACTTTTTAAACTTGAGAGAAGCTTGATCCTCTTCTGCAATGTGGAAACCAATGGCTAGAACATTAATTGCATACTCAAGACTTGTCTCAGATGAAACTACTTCAAGTGTGACATGAAAGATGTGTTGTCAAGGTTCTTTGCTAAACGTTTGGACTTGTAATCTCATGGAGAATAGGACAATTGGTGGAAGATACTAAGGGGGAGCCTTATATGGATATGTACCTCTATCAAGCGGAAGAACTTCGTAAACAAATTTAATTTGCTTCATTTATGCACTTCATTTTCTACTTAACATCTTGATCTATATTTTTATTATCTATTCTTATCATAAATTTTATTTTCAATTACTTTAAATCACCTTTGATCCTTTGTTAGGGTGATTACCGCTTGCTTGGTACCCAAATTGGGATCATAGCTAGTCTCACTGTCACTTCTCTTAATTGTTAAAGTGACTAAAAATCATCGATTTTCACAAGAATGCCTAAGATTGATCATGATCAAGGTTAATATAATTTAAAACCTCCCTTCTTTTCTTATGTAAATTTGATAATTACAAAATATTAATGGAGATCTTCCCCACGGCTCAAGACTACAACTAGTGAAACATTATGCCAAAGGCATCAATCAAAATCATGCCCAACGTTGGAATTGGAGTAATGGAGAGGCTATTAGCCAATATAATCCTGAAGAGAACATAAGAAAACAGATAACTAAAAGGCCTTGAACATATTATATTAGGCAGTAGATCCTAATGTATTTAATTGTATATTTGCTAGTGAAATAACTAAGTGTACAAAATGGTGGTGACTACCTATGAATGAACACGTAAAGTCAGAGAATCCAAAATCAACATGTATGGGCACCGATTTGAGCTATTTAAAATGTTGTCAAATGAATGTATCAAGTAGATAAATATTAGATCTACTAACATTTTCAACAACAAAAAGTCTCCAGTTAAAGTCTACTCAAATGAAGAAATGATAAGGTAAGTTACTAAGATGTCTCCAAGAAACAAATGGACAGCCAAGGTCACCAACATTGCAGGCACATAAAACTTGAAGACCTTAATATTAGATGATCCAGTGGGAAAGCTTCTGACATACATGATTCATCCCTAGGAGGAACCACAACAGACATTTGACAAACATACAATACTAAAGGTAACAACCAAGGCTCTTGAAGGTGAAGATGATTTCTCAAGTGAACATGACCTTAGAGAGGCAATGACAATGCTGGCTAGATGACTCCAAAGCATGCTAAAAAAGAATAACTTCAACATGAAGAGGTTTTACAAATGGTCAACCTTAAAGGCATACAAGTAATAGTTAAATGTTCTTCCCAAACCCTTGATGCTAATTTAATTACTGGCTTTGGTTGTAGCGAACTAAGGCAGCTGATGAAAGATTGCCCAACCTTAAAGAAGAATGTTGAAAAGCAAAATGTTCTAAGGCAAAGCCAAATAGACTATGTTTGTTGCATGGAGTGATAATGATTCTAATGATAGTGAGAGTGAAGAAGAAGTGGCCAATCTATGCTCCGTAGACAAAGGTAAAGAAGTTGGAGAAAGGGTTGAGTTCAAGGCACACTATGTATTTGCTTAGAGACAAGTGAAGATAATTTAACTAAGTTGGCACAACTACTTTTTTGGCTATTTTTAAAGAAGACATGATTGAGGTTATCATGCATGAGTCGCTGAAAATGAGTATTAACCTAAAATCATGTCTTTAATTGACAAAGTTAATCCTTGGAAATATGATAAAGACAGTAGGCAAGATGAAGATTCTCACTATTTTGCTAAGAGCAATGATTTGAAAACCAATGCAAGCACTCTGAAAATTAGGTCAAGCCTCTACAAAAAGAAACTCTAACATGGAGAGAAGAGAAACAATATGTTGACAAAATAATAAGTTCTTTGACAAAGTTTATGAAGCTGAAGGTGAGAATTAAAGCTAAGAACTTAATGCATCAATCCTCAAAAGGTCTTCTGAAAGTTACTAAAAGACAAGAATTTTAGATAGATTACTTGGCTCTCTTTGTATGTCTTTTAATAAGTAAGGACTTGTACGTAATCCCAACAACAAGAAGAAAACATATAAAAACTTTTTGGTCAAAGAGACAACTCATTATAAAGGTCAGTGCATCTTAAGGTACCCTGAAAATAATATTCAAAAACTCTCTAATCATTCAAGGATGAGGAAGGATCATAAAAGCGACTATAACCAGAGACAGTGGTAAAGAAACTTTAGTGATCATAAGAACCACAATGGTGGCATTCTCTGAATTGTTCACATTTTTATACCAAAAGTTATTAGGCCTCTAAACATGGTGACTAATTCTACACCCAGATTCATAGTTGATGAAACCAAAAAGGTATGGTGTTTTTCTTATAGGTATGCTTTAAGTCAAACACAAATTTTTAGCACTTTAATAGTTAATGCTCAAGACATATGACTTGTGATGCTTCAATGTTTAATGAACACAAATTGAAGAATTAATACGAAGTAATATTTGGAGACAACAACAATGATGAGATCATATAAGTTGGAAGAAGTTACTAAGGATCCTTCTAAATTCATTAAAAATGTTTCCTTGTTGATCGCCTTAAATGTGATCTTCTTAGCATCTCTTATTTACACGATAAAAGAATCAAGGTAACATTCAATTACTCACAATGTGATGTCTCTAGCCTTGAAAATGGAAAGACCACATTGTCTAGATCTATGGTCGGAAATATCTATGCTATTAACTTAATCCATGTAATTAACATAGACCATGTATAGTCAAAGCATCTTGCATGGTTCAAGGGTATGCATGATGCACTGTGGTTATGGCATAGAACATTAGGTTATGATAGCATATATGCTATTGAGATTTCGCTAAAGATGATCTTGTCCAAGGTCTTGTCAAGCATAAGTGTGAAAGACATAAAGTTTGTTGTGCATTTATGAAAGGAAAGCAAGCCTCTACTGCTCTTGACACTATTTTAACTTCTGAACCCTTTAAACTATTAGATATGGATGTAAGAGGTCCTATAACACTTAAAAGTCATGCTGGCCACAAACATGTATTCAATGTTATTGATGATTAATTTTGATTTAAATGGTGTTGTTTTTTAAAGATAAAAGTGTCCCTTGCAAAGTATTCACAAAACATTTTAGATAGTGAAGAAAATTTAAATTTCCTAATAATTGTAGTCAGAAGTGATCATGGAACTAAGTTCAAAGGAGTGTCCAATGAATTCTATGATCAACATACAATATTTTTTAGTCCAGTAACAAGATGGAGTGGCGAAACGGAAGAAAAGAATATTGGAAGACATGTGTAGAAGACAAAAATTATACGACAAATCGGATGATGCCACGTGTAAAAAAAATGACCAATTGTCATGTGTCATGTTGACTTTGGTGGATCCACTTGGTCAAAATTAAATGTGGCTAAAATTCAGCCAGTTAAAAGATGCCACGTGTCATTAATGATGCAGAAAATGGTAATTATTTCTCTTTTAAAATTAAGGGAATAATTACTAAGATATGGGCCTAGGCCCAACGTTCAATTCAAACCCTAGCCTTTGAGCCTATAAACAGGGGTCCCCTTCCCTCATTTTGGGGGGAGCTCAGCATTCAACATCCTACAAGCTTCAGAGCGCAGACTACAGACGACATTCAGCTACCAAGCAATAAGGATCAAAGTCAGCTAGCTCAACATCTTCTGTAACCTCAATTTGAAGTCCACTTCAGAGTTCTTCATCCAATTCATCGATCGAGATCAAGCAACCTCGCCCTCGCATCGATTAATCTGGTTAACTACATTAAACTTTCAACATTCAACATTGCAGAATTCAGAGGCTCAAACTACAAGCAGTATTCAGCTACCAAGCGAGAATGATCAAAACTTGTGAGCTTCAGGAACTACAATCAGCCACTTGCAGATCAAAATCAAGAACAGCCTTCAGAGTTCTTCAACTGATTTGCATCAATTGAGGTCAAGCGGTCATGCCCTCGAAACAATTCAAGTCATTAGCAGATTGAATTAGAGGATCTTCTCATTGTATTAAATTCAGAGATTGTACCATACATACAACATTAATACAAAATTAAATTTTTTTCTCAATTTCTTGACTAATTTATTTTAGGCATAAAATTTGTGTTTACAAATTTGGCACGCCCGGTGGGACCTCTCTACCTCTCATCACTGTCTCCAAGTGAACAAGTTCTACACTCCTTTAAAGCATAAATGGCTCCTAAGAATGCCATTCCTCAATCTTCGAAGAAGGAGACTATCGGATCTACATCTGAAGGATCCACAAAGGCTAGTATTACATTTGGCAATCCAAGCACTCAGATGGTGACTAAGAGCATGACCAAAGCTGCTGCCTTCATCACCTTAAAGCAACAAGCTGTGGCTCCAACTTTGCAATCACGCAAAACTCAAAACTTCAAAACTTTGGCTTCAACTTACCTGCCAATGGAGTCAATCAAACTGCTTGTCTCCCTAATTTGAGGCTAAAGACTCTTGATATCTTCAATATAAAGAAGGCTCTACCATGTGGACTAGAAAAATTCCAAACCTATATCAATCCTGTCTTCTAACCTATCAGTGAGGAGAATGATGACTATGGTAGCAGTGGTTCTTCACCAATATCTTCAAGGGATTCAGTTTTCTCACAGGTTAAAGTCGAATCCTCTGACACTATTATTAGGCCAGTCATGGTGACAGAGACTATTAACTTGGAGGAACAACTAGCAGATATGAAGGCCACACTCGATAGACTCTCAAAGGAAAATGCGAAAAAAGATGCTCAAATCAAGCGTCAAATCAAACAGATTGCTGATTTGACAAAGAAGCTGGGGAAGCAGACGTCTGAAGCTTTCAACAAATGCTTAAGCAGTGAAGATTCTGACAAAGGGTCTAATCACAGCGAGGAGTGAGACGCTGTACGCAAACCAAAGAACGATTCATCCTTCAGCTTAATGTCAGTTGAGCAAATTCAAAATTTGATAGCTAAAGCAGTCAAGGCTCAGTTAGGAGAGTCTCATAAGAGTCACTTGTATACATAGCCTTATACAAAGAGGATCAATGTACTTCATATGCCTCATGGCTATCAACCTCCCAAATTCAACCAATTTGACGATAAAGGTAACCCCAAGTAGCACATCACCCATTTCATCGAAACCTGCAGCAACGCTGGCGCTGAAGGTGATCGATTGGTGAAACAGTTCGTGCGATCCCTCAAAGGAATTGCATTTAACTGGTATACAGACCTTGCCTCTAAGACCATTGATAGTTGGGGGCAAATGGAAAGTGATTTCTTGAATCGCTTCTATAGCACACGTCGTGCAGTTAGTATAACAGAGTTGACTGACACAAGGCAATGTAACAATGAGCCAGTCATCGATTACATTAACCGTTGGCGTGCTCTCTCTTTGAAGTGTAAAGACCATTTGTCTGAGTCTTCAGCTGTCGAGATATGTGCCCAAGGGATAGATTGGGATATACTTTATGCCTTGCAAGTAAACAAGCCCAAAACATTCCAAGAATTGGCAACACAAGCGCATGAAATGGAGCTTACAATTGCCTACTATGATAGACAACTCAATGATGATGAATCAATGACATCGTCAAGAAATAAAAGCTCCATGCTTAGAGACTCCTAAGAGAAAGAACGTCATTATTCTAAGTCTGATGCGCCAAAAGATGCTGAAGAATCTGATTGATCGTCAATTAAAGATCATATTGGAAAGTGCTTCGGAAGAAAGTGACCAAAAATTGGCGTTTAGGGGGCAGACTTCTAAGTCAACCTCTTTAGACTCTTAAGTCATCAAAGAATTTATAAAGTCACTTCTTGTAGAGACTCGGAGACTCTTAAGTCACTGATGTTAGACTTTCAAGTTGCCCAAACTCTAAGACTTCTAAGTTAGCCCTTATAAGCTTCTGAGTTGATAAACTCTAAGAGATCCAAGTCAAACTTTTAAGACTCCTAAGTCATCAAATTTCATAGACTCCTAAATCGTTAAATTCTCATAGACTACCAAGTCGACAAACTCTCGTAGACTACCAAGTCGTCAAAGTTTCAGACTCCTAAATCAGTAAAGTAAGAGACTATCAAGTCATTCACATTCAAGACTCCCAAGTCATCAAATCTTGTCAACTCCCAAATTGTCACATTAAAAGATTTTCAAGTCATTTGTATTAAACTTCTAAGTCAACAAACTCCAAGACTTCCAAGTCAGCGTAACTATATGCTTGGTGAAGACTTTCAAGTCAACGGACTCTAAGTCAATGTAACTGTACGCTTGATGAAGACTCTCATGTCACTCCTAAAGACTGCCAAGTTACCAAAAAACAAACTTTGACTCTCAAGTCACAATTAAGACCTTCAAGTCCAAACTTCTAGACTCTCAAGTCAGTACAGACTATTACGTCGTCTACAAGATGCCCAAGCTATCAAAATCAAAGAGTTCCAAGTCGCCTAAAAACTATCAAGTCGACAAAATTGTAAACTTTGAAGTGAATTCAACAACTCTCAAGTCATCAACATCGTAAACTCTCAAGTATTAAGACTTCCAAGTCCAAACTTCTAGACTCTCAAGTCAGCACAGACTATCAAGTCACCTATAGGATGCTCATGCCATCAAAATCAAAGACTTTCAAGTCACCTAAAGGCTATCAAGTCCGCAAAATTGTAAACTTTAAAGTGAATTCAATGACTCTCAAGTCATCAACATCGCAAACTCTCAAGTCATCAATGACATAAGCTCTCAAATAAAGCTTAAAGATTCTTAAGTCATCTAAGTTGTAGACTCACAAGTTAAACAGTGTTGCTGACTTTCAAGTTATTGAAGGCTTTCAAGTCAACCTTACAGACCCTCAAATCATTAATGTAATAGACTCTCAAGTCTTCAAAGTTAAAGACACCAAAGAAATAGACTGTCAAGTCGGTAAAATGCAAGACTTCTAAGTCACCAAATCGCAAAGACTCCCAAGTCACAATTCTTGTGGAGTTCCAAGTCGATTTTTTTTTTAAGACTTCAAAATTGTTTCTTCAACAATCCTAAGTCAACAAAATTACTGACTTCGAAGTCACCAAGTGGATTCTCAAAGTTCAAGTCTCCCAAGACATCAAAATTAAAAGACTACCAACTTGTCAAAGCTCTAGACTCCAAAATCAAGAATGTTCTAGGCTCCAAGTTATCAAACTCAAATACTCACAAGTCATCAAGTCCAAGGCGCTCAGCTATCAACGTAAAAGACTATCAAGTCATTTTATCAAAGGTGTTGACTCCTAAGTCATTAAGCACATTTTCAAATCATATAAACAAGCTTCAAATAGTCACAAACTTATTACAAAATTTTAGAATGCCTTCAAGTTGGGGGCAACAGTAAGGTTGCATCCTCCTTCATATTGGCGATATAGGCGTCTTCTTTTAAATTGGAAGTATTTTCCTTCAAGTTAGGCACTGACAATGTGTAAAATCAAGCTTTTGGTGTATGATCGGAAGGGCCTTGTCTTTCCTGTCTGACCGGAAGAGTCAAGCCTTTGTCTGTTCCAAGAAGTCAAGTCTGCACTTTCTGATTGGAGAAGTCACATTCACTGTCTGATTGGATGAGTCATGCCTTATTTATTTGATTCAGTGAGCCAAGATGTTGCTTTCTGATCGGGATAATTGCGTTCACTATCTGATCGAATGAACCAAACCTTCTCTTTTTTATCAGAGAGTCGCCTTCGCTGTTTGATAAAAGAGGCCAAGTCTGCACTATCTGATCGGATGTGCCAAGCCTTTACTTTTTGATCGGGAGAGTTGTCTTCACTGTCTGATAGAAGAGGCCAAGTCTGCACTGTCTGATCGGATGGGTCACCTATGTTGTCTGATTGGATAAGTCATGCCTCATCTGTCTAATCGAAGGAGTCAAGTTGTTACTTTCTGATCGTAATAGTTGCGTTTGCTGCCTAATCGAATGAGCCAAGACTTCTCTTTCTGATCGGAAGAGTCGCTTTTGCTGTCTGATGGAAGAAGTCAAGTCTCTGCAGCCTCATTGGGGTAGCCTAACTGCCTCCGCTCTCTGATCATAGGAGTCAAGCCTTTGTTGTCTAGACGGAGAAGTCAAACCTTCACTGTCTGATTGGAAGAACATGTCCTGACTACCTGATTGGATGGGGCACACCTTCATTGCCTGAATGTCTTTACTGTCTTATCGGATGAGTAATGTCCATCCTATCTGACCGGAGAAATTCTGCCTTCACTATCTGATTGGAGAAAGCCATGCCTTCGCAAATCTGATTGAAGAAATACAAATGTGCACCAATTAGATTAATTGAGGGAGTCTCCTGCGAAGAATCGAATCTACGGAGAGAAACGATTCCTCGTCTTAAAGGTCGACCTCACTTCCGAATCTAATTGGATGAGTCACAGCTAGAAGGAAGAAATTCAAGTCGACCCTAACTAGATTAAGTGAGGGAGTCTCCTGTGAAGAATCGAATCTACGGGAAGAAACGATTCATCGTCTTAAAAGTTGACATCACTTTGCGATCTAATTAGAGGAGTCGCGGTTGAAAGGAAGAAATTTCTGTCGAACCCAACTAGATCAAGTGAGGGAGTCTCCTGTGAAGAATCGAATCTACAAGGAGAAACGATTCCTCGTCTTAAAAGTCGACATCACTTGCAATCTAATGGGGGAGTAGTCAATTCAGTAACTTCTTGGAAAAAAAAAAAGGAAAGCTTTAGTTTAGGTTTTTTAAGAAGGGGGACTAAAAACAAAAAAAGGAAAATCCAAAAAAAAAGATAAAAGAGTCCTAAAAAAAGTGGCCTAAAAAAAAGAAAAGCAAAAGGGGTTCTCGAAAAAAGGGCAGCTTCAAAATCCCAAAAAAAAAATCTAAAAAAAGGAAAAAATCGAAAAGCTGCCTAAGGAACGGATTACCCAGCCTTGGCTTCTCTCATCGAATGGCAAAAAACATGTGAAATTACGATGAAGTGTTGGTCTCGTTTAGACAAACACTTCAGGGTACTTGGCCACCAAATTGCGGGGAAAAAAAGAGGGCATGCAGTTTCGGGGAAGACGGACTTTCTTCCTCCTTTTCTATCTTCCACGAAGAATGTCATGGCTGCTGCGCTGAGACTGACCCAAGAAATTATGAAAAAAAAAAGCTACAAAAAAAAATATTCCAGCCCCATAAAATCCCCATAGATTGAAACAACCCAATTCAAGAATTTGGTTTTCTCTTAGCTGGACATGAAGTTGATTAGTTCCCAAAGCAGGAGATTTCAGATGTCAAAAATAGAGGCTGGAAGCTCAAAGACGAAGAATCGAAAAAAAAAGAAGAGCGAAGAGGAGACTATGAATTGATGGCAACCAGGAAGGCCAATTTATAATAATTGCCAGAAAAATTGTTGATGGAATTTTATCCAAATTTATTGATAAAATTTTATTCTTTTAGATTGTTGATAAAATCTATCACTAATTGTTGATAGAATTTTATCCTTTCAAATTGTTGATAGACTTTATCACAAATTGTTGATAAAATTCTATCCCTAAAATTGTTAATAGATTTTATCAGAAATTGTTAATAAAATTTAATCAGAAATTTACAAGCAGAATTATCTTCAAAAAAAAAATCAGCATGGATTATCAACTAAGTCGGCAAGTTATTTGTCTAAAAAAGGGGAGGAGGCCCACAAAAAAAAAGCTTCAATTTTCAGCATCATTTAAGTTTTCGAGACTCAACCGCTTCAAACAATCAAAAATTCGTGTACGCGCCTGACTCTTGAGGGGGCATTTGTAGAAGGCAAAAATTCTACGACAAATTGGATGATGCCACGTGTAAAAAAAATGACCAATCGCAAATTGCCATGTGTCACGTTGACTTTGCTGGGCCCACTTGGTCAAAATTAAATGTGGCTAAAATTCAACCAGTTAAAAGATGCCACGTGTCATTGATGATGTAGAAAATAGTAATTATTTCTCTTTTAAAATTAAGGGAATAATTACTAAGATATGGGCCTAGGCCCAATGTCCAATTCAAACCCTAGCCTTCAAGCCTATAAATAGGGGGTCCTCCCCCCTTATTTTGGAGAGAGTTCAGCATTCAATATCCTACAAGCTTGAGAGCTTAGACTACAGACGACATCCAGCTACCAAGCAACAAGGATCAAAGTCACCTAGTTCAACATCTTCTGCAACCTCAAATTGAAGTCCACTTCAGAGTTCTTCATCCAGTTCATCGATCAAGATCAAGCAACCTCGCCCTCGCATCGATTAATCTGGTCAACTACATTCAACATTGCAGAATTCAGAGGCTCAAACTACAAGCAGTATCTAGCTACCAAGTGAGAATGATCAAAACTTGTGAGCTTCAGGAACTACAATCAGTCACTTGCAGATCAAAATCAAGAACAGCCTTCAGAGTTCTTCAACTGATTTGCATCAATCGCGATCAAGCGATCACGCCCTCGAAACAATTCAAGTCATTAGTAGATTGAATCAGAGGATCTTCTCATTGTATTAAATTCAGATATTGTACCCATACATACAACATTAATACAAAATTAAATTTGTTTCTCAATTTCTTGTATAATTTATTTTAGGCATAAAATTTGTGTTTACAACATGTCATGACAATGTTGTGTGAAAATGATTATCAAAAATGCCTCGAGGCAGATGATGTAATCACTACCAAGTACATCCTCAACAGATACTTGATCAATCTTAAAGAAAATGCCCTACCAGCTAGACAAGTTAAGACGCCTAAAATCGCATAGTTGAGGGCCTCTAGATGTAAGTGTGTTACTCATAACAATGGGATAGAGTTTGGGAATCATTATTACAGATTCTTGTAATAGTGAGGGTTACAAAGCGCGCAACAAAAGACCTAAGATTATTGAGGAAAGCATTCATGCATGTTGCATTTGATGAAAATAATGAAGAAATGTTAGCTCATCTTCTTTCCAAGGTTCGAAGTTAAGCAGGTATAATAATGATGAAGAAGTTAAAGCAAACTCCAACAAAGCTATTAGTTGAAGTTTATCTCAGGGTATGCTAGACTATCCTGAAGATGACATCAGAGGCCCTAAACATAAGAGCAAAAAAGTCTCTAATGTCAGGCAAGGCGTTAGCATTGATTCAAATCTTCAAGAACCGAGGGTGGGATACAGCTTCCTTGCAAATCATGTATTGAGCAACATATTATCTAACATTAATTTAAGTGTAAGGACTTATAATTTTCTAAGAAATTTATGTACATTTCCAACCTCTGGCACAAATAGAACCCACGAGCCCCACTAAAATTCTTGTAAGACAAAAATTAGACCATGGCCATATAAGAAGAACTTAACCAGTTTGAAAGGAGCAAGGTTTGACTCTTGACGACTAGACCAAAGAGAAGTCTAGAGATTACAACAAAATAAGTTTTTTGAAACATGTTAGACAATATTGGATTGTGGTTAAAAACAAGGGTACACTAGTGGCCAAAAGTTAACGATCAGGAAGAAAGTGCTAACTTGATGAAAGCTTTACTTCCATTGTTAAATTTAAAGAAATAAGGAAGCTACTTGCATTTGTATCTTAATTACTTGCATCAAATGGATGTAAAATGCACTTTCTTGAATTATCACTTACAAGAAATTTATGATGAACAATCCCGAGGCTTTGAAATTTTAGAGCACTCAAGCATGTTTGCAAACTGCATAAAACCTTGTGTGGTTTAAACAAGCTTGTCAACTACGGTCTGAGAGGCGAAGATCTAGAAAGTTTCTACTTTATGGTTTAGAATAGGGTTAAATTGACAAAATTGTATTCATTAGAACTAAAGCGAAATACTTTCTACTTATTCAAATATATGCCAATGGTATATTAATTGGTGCTACTAATGGAACTCATTATCAAGGGCTTTTTAAGCTAATGGATAAGGAGTTTACAATGGGTATAATGGGAGAATTAAGTATCTTCCTTGGACCACAAATTAAGCAACACAATTATAACATTTTTATTAATCAAACAAGTATGTCAATGAACTTCAAAACAAGTATAGCCTTGAAAGAGCGAATCATGGCAAGAGTCTAATAGAATATTGGACAAAGCTTAACATATATCAAAGTGCCCTGTTAATCCCTGCTAAGGTGTGATTGGTTTACTCATTTAATTAATTGCGCATAGATCATATATCATGTTTAATTTGGTGTCCACCTACATGAAAGTTTCGAAGATGTCCCTAAGGAATCACACCTCAATCGTGTGAAAAGAATTTGCAACTGGTGGAATTGAGGACCTATGAGGCTGACTATATAACTAATTAAATACTTTGACGGGCCATATAAGTTATATGGTGGATAGAAAGATTAACTATTTCATGTTCGTGTTAGTTCCATGGACAATTGTTACTTGCGTGACACTCATAGAATACAACATAGTAGACTCGTAAATTACAGAAGCTGAATATATATATACGGAAGCCTGTTATGTTGTTAATAACCTTAGACTGGATTGCAGGAAGTGCGCAGCAGAAGTGTAAATATCATTAAAAAAATCTAGTGCAACGGTCAAAAACCAAGCACATTAAAGAAAGGCATCACTTCATCAAAAGATCATATGGACAAACGTAATATCTTTCTAGACTTTTGCCATACTAATTTGGAATTGGCTAACTTTTTTACCAAGGCACGGTAAAGAACAATTTTGCCTTATGAGAAGGGAGTCATGTATTTGACCAAGGCGGATGGATTAAGGAAACGAGATTTCTCCAAACATAGATGTGTTTGTGTGGCAGTATCTGCTAGAGTGAACTTGCCTTTAGATGCTTGAATTACTTCAATGTCCTTGACGTTGTTCTTAAACAAACAAAATAAGAAAAAAAATTTTAATGGATATAGATCAATCAATGCTCTCAGGCTTCCTTAGAATTATCTTTCAATAAAAAATTCATTTGGAAAAATCCAATTTTTTTTAAAAAAAAATGATTCCAAATGATTTTGCCTTGAAAACTACCCTCTTGCTACTATTTTTACAAAAACTATTATTCAAATGTATATTCTCTCCCCTCATGTATACCATTGCTGCATTCCTTTATCCTTCATCACATAAAGCTCCACCCCTGTTTAGTAAGCACATAATCCATCTGTCACTTGCTCTTTCTCACTCTATAAATTGTTCAATTCTCTTTCTCTCTCCCCCCCCCCCCCCCAAAGTCTCTCAAAACCCTAACTCCATAATATTACCATTACTCAGCGGTACAAATTTAATTGTTTGTGTTTGTTGGCTTCTACATCCTAATTAGTACTATGTTTTCTTACTTTAAAGTTGTTGCATGAATGCTCTTCACAATTATTTTACTTGCACCTCATCATCAACAGTGGCAAAGCCAAAATCATAGTGAAAGGGTGCCAGAAATAAGTTGGTAACTGTGGTTGAGTGATATGGTTCCCACCTTCTTCATTTAGTAGTGAGTTTTCAAATTAGAACTTGAAGGGAATGATGATTCTTTAGTTTCTTTTTTTTTTTAAATATCTATGCATTTTGAGTTAGAATTCAAATTAATCCATAAATTCAGCAACTTTAAAATTAAAATGGGCAAATTAAACTCATAAATTAAAACTAAAAAACCAAACTAACCTTAAGTTGAAGGATTAATCAATAAGTTGAACTATTGAAGTCAGTTAAAGTGCTATTTTTTTGAAACATTTATATATTTTGATCCAGAATTGAAATTAAACCCATAAATTAAACAAATTTAGAATTGAAATTCACAAATTAAACTCATACAAAAACTTAAAAACAAATTGATTTACAAATTAAGGAATAACAAATTGAAGTCAATTAAAGTACTAAACTATAATCAGTAGACTTTGAAATTCAAATTGGAGAAATGCTACTAACTCGAAAACATAAAGAAAAAGTTGAAGAGATGTCCGCATTAGGATTCCAACCTGTGACATCTTGAACAGAAAACCAACAACACAGGCACTACCATATGGCCACACCCATCCTCAATGGACATCTACGCCACAACATTAATTTATATGGTTTTTTAGGTTTCTAGCATACTAATTTTTTTTTCTTCTGCCAAGGCACGAGTGTTAGTTGACCCCACTGACACCATGCTCCATCTGCCCCTAATCATAAGGGAATATTCCTTCTAGGATATTGGGAGCTTATTTGCTGCATTGATTAATATTAAATTAAACTATTTGTTTTTTAGGATGATTTTTTTCTCACCTCATATACTGTTTATAAATTGTCTTGCCCAGTATTTTACATTTCGATTACCCCATTTTTGTCAAAAGGTAAATGGTTAGACGATGAATGGGACATTGAGAAGTTTAAGGGGGAACTTACCACAATGATGGGGATGACACAATCATAAGCCAAGAGGGATCTTGCTATGAATAGTTTAGGCCGTTAATCAAAGAGACACTTCTTTGCTTGCGTCCCCATCACTGAATCATTTTTTATGCCCAATATATAAGGTAGATAACACCTTGTGTCCTTCTCATGTCTTTATCATGTTAATTAGTATGTTTAAAATCCACACAGTAGTTAACCACATTAGAGTTGCCTTGCAAAAATAAGTGGGACATTGTTGAGTGAACTCAATGTTACAACCAATGTCAAAGTCTAATCAAGACTTCATATCAAACCTAAATAAAACCTTTGTGACCTATCTCCTTAGAAATGGTTTTGATAAAAGCTAAGTGTGACATTCATTAAAGTGCCTTATTTCTCTGACCCTATTAAGAGGTTTAATAAATATGTCAAGGTAATAGATAAGTTAGATCCATCAATGAGAAACTTCTAAATCGAACTATTAGATCCTTGCATAGGTGTAATATGATCAAAGCACTAGTGTCTAAACAATGCTTGTTAATTGCCTACAAACAGGTTATTAACATTCCTTACTTAATTGGTAGGAGTTGTTAACAATAAAGAAAAAACACATAAAGGAAGTAAAGGAAGAGAGAGAGAAAGAGAAAGAGAGAGAAAGAGAAAGAGAAAGAAAATGGAGGAAACATTCGAAATATTTTAAGAATGAAGAAGGGTGATGCGTTTTCGTAGAAGAAAATATTTCAATGGTAATAGTTATCCCAACACCTCTTTAAAAAGAGGCATAGTCTTTCTTCAACATAACAACAATAAGCAGCAAATACAATCAAGTGAGAGAAACACTTGAGAGGAAAACCACCAAGAATTGGTGAGAGTATTCCACCAACATTAGGTGAGAGCTATCTTTTTGTGTGCCATCCAAGTGGGTGAGATATTGAGTGTATACCCTCTAAATTGTTTAGATGAGATATATTTTGTAATCCTACTATAAAAATAGTGGAAGTATATTTGGACTAATAGTCCTGTAGTTTTTACCTTCATTTTGGATGGTTTTCCGTGTTAAAATTCGTATGTCACCATCTACAATATTTATTTATTTGTATTGCCTATCTTAATTGCACAAAGAGGGAAAATAATTTGCTTCCACATTATTCTATCTTTTCCCAACAGTGGTATCAGAGTCAGGTTGGGCAACCATATTCTTGTGTATTCAAGATGGAGGGTGTTGTTACTTATGATGGTGACATGATCAAACTTACTGTAGACAATTACTCCTATTGGAAGGCCATGATAGAGGACCATCTAATTTGCAACGACCTTACTAAGCCTATTTTGACTAAAAACATGCCAGGATGTAAAAATGAAATTGAGTGGAAGTTGTTAAATCGCAAAGTAGTTGCGATAATTTGATTGTACATACATAGAAGCTTGTTTGAGCATGTGTCAAATTTTGATAATGCATACGAAATTTAGACAAAACCTGAGTCCTTAATCCAAAAGAAGATGTCGCGTAATAAAGCGTTGCTCGTAAGACGATTGGTGACGCTCCAATATAAAGACGGGCAAAATATGATTGAGCACTTGAACAATTTCAAGGGGCTTATAAATCAATTGGCAAAGATCGAGATCAAACTCGATGACGAGTTGAAGGCACTATTGCTTCTCAGTTCATTGGTTGAGTGTTGGGACACATTGGTAGTTACATTGAGTAGCTCCGCCCGAGCTGGAAAAATCACTATGGATAGTATGACAGACAGTCTCTTAAATGAAGAAGTTAGAAGAATGAAAGAGGCCTTTCAATTCAATCTGAAGCCAACTTTGTTGACAATTGCGCTTGGAATGAGACCCGTGGGAGAAACAAAGGACGTGATAAGTTCAGGGGTAGATATAAATCTCACCTTAAATTTGTTTGTTATTACTGTGACAAGCCAGGCCACAAGAAATCTGATTGTCGATATTACAAGAGAGACTAGAAGGCTAAAAAAGTTAAGCTA
This sequence comes from Selenicereus undatus, assembly GCA_017589665.1. Classification (NCBI taxonomy): domain Eukaryota; kingdom Viridiplantae; phylum Streptophyta; class Magnoliopsida; order Caryophyllales; family Cactaceae; genus Selenicereus; species Selenicereus undatus. Next base: position 36,441,626 of record JACYFF010031956.1, on the reverse strand, counting down.
GATCAAATTGAATACAAGAAAGAAGATAAAAGCACTACTATTGTTGCTGCAACAGATGAAAATGTTGTGTTCATCATTGGAGAAGAAAATTATCTCAATCTAGCAGATAATGATTGTTCATGGATTGTTGACTCGGGTGCTGCCTTTCATGTCACTCCATATGAACATTTTTTTCTCATCACACCAAAGTGGTGATTTTGGTAATGTCAAGATGGGAAATCATGTTTCAAGCAAGATCGTTGGTATTGGTGACATCACCTTGATAACCAACACAGGATGTAAGCTCATGTTAAAATATGTGAGGCACGTACCAGCCATGCGCCTCAATCTTATATCGGTAGGAAAACTTGATGATGCTGGTTTGGTTAATTACTTTGGTGGAGGAATATGGAAGCTCACCAAAGGAAGTCTAATTGTTGCTAAAGGAAAAAAGGAAGGGTCCTTGTACTTTATACAAAGAAAGTTGTGCAAGGGGGAGCTTAATGTTGCCTATGATAATTCAAATTCGGAGTTATGGCATAGAAGACTGAGACACATGAGTGAAAAAGGATTGCAAATCCTAGCTAGAAAAGAGCTCCTTCCCAATATAAACAGCAATTCGCTTGAGCCTTGTATAGATTGTTTGGCTGGCAAACAACGTAGGGTGGCATTTCATAAAAATGTTCGACCCACCAGAACAAAGCACATTCTTAATTTGGTTCATAGTGATGTATGCCCTATGATTGAAAATTCGCTACGCGGAGCATTATACTTTGTTACTTTTATCGATGACCATTCAAGAAATGTTTGGGTTTCATTATTGAAAACAAAGGATCAAGTTCTTGAAGCATTCAAGGAGTTTCATGCTGAAGTGGAATGTGAAACTGGATAAAAACTGAAGGCCGTTTGAGAAGACAATGGTGGAGAATACCGTGGTCCCTTTAAATCATATTGCAAGTTACATGGGACCCGGCTGGAGAAAACGCCACCGAAGATACCTCAGCTAAATGGCTTAGCTGAGAGAATGAATTGAACAATCGAAGAAAGAGCTCGATGTATGCCTTCTCATGCTAAACTCCCTAAGTCCTTTTGGGGAGACGGCGTGAAGACTGCCATTGACGTAACAACTCTTTCACCATCAGTTCATCTGGATGGTGTGATCCCAAAGGAAATTTAGTTCAAACAGAAGGTATCATGCAACCACATGAAAGTGTTTGGCTACCGAGCATTCGTCCATATTCCTAAGGTCGAGCGAGCCAAACTTGATTCGAAAATAAGGGAGTGTATTTATCTCAGATCACCAAGCGATGAGTTTGGCTATCGACTTTGGGATCCTGGAAGTAGAAGGATTATAAGAAGTCGAGATGTTGTATTCTTTGAAAACCAAACCATAAAAGATTTGAAAAAGGAAAAGCCTAAACATAGAGTTGTTAGAGATTCTGATACTAGTCCATCCCCTATGGTTCATGATAATTCAGGGGATGAAACAACTGAAAATAATAATGAGACTAGCTCAAACGACAATCCTACCTCTTCCTCCAACGATGATGAAGAAGAAGGTCAAGATGAGTCGGGTGGATCCGATGTTGAGTCTGCCGAGGAGAGATCTTAAAAAGAGCCCCAGTTGAGGCAATCTACTAGAGAAAGAAGACCATCCACCAAGTATAACCCAGATGATTATGTAACTCTCTCATATGAGGGGGAGCCTCAGAGTTATGAAGAAGCAATGGCTAATAGCCATCAGGTAGAATGGGTGAAAGTCATGCAAGAAGAAATAAAATCCTTGCATGAGAATCATACATAAGATCTAGTGGAATTGCCCAAGGGAAGAAAGTCCTTAAAGAACAAATGCATGTACAGACTCAAGAATGAGGAGAATAACCCACGACCAAGTGTTCAATCAGAAGAGAGGGGTAGATTTTGAAGAAATATTTTCTCCTGTTGTGCAAATGTCTTCAATCCGAGTTGTCCTTGGTCTAGCCACGAGTCTAGACTTGAAAATAGCACAACTTGACGTCAAGACACCATTTTTACATGGTGACCTAGAGGAGGAAATATCGATGGAACAAGTTGAAGGTTTTAAAGTTGTAGGCAAAGAAAATTTGGTATGCCAACTTCAGAAGAGCCTCTATGGTCTTAAACAAGCATCTAGGCAATGGTACAAGAAATTCAATTCCTTTATGGCTAAGCATGATTTCAAGAAGACACTCATTGAGCATTGTGTCTTCGTAAAGAAATATGATGCTGGTGATATCATCATATTGTTGCTCTATGTGGATGATATGCTAATTGTTGGGCATAATCCAAAGAAAATTTCTTCTTTAAAGGAGGCGCTGAAGAAATCATTTGCCACGAAAGATTTGGCATCAGCAAAGAAAACCCTTGGATGAAGATAACTCGAGATAGATCAAAGAAGTTGTTGTGGTTATCCCAAGAGAGTTATGTTGAAAAATTGTTAGAAAGATTCAACATGCATAAGGCCAAACCAGTTAACACACCACTTGCTAGACATTTCCAGCTAAGTACAAAGCAAAGTCCAACAAGTGAGAAAGAAAAGGCAAAAATGAAGAATGTTCCTTATTCATCTGCTGTTGGTAGCCTAATGTACGCCATGATATGTACTAGGCCTGATATTGCGTATGTTGTAGGTGTCATAAGTCAGTTCTTAACTAATCCAAGAAAAGAACAGAAGACAGCGGTGAAATGCATATTGCGATATCTTAGGCACACAACCAAGAAATGTTTGTGTTTTGGTCAAGAAAAATCCATGTTAGTCGGTTAAACAAATGCTGACCTAGCTGGTGATATTGATTCTTGAAAATCAACTTCTTGGTCTTTGACTACTTTTGCAGGGGGGGCAGTGTCTTCACAGTCTAAGCTCCAAAAATGTGTTGCCCTGTCATCCGTCGAGGTTGAATATATTGTAGCTACTCAAGCATGTAAGGAGATTATATGGATGGAAAATTTCCTACTCGAATTGGACTATGAGTAAGACAAATATGTGTTACAATGTGATAGCCAAACTGCTATGCATTTAGCCAAGAACTCTACATTCCACGCCCCGTTTCAAACATATTGATGTTTGCTATCATTGGATAAGGGAAGTACTAGAAGATAGACTCCTACAACTCGAGGAACTTCACACTGATGAAAATTGGTCAGATATGATGACCAAGGTGCTATCGATCAAAAAGTTTAAAAACTATTGCAAAGGTACCAGTGTGATGTTCCCCAATTAAGTCAGGAAGGGGGAGAATCGTTAACGTTCCTTCCTCAATTGGTAGGAGTTGTTAACAATAAAGAAAAAAAAAACATAAAGGAAGTAAAGGAAGAGAGAGAGAAAGAGAGAGAGAGAGAGAGAGAGA
>JACYFF010031956.1:36418606-36433282 GCA_017589665.1 Selenicereus undatus | reverse complement strand
CATTAATTAGCCAGTGCTAATTACTAAAAATCAAGCTCTGCATTGCTCCTTCAAAAATCGAAGTGACCTCCAACACAATCAAAAAAACCAAAAGTTTGGAGTACTAAATTTGGCATGATGCAAGAGTCGTAAATTAATTTCCCAATCTGCTGATGCAGTCATCAAAAGTCTTGAGCAAGACCACTTCATCCACCTAATTAACTTGTCAGGCTGAGGTTGAAGGTCCAGCGTGCCCCGATTCATTGCTGAGGTTGTTCCTACTTGAATCTTGTGGAACCTAAAAGAAAGGTGAGCAAAAATACATGTATTAAGATTGAAACTTGATCTCAGCCACCCAAAGTACGAAACAAATTTGTTGGGAAGATGCCAAAGGCAAGAAAACACCATTCCAAACTAATTGTAAGTCAATATAAGCCGCTTAACTCAATCATACCCAGTTCAATTAAAACATGCCCAATTCCACAGCATGAAAATATGAGCTACTTGGTAAGTTGATACCACCTAATGAAACACCCCCGACCCGAGGAGGCGTCACACCGCCAAGGTTCGTAAAAGAAACCCCTAAGGCTAACAAAGGTAACATAAAAGTAATAGTGGTTATAAATCCTGGGATAAAATGGCTAGAGTTTCGTCTGTATTTATGACGTTTACCAATTTTAGCATATGCTAAGTGTACTTGGGAAAACAACAATAAGCGAAATAGAGCACTAAACCAAGAGGTTTAGTGCCTCGGGCCACCCGCCTGGTTCACAACTACTCAATCAAATATAAAGACAAGGTCTAACATTACATATACAGTTTCAGAGCCAATTACATGCTTACACATACAAATAATGCATGCCAAAAAGTTAAAACACAATAGTAAGTAGCAACCATCTCTTAGCCCTTTTGTTCTAGCTTTGTTGATCAAAAGACATATGTACATCATCACCAAAATCAAAGCCAACAAGGGCATCGATCTGAGACCAAGAGTTTTGAGATACTTGGTAAGAAACACCTCCTCATTCCAAAAACCAAGCATTCCAAAAAGGACACTTTATTTGTTTACAAGCATAATAGCAGCAATGAACACAATTTAAGGTCAATTTCAAAACAAATTAGAATGTTCAACAGCCTACTATTTTTTAGGGGGGGGGGATGCAAGTCCTTTGAGCCAGCTGATGTGATGCTGGAGTTCAATTCATTGTCTTATTTTTAATTTAAAAAGCTATAGTAAGCTTTTATCAGTCAAATTTTGGCGGGAAGCATCTAAAATCTGAATAATTATAACATGACAAGGTTATCAGAAGATGCAGACAAGACAACCCTAAACACTTGCCCCAAACACATACTTTTTTTATGATCGTTCCTCAATCAACTTGACCAACATATACCAAAATACTTGCGCCAAAATATCTAGTTCCAAATAACAGTTGCTAACCAAGGCAAACACTTCCAAATGAAGCAAAAAATTAAATGTAGAACATTAGGATTTGAAAGACTAACCTGATCACCAGCCATACATAAGGCCGCCTCAGTAGCATCTAGGAATTCATTTGTTGTTTTTCCATTACGCACTGCCTTCAACATAAGTAAGAACATGGCCTTCTGTGATGCTAGTTCCTCTTTGACACGCTTGAGTTCCATATTGTTATTAGGGAAGCTGTAACCTCTTTTGCGAAGGATGTTGTTTACACCAAATACATCACTTCAGTGCACATTAAAGCCAAAACCGATCGGTCACTTAGGATTTTCTTCTTCATACGTAAGCTCATCAAACACTTCATTTTCAATTTCCAACCGAGTTTTTGAGGGACAAGAGCTGAGAAGTCGCTCTTGAACTGTTGCACTTGCCTTATTCTACCATAATTTAAGAGAAATTAAAATAAATATTATTAGTAGACCAAAGAAACAAAGAACCCTAAAAATGACAAGTGGCAGAATAAGAACATATACCAGAAAACTTTCAGTGGCTGTATTAGCTACAAAGCCCCCACTGTCTTTGCTATGTGTCTCTTTAAAGAACTTCAAATGTGTTGGCTCTCTTCCATGAGTTTCAACTTGCAATTACAAATCTCTTCTAACATAGCCAAAACGAGAGGAAATTTTGACAATCGGGCAATAGTTGCCCAAATTTGGAGTAGTGATATGATATAAATTGCAAAAGAAAAAGAAGAAGAAAACATACAAAGTCAGCTCGCTTTTCCGCGTAACTAGTAGAACTAGTTGTATGACAATGCATTTGAGAAGCTCGTGCGTCTCTAACAATTTCAGCCAAAGTCTATAGATAAAAAAATAAAAAATGAAAAAACTTCAAGGTATAAGCAAGTCTGTAAGTGTCGTTTACACAAGGTAAAGGAATAGGCAAATATAGAGGTTAAATAAAAAAAATAACTCGTTAATACAAGGAAAAAGAATAAGTAAATATGGAGGTTAAAGGACAAAAAAACAACAAATATTGAGGTTCAAGGTTTAAGCAATCATATAACTGTAATTGTTGTTAGATATATATATACCTCATGTTCCTTTGAACACCAATAGTCAACCAATCGCATCCACCCATCACGAGAGTGCCCTTTAGGAACAAGCTCATACATGTCCTCTTTTGGTTTCTGTTTAGGTTTGAACTAGTATTTCTTCAAACCATGTTTATATTGCTTGAAATGTTTAGCAACATGTTTAAGGACACGTTAATCAAAGCACACATCTGCTGGATACACGAACTTGGATTGTACATCATTTATAAGTCATAAATTAAGAATGAATGAACATGACTAATCTAAACTTTAGATAAATAGAGGTTTAAATTGAAGCTCCAACAGTTCAATCAAATTGAAGCTTAGCTTGAAGAAACTACGACCAACACATATTAAACAATGAAGTTGAAAATCAGCAGCCACTAACCCATCAAACAATAGTAAAACTTGAAAGCATAAAGTCATAAACCATTCATAACAAAAGGACTTGGAGTACTCTGTTCTTGCCTACCATTCACACATAACATTTCCCCTCCCCCATCCCCAGGATCAAAAGGGAAAATGAAAACCCTCTTCACTGCCTTTCTCCAACTTCACTTATTCCTATGTCTACTTAAGTGGTTTGTCTACCGAAATTCTGCCAAAATAATAAAAAGAAAGTATGCAATTCATGATGTATTACTTAAGACCATAGAAGAATTAGAACTCACTCAGCAAGGATAAAAGACCATACTGCAAGCAAGATATTTAAGCTCAAAATAAAATCGAAGTGTTGCAAAGAAGGAAGAAACAAAAGCTAACTATATTAGGAATAACAAAGAACAAACAATTAGATCATGTATCAATAGAAAAAGAACCAACTAACTGATAGCAAATGTGGATGTACAAATGTTAAACCTAGCTGCTGGCTGCTGAGCAGTAAATGGATTAAACTCTGCAGCTGTTGCATTTCTATACTGCATCTAGATGAAGGTAAAACGAGTGTAGGTTATGTGGGTATCGCTATGATGAAGGTGAAGGTGATCCCATTTATCCAATCCCACCAGGGATGCATTTGGCCAGCTGCCCGAGGATTGGAGGTGCCCGATTTGTGGGGCAGCAAAGAGCTTCTTCGAGAGTAAGAGTGTTGAGGTTACAGGGTTTGCTCAGAACCAGAAGTTTGGACTTGGTGTTAATTCTCTCACTTCTGGCCAGAAGGCTGTGCTTATTTATGGTAGCTTGTTCTTCTTCTTTTGTCTCTTCTTGGCTGGTTACTTCTTGTAATAACATTTGAAAGCATTGCTTAATTGGGGAAATTACTGGTTGTAGTTTTCCTGGGTAGTTGTAATCATGCTATAAATGTGAGTACAGAAGAAGTGGAATAGTAGATGTTAATACATCTGTTGTGTATCAAGCCATCTTGGTTTATGTTTTTGAGAAAATGTTCATGTGAAATTAGTGCTTGCTAGTGACTGGACAATCAAAAGAAAGAAACAAGTTGTTTTGGAATGGAATTGTTGAAGTTATATTCTTGATTGTATTCACCATGTCAATGATAGTTTGCTTCCAACAAAACCAAACCAATGCCCAAAGTCTCGCCTAGGTAGGATCTGAGGGTCTTTGTGATTGAATTTCGAAAGGCTGTTGTTATTGGAAGATTTGAGAGATTAGTAAAAGGCATGAATTATAGCCTACAACAATAGGAGGATGGGTTAGACTGTGCAGTGGAACATTTTGCTTTAGTGATTATAATACTACAATAACAACTCCTATTGTGTGTCTCACTTTTGCAGTATTTAGGGAGATCCAGATGTAGACTACTTTACCTCTACAGACATGACTGCCCATAGCTAGACTGATTCCAATAGAACAACATAAAAAGTTTAAAGAAACTATTTTAGAAGTTCAAAATCATTTGACAAGCAAAGGTTGCCAAGTGTTAAAATCCCTGACATCGAACAATGCCGACTGAATGTCTTACTGACAAAACAAAAGCTGTAGAATTACATTGATTAAAATGAAAACCAAAGCAGTAAAATGGCTTAAAATCACTTCCTTTATTTGCACTAAAAATGTAGTTCAATGAAAGTTGATTTTACCCAGAATTGAGAATTTCCAAGTGTGTTGTCAGTACATGCTTTCAACCCAGATCACCTAACAATAGCATATGAATTTCAACTCGATTCTACGCAAGAGATTTAAGTGTCTTACTATGAGGCACTGAAGTGAAAGTACTACAGACTTTAACAAGAAGGTGCCCAGAAGTGCTCGACAAAGAAAAAAGATATGCACTTACAAATACCTAGTATTTACACATGTGCTTCTCTCAAAAACCTAAAACAAATGCAAAACAGTATAGACCACCATGTCAAATATTTTTGTAAATTCCTACTCACCTTGTGTCAGCGTCAGTCCCTTGCTCTTAGTAGGCTTCAAGTTCTACATTGAGGTAGGGCACGAACATTCTGGGCGACTCACGGTTGAATTTGAGCGAGTTCCATAAACCCCAATAGCCCATCAACCATCCCCATGTTACCATCCAAATTGTAGAAAAGAACACGAAATCAACACCAAAAAACTGTTCGATAAACCCGAAATTTCCAAAAAAAAAAAACCCACAAACCTCATGAGATTCATAGGCATGAGTTAAAGTTAAGCAAATTACAGGCCGAAAAAGAGAAATCGAGTTCCATGAGAGATTGCGACTCACGGTTCTGGGTGAAGTTGATCGAGACTCACGGTTCTGGGCACAATTGATCGAGAGCTGGAGTTAGGGTTCTAGTTTTTGGACGAAATCGATTTGTTTTGGGCGAATGCAAAATCTCGATCAATTGCCAAAGAGAATTCTCGATCTGTTCTGGAGTTAGGGTTGGAAACGTTTTAGTGGCTAGCCAAATACTTTACACGCATGTACAGGTTCTAGCTTTTGTTTAGTTTGGCGGATTGTATAAAATTTAGGCGCGGGTTCCAATGTGAATTATCTCGACCCTTTTAATGGCTGCGTTAGTTTTGACCATAAAAAGTGTCGAGATTTCTCAATTCCAAAAAAAATAAGTATTGACACAAACAACAAGGGTCGGTATGTAAGGGGCGAAATTTGGTCCTCTTTCTAGTAGTGATTCTAATGTCATAAGTGATTCTAATGTCATACCTTTGCTATAGAATTTGAATATTTTTTTTAAATTCAACCCGATGCAGTTAGATGGTCCCCACGTCAAGGATTATTCGGAAACCGATTGAAAATCTTTTTGAACTAGACTTAGAAGTCATTGGTCTAGGCCCTGGTTAAGAAATGAATTCTTTTCTACATTTTAAATTGTATTTGTTAATTTTTTTGATAAAAATCGCCTTCTAATAAACCCCACCAGTGACACTAATTTATTTAATAACCAAAATTTTTGCAAGCAGATATGAATGACTAGCCATTCGTAGGGACTGCAACAAGAGGTGCTGGTCATGGTCCTTACAAGATAACTAATGAAAACTTTGGACTTAAAAGCTTTTGGATGCAAAGCCAAATAATAAACGAAAGCAAGTGGTCAGAGACTCAAAAATGTAATATGTAGAGGTAAATATAGCACAGACTATGAGAATTCAGTAGGCAGATATACTTAAAGATTATGAAGATTGCGTAAAATAAAAGAGAGACAAAATAAGGGATTCTTTTAATGAGGTTCACCCTCAAGTTTAAGCTAGGTCCCTACATAAGGCCTTTTCTTGACTACAGGATCCCAACAGTCCTCTATCTCCTTTAATTATATCATCTTCCACCCTTGTCTAATATCTAGTAAATTGGTTTCATTAAAAAGAGGCTTAATGAACTTTCAAGTAAAGAATTACTCAGTTAAAATGAGGTCGAACGCGAAAGTTATGACCAAAACAAATTAGAATTGGAAAAATCTCTATAGGTTTGCGTAGATTATGAACAGGTTTGAGTGTATATGGAACTCGACCCGGTTCCTTATTTTTTGAGCCATCTTCAATAAATCATAGCCCCTACTAAACTTAGTTAAAAAACACTGTAGATGACACTACACCAAATCATGAGATAACCCAAGGGAACCCATTTTTTTTCTACACCAATAAATACAACCCATCAACTTGCGTAAAAACATAATGAAAAAGCCACCATAAAAAACATTCCTGTGGGGATACTAAGAGGTTCATTGAACCTCACCAAACCTTACGTGAATCCATCCACTACTACCTTGAAGGCATATGTCAATATTCGAAGTTCTCTATCTTCAGTTTCCCTAAGTTGCTCAGGCCGGTAATCGGAGCACATCAATCTCTCAAACCTATGTTACTCTCTTCCCATTTTCTTGTTTGTTTTGTTTTGTTTTGTTTTATTTGGATGTTATAATATATATCCAAAAGATGTGATTTTTTGAAATTAATTTGGTCTACGCTTGTCGTACATATTCATTTCTTCCCATCCCCGTTTTTTTCATTTGACATCATAGTTGAGGTTGTAATTTTCTTTTTAAATTACTGTATTTATTAATATGTTGAGTCTTGTTTTCTATTAGTCAAACTTTTTTACTTTTCGATTTGATTAGAAATGGTTATCAATGATCACGGGAAACAACTGGGTACTCTCTTTTCTAATGTTGTACCTTTCCTATAGAATCTGGATTTTTTTAATTCAAGCCGATGCAGTTGGATGATCCCAACATCAAGGATTATTTGGGAAGATATTGAATATCTTTTTTAACAAGACTTAGAAGTCATTGATTTAGGCCATGGTTAAGAAACGAATTCTTTTGTTCATTTAAAATTGTATTTGTTCATTTTTCTAATAAAACTCGCTTTCTAATAAAATCCACCGTTAACTCTATTTTATTTAATAAGTAAAATTTTTGCACGAAGATCCGAATGATTAACCATTTGTAGGGACTGCAACTAGAGGTGCTGGTCATGGTCCTTACAAGATAACTGATGAAAATTTTGGACTTAAAAGCTTTTGAACTCAAAGCCAAATAATAAATGAAAGCAACTGGTCAGAGACTCGAAAATGTAATATTTAGAGGTAACTATAGCAGAGACTCTGAGAATGCAGTAAGCAGATATAGTAAATGATTATGAAGATAGCGTAAAATAAATGAGAGACAAAATAAGGGATTTTTTAACGAGGTTTACCCTCTATTTTATTCTGGGTCCCTACCTATGGCCTTTTCTTGACTACGGGATCCCAATAGTCCACTATCTCCTTTAATTATATCATCTTCCACACTTGTCTAAAATCTATTAAATTGGTTTCATTAAAAATACAATTAATGAACTTTCAAATAAAGAATTACTCACTTAAAAAGAGGTTGAACGTGAAAGTTATGACCAAAACAAATTAGAATTGGAAAAATATCTTAGACTTACGTAAATTACGAACAGGTTGTAGTGTGTATGGAACTCGATCTGGTTCCTTATTTTTTGAGCCATCTTCAATACCTCATAGCGCCTATTAAATTTAGTAAAAAAAAACTCTGGCCGACACTACACCAAATCATGAGATACCCCGGGGGAACCCTTTTTTTTTCCTACACCTATAAATATAACCCATCTCCTTGTGTAAAAACATAATGAAAAAACCACAATAAAAAACATCCCTGTGGGGATACCGAGAGGTTCATTGAACCTCACCAAACCTTTCGTGAATCCATCCACTAAGCCCTCAAAGGCACAAGTCAATACTCAAAGTTCTCTAACTTCAGTTTCCCTAAGTTGCTTAGGCCGGTAATCAGACGACATCAATCTCTCAAACCTATGTTACTCTCATCCCATTTCCTTGTCTGTTTTGTTTTGTTTTATTTGGATGTTATACTATATATCCAAAAGATGTGATTTTTTGAAATTAATTTGGTCTATGCTTGTCGTGCATATTCATTTTCTTCCCATCCCCCGTTTTTTCATTTGACATCATAATTGAGGTTGTAATTTTATTACTACATTACTGTATTTAATATGTTGATGCTTGTTTTCTATTAGACTAACTTTTTTATTTTCCGATTTGATTAGTAATGGTTGTCAATGGTGATGGGAAACAACTGGGCACTCTCTAATCTAATGTCATACCTTTGCTAATCTGGATTTTTTTAAATTCACGCTGATGCAGTTAGATGGTCCCCACGTCAAGGATTATTTGGGAACCTATTGAAAATCTTTTTTAACTAGACTTAGAAGTCATTGGTTTAGGGCATGGTTAAGAAATGAATTCTTTTGTACATTTAAAATTGTATTGGTTCATTTTTATGTTAAAACTCGTTTTCTAGTAAAACCCACCAGTGACTTTAATTTATTTAACAACTAAAATTTTTGGAAGCATATCTGAATGATTAGCCAATCGTAGGGATTGCAACTAGAGGTGGTGGTCACGGTCCTTGCAAGATAACTGATGAAAACTTTGGACATAAAAGCTTTTGGACTCAAAGCCAAATAATAAATGAAAGCAACTGGTCAGAGACTTGAAAATGTAATATTTAGAGGTAACTGTAGCAGAGACTCTGAGAATGCAGTAAGCAATTATACTAAAAGATTATGAAGATTGCGTAAAATAAAAGAGAGACAAAATAAGGGATTTTGTAATGAGGTTCACCCTTAAACTTTATGCTGGGTCCCCGTATAAAGCCCTTTCTTGAGTACAGGATCCCAATAGTCCACTATCTCCTTTAATTACATCATCTTCCACACTTGTCCAAAATCTATTAAATTGGTTTCATTAAAAATAGACTAAATGAACTCTCAAATAAAGAATTACTCACTTAAAATGAGGTCGAACGTGAAAGTTATGGCCAACACAAATTAGAATTGGAAAAATATCTATAGGCTTGTGTAAATTTCAAACAGGTTTGAGTGTATATGGAACTCGATCTGGTTCCTTTTTTTTTTTTTTAGCCATCTTCAGTAATTCGAAGCCCCGACTAAACTTAGTCAAAAAAAACTCTAGTCGACACTACTCCAAATCATGAGATACCTCAAGGGATCCCATTTTTTTTCTACACCTATAAATACAACCCATCACCTGGCGTAAAAACATAATGAAAAAACCACAATAAAAAACATTCCTGTCGGGATACTGAGAGGTTCATTGAACCTCACCAAACCTTACGTGAATCCATCCACTAAGCCCTCAAAGGAACAAGTCAATACTCAAAGTTCTACTCAAAGTTCTCTATCTTCAGTTTCCCTAAGTTGCTCAGGCCGGTAATCATCGGGCATTAATCTCTCAAACCTATGTTACTCTCTTCCCATTTTCTTGTTTGTTTCATTTTGTTTTATTGGATGTTATACTATATATCCAATAGATGTGATTTTTTGAAATTAATTTGGTTTATGCTTGTCGTATGTATTCATTTTCTTCCCATCCCCCATTTTTTCATTTGACATCATAATTGAGGTTGTAATTTTCTTTGTGCATTATTGTATTTAATATGTTGGCGCTTGTTCTCTATTAGTCTAACTTTTTTATTTTCTGATTTGATTAGTAATGGTTGTCAGTGATGATGGGAAACAACTAGGTACTCTCTATTCTATTGTCATACCCTTGGTACAGAATCTGATTTTTTTTTTTTGTTCAAGCCGATGCAGTTAGTTGGTCCCCACGTCAAGGATTATTTGGGAACCTATTAAAAATGTTTTTGAAATAACTAAAATTTTTGCATGAGGATCCAAATGATTAGCCATTCATAGGGAGTGCAGCTAAAGGTGCTGGTAAGGATCCTTACAACATAACTGATGAAAACTTTGGACTTAAAAGCTTTTGGACTCAAACCCAAATAACAAATGAAAGCAAGTGGTCAGAGACTCGAAAATATAATGTGTAGAGGTAAATAAAGCAGAGACTCTTAGAATGCAGTAAGCAGATATACTAAAAGATTATGAAGATTGCGTACAATAAAAGAGAGACAAAATAAGGGATTTTTTGATGAGGTTCACCCTCAACTTTGTGTTGGGTCCCTACATAAGGCGTTTTGTTGACTACAGGATCCCAATAGTCCACTATCTCCTTTAATCATATCATCTTCCACCCTCGTCTAAAATCTATTAAATTGGTTTCACTAAAAATAGACTTAATGAACTTTCAAATAAAGAATTACTCACTTAAAATGACGTCAAACATGAAAGTTACGACCAAAACAAATTAGAATTAGAAAAATATCTATAGGCTTGCGTAGATTATGAACAGGTTTGAGTGTATATGGAACTCGATCTGGTTCCTTATATTTTAAGCCATCTTCAGTAAATCATAGCCCCTACTAACCTTAGAAAAAAAAAAAACTCTAGCCGACACTACACCAAATCATGAGATACCCTAAGGGAACCCTTTTTTTCTACACCTATAAATGCAACCCATCCCCTTGCGTAAAAACAGAATGAAAAAACCACAATATAAAACGTTCCTGTAGGGATACTGAGAGGTTCATTGAACCTCACCAAACCTTACGTGAATCCATCCAGTGAGCCCTCAAATGCATAAGTTGATACTCAAAGTTCTATATCTTCAGTTTCCCTAAGTTGGCCAGGCCAGTAATTAGAGGACATCAATCTCTCATACCTATGTCACTCTCTTCGCATTTTCTTATTTGTTTTGTTTTGTTTTATTTGGATGTTATACTATATATCCAAAACATGTTATTTTTTGAAACTAATATGGTCTATGCTTGTCGTACATATTCATTTTCATCCCATTTTTCATTTTTTCATTTGATATCATAGTTGAGGTTGCAATTTTCTTTCTGCATTATTGTACTTAATATGTTGATGCTTGTTTTCTATTAGTCTAGCTTTTTTATTTTCCGATTTGATTAGTAGTGGTTGTTAATGATGATGGGAAACAACTGGGTACTCTCTATTCTAATGTCATACCTTTGCTACAGAATGTAGATTATTTTTGTTCAAGTCGTTGCTGTTAGATGGTCCCCACGTCAATGATTATTTGGGAACTTGTGGAAAATCTTTTTCAACTAGACTTAGAAGTCATTGGTTCAGGCCCTGGTTAAGAAATGAATTCTTTCGTACATTTAAAATTGTATTTGTTCATTTTTCTGATAAAACTCGCTCTCTAATAAAACCCACCAACTAACTCTAATTTATTTAATAACTAAAATTTTTGCACGAAGATCCAAATGACTAGCCATTCGTAGGGACTACAACTAAAGCTGCTGGTCATGGTCCTTACAAGATAACTGATGAAAACTTTGGACTTAAAAGCTTTTGGACTCAAAGCCAAATAACAAATGAAAGCAAGTGGTTAGAGACTCAAAAATGTAATACGTAGAGGTAAATATGGCAGAGGCTCTGAGAATGCAGTAAGCAGATACACTAAAAGATTATGAAGATTGCGTAAAATAAAAGAGAGACAAAATAAGGGATTTTTTAACGAGGTTTACCCTCAACTTTATTCTGGGTCTCGACATAAGGCCTTTTCTTGATTACAGGATCCCAATATAGTCCACTATCTCATTTAATTATATCATCTTCCACACTTGTCTAAAATCTATTAAATTGGTTTCATTAAAAATAGATGGAATGAACTTTCAAATAAAGAACTGCTCACTTAAAATGAGGTCGAATGTGGAAGTTATGACCAAAACAATTTAAAATTGGAAAAATATCTTTAGGCTTGCATAGATTACAAACAGGTTTGAGTGTATATGGAACTCGATCTAGTTCCTTTTTTTTCTAGCCACTTCAATAATTCATAGCCCCTACTAAACTTGGTAAAAAAAAACTCTAGTCAACACTACACCAAATCATGAGATACCCCAATGGAACCCATTTTTTTTCTATACCTATAAATATAACCCATCACCTTGCGTAAAAACACAATGAAAAAACCACAATAAAAAGCATTCATGTGGAGATACTGAGAGGTTCATTGAACCTCACCAAACCTTACGTGAATCCATCCACTAAGCCCTCAAATGCACAAGTCAATACTCGAAGTTGCTCAGGCCGGTAATCAGAGGACTTCGATCTCCCAAACCTATGTCACTCTCTTCCCATTTTCTTGTTTGTTTTTTTTTTGTTTTATTTGGATGTTATACTATATATCCAAAAGATGTGATTTTTGAAATTAATTTGGTCTATGCTTGTCGTACATATTCATTTTTTCCCATCCCCCATTTTTTCATTTGACATCATAATTGAGGTTGAAATTGTCTTTCTGTGTGACTGTATTTAATATGTTGATGCTGGTTTTCAATTAGTGGAACTTTTTTATTTTCCGATTTGATTAGTAATAGTTGTCAATGATGACGGAAAACAACTGGGTACTCTCTATTCTAATGTCATACCTTTGCTACAGAATCTGGATTTTTTTTTATTCAAGCCGATGCATTTTGATAGTCCCCACGTCAAGGATTATTTGGGAACCTATTGAAAATCTTTTTTAACTAGACTTAGAAGTCATTGGTTTAAGCCCTAGTTAGGAAATGAATTCTTTTGTACATTTAAAATTCTATTCGTTCATTTTTCTGATAAAACTCGCTTTCTAATAAAACCCTCCAGTGACTCTAATTTATTTAATAACTAAATTTTTTTCAAGCAGATCTGAATGATTAGCCATTCGTTGGGACTACAACTAGAGGTGCTGCTCACGGTCCTTACAGGAGAACTGATGAAAACTTTGGACTTAAAAGCTTTTGGACTCAAAGCCAAATAATAAATGAAAGCTAGTGGTAAGAGACTTCAAAAATATAATATTTAGAGGTAAATATAGCAGGGACTCTAAGAATGCAGTAAGCAGATATACTAAAAGATTATGAAGATTACGTAAAATAAATGAGAGACAAAATAAGGAATTTTTGAACGAGGTTCACCCTCAAGTTTGTGCTGGGTCCCTACATAGGGCCTTTTCTTGACTACAGGATCCCAATAGTCCACTATCTCATGAAGGTAGGTTTAGCAAGTGGCCTACCATACCTTTCCTCATAATTAGAATTTTATCAAAGCACTTTGACGAGTTTTCTTCTTAGAGTCATGCAACTTCGTGGAGGTTAATTCTTAACAGAAGCCTTACTGCTCCCTGTAGCCACTGTGATGGAGTCCCCACCACCATTGACAAGAAAGAAGGCCCAACAGGTCATTCAAGGTCCAATTAAAGCTCCAAAATACAAGCATTGGTTCAAGAAGCTCAAGGGAGTGCAAACGGGCTAGTACGCTTGAAGTTGCCCGGTTTTGTCAATGTCATTACTTAGGCCTAATCATGGCTTAAGTCATGAATTTTTGTATTTTTGGAATCCTTAAGAAGTCTACAATCAAGTCCAAGCATTGGTTTCAAATCATGCACACAAGAGGATGAAGAATCAAGGAGTTTTCCCAAACCGCCCAAATTGCCCTCTAATTTGCACGGTTTAATGTGTGAGATTGATTACCCCACTTAAACACATCCTAACCTTGATTTCTTTTTTTGGGGGGGGGGGTTATACACATCCTAAAATTAGCCCCCATGTTTAAAACCCAAATCATGACCACTTTTGCTATGCCTAAAGCTTGCAAGAAAAACCGGCTGCCACGGCTTGAACCCAGTTTACTAGAACCGGTTCTTCTCTTCAATAAACCGGCCGGCACCTTCAATTACTAGAGAGATTGGCACACTTTCCAAGCTTGGCACATGTCCCAAGGCTACCTAGGGTTGGTTGCTACATGGGGAAGTTCAACCAATAGGACGACAAGGCAAAATATCTTGTCTCTTCATTGTGATTGGCTAGCTGTAAAGGGGAAGAAGATTTCGGCTGTACACATGGGTTTCTAGCTTCATTTCAGCTTGTATTATGCCTAAGTATGAGCTTAATTGATGTATAATAAGCTTAGACATAGTTTTATTTCATGATTTGAAGTATTAGATTAGTTAAGTATTGCTAGAGTATGTATTAATGCAAACCGGTTGTAATTAAGCAACTTAACCCCTTTCCTCACTAGTAAGGAAAGAGGGAGGTGCTTGCTTGCTAGCTTGGTCATGTTGCTGCCTTCTTTAAAGCTTCCCACGACCATAGCTAGCAACATAACCCCATTGAATGAAAATCAAAGTTTAGAGCATTTGCTTTCTCCCTTTTAAACTCTTGCTTGCTTATCCTTAGTTAGGTCAATTATGGTGGTGTTCAAGTGAGTATTAACCTTGATTAAGTGGTATTTCTGTATCTTAATTAAGATTAAGGGCCCTAAACTCAAAGGTTGGTGGTGATTCTGTATCCAATCCTAGAGTTTAGTATATCCTATTCTAGTTTGAGTTCTTTGATTTCTAAGT
>JACYFF010031956.1:36337848-36418596 GCA_017589665.1 Selenicereus undatus | reverse complement strand
GTTTCGTGGGCAGCAAGTTGGCATGGTCTAGCCGTGCACATAGGCACGACCGTGCCACCCTTGGCCGTGACATACCCTTGAGTTTTAGCTCTCATTTGATGTGTGTTGGCTTGGGTAGCTTCTTCCCTTGACGCATACATCACACTATGTTTACACTTAGCCCTATTAGATAGCTCAATAAACAAGAACACACATGTACCTTGCTAATAGTCAAATCTTTCGCAGAACGCTCTGACAAGGTCTTCTCTAATAAGGTTCTAACCCTTAAGGAGACCTCACTTATAAGAACCATCCATTGTCATTGGGAAATATATTAAGGTCTTTGTAAGCCCCTTATAAACTTGATGTTAACTCTCACTAGCTTTAATACAATCTTGTTTGAAGTGTACTCTTAGGTTAACAACACATTTTCTGTTCACAATGAATTCGAGATAGTTTTTTTAGCTCTTATGTCTTGCAAGTACTAGAAGAGTAGAATTATAATTTGAACATAACACAATTCTTGAATTATGGAAATAACACCTAAAACATCAGGAGTAAATCGGTTTGGGCATCCCAAACTTTAATGTCTTCTTTGCACCTGTATTTATGGACAATACAACTTCATACGACAATAAGAAGAATATAAGTTGTTGGGATAACAACATAGTTACTTTAGGCTTCGAATTAGTGAGTGGTGTTTGACTTAATAATCTCTATTACTTGATGCAACAAGTATCCATCAGGAGGGAATACTTTAAATCTTATTGGTAATTAGAGTTTACCTTGATTATAGAAATTGAACCTGGATCTTTGTGCCTTCTGATTGCTACCCATGATTATGGTGGCTACTAGAGTCACCGGCGATTCGCGCTTCAAAACCTGAGCCTTTGAAGATGGTTAGGTTGCATGAGGAAGAGGGCAGAGGGTGGATTAGATTAAGGGAATGATTCTTGCTTGCTACTGTGTTCCATTCCTTGATCCACAACCCATTTTATAGTGGCACATACCCTCAAATAGAATTAAGGAATCTAATGGCTTATTAATACATAATTAATCTCTTTTGTAACAGCTAAATCAATTATGAGATTTATGGGTCATTATTGTGACCGTTACTAGTCAACAACTACCCCTCGATCACAAATACGATGATTCTCATATCTCCTTGCCAACAAATTCCCTCAAGCTTCATACTAGGAATGGAGCGTGCGACAAAAAAAAAAAACAATGTTATATCAAGTCAGCATCTAACCGACGTAACACTTTCACAGAATATCAATACCCCAAATCATTCAAAAACACCTCACCAATGGAACTTTATGCCTAATATATCAATTGATTATATACTGAACATAATCACCTGGGCTTGATATGGTGATAGGAAAATGATTCTTCCTTAGAAAATTAAAATAATCAATCTTAGCATAATTGCTTTCCTAATGTGCCCCACTAGACCGTATACATCTTGGCCCTTGGATAACACATTAAGGTAGCAATGTCAAGCTTTGACTTCACATTATAATTCTAAGTTAAAGAGTATAACTAATGAGAGTCACACAATGATGAGGAAAGGGAACTCGCATGTCACTCATCAAATAGGTTGATGTTTAGCACACAAGGTATGAGTGTGTGTCATGGCATAACTCCCATTAACTTGGGCATGTCACTCTTCTATGCCATTCGAATAATAATTCGGGCTTTTACCTAAAAAACTAACCTGAGTTACTAGATCAACATACCCAATGTTAACCTCAGCACTCAAGATTCGACTATAAGGCTTAAATATGAAAACTTATTTTATATTTGACTCGCTCGAGTCTCATCATAATCTTAGTAAGGCGACTATATTCCTTCATTCATACATAGCTAGTATGAGTAATCAATATTGCATACCTAGTGCCAATATGATTTAGTTTCATCCTACCCGCTACTTAAGCATCAGCGTGATTGTCTGTGTGACAAGGTCAATCAGAAGTCTGGTGACATTATAATGTGCCTTATAATGTACTTGTATATTTATGAATATGTAAAAAGAGACATCATTCTTCATTCATAAATGTTCAATACAAGGATAATCCATCATACACTTAGATACATGCAAAAACTAAGTCCTGTGCAGACCTAAGCTCATCACAAAAGCTTTAAAAGCGTCTCTAGGAATAGGCTTAATTAAAGGATCAGCTATCACCCTCCTCGTCGATATATACTTAATGGCAACCTCTTTCTCTGTTATGTCATTTCGAACAAAATGATAATGCCTCTTAATATGCTTGGTCTTCTTGTGGAACTTTGGATCCTTAGCAAATTGGATAGCAGCAGTATTATCGCACATAGTTTCTACAGGATCTTCAACTCTAGGAGTGAGATTGAGATCCTAGAGAAAACTCATAAGCCATATTGCCTCTTGAGTGGTAAGACAACAAGCCACATACTCTACTTCCATAGTTAAAAGTGTTATGCAGTGTTGTTTCTTACTGCTCCAAGATATGGCTCCCCTACCTACTGTGAACACTTATCCTAAGGTAGACTTGGATTCATCCAAATCGGCACCCCAATCAGCATCCAAATTTCCTCCTAATTTAAGGTCTCCACCTTGGTAGCAAAGGACCAAATCGTGCCACGCAGGTACCGAAAGATTCTCTTGGTGGCATGCTAATGAGCAGGCCCTGGGATAGTTTGGTAACGACATACCAAACCAACCTCAACCCAAATGTTTGGCCATGTACACAACATGGTATAGATTAAACTCCCCACTGCACTTGCATAAGGAACATTTCTCATCTCCTTCTCTTTGTCTGTTTTAGGGCACTGATCGAGACATAAGACAAAACCCTTTTTAACTGGAGTGTGCACGAGTTTAACATAATGTATTCGAAAATGTTCCAATATTTTATTAATGTGCCCTTCTTGACCCAAACCAAGAAGCGTCTTGGAACGGTTCAGAGTTATTTCTACATGCAGGACATACTTAGCCTTACCTATGTCCTTCATATCGAAGACGGAGGATAGCCACTGCTTAATGGTCTGGATCATCTCCATGTTGTTTCTGTCCAACATTATGTTGTCAACATACAAAGTAAGAAACTTAATCCCCTTTGTAGTTTTCTTGACAGACACAAAGTGATCTTTAGAGACCATGTTTAAGCAAAAAGAGATAATGGCTTCATGGAATCAAAAATGCCATGCTCTGGAAGATTGCTTGAGACCATAAATAGATGTTTTAAGACGACAAACGTTGTCCTCTTGACCTTTTGATACAAGACTAATAGTTTGATTCATGTATATCTCTTCTTCAAGATTTCCGTTAAGGAAAGTAGTCTTTACGTCCATCTCGAATAACTCTAATTCTAAATGGGCAATTGGGGCTAGAAGTAGAATAGAGGCAATTCTCACCATAGGAGAAAAAGTCTCTTCATAGTCTACCCCCTCCATTAGGGTAAAGCCCTTTGCCAGTAAACGGGCCTTAAACTTTTTGATTGATCCATCAGCCCGATGTTTTATCTTGAAAACCTACTTGTTTCCAATTGATTTACACCGGGGAGGAAGATCAACAAGTTTCCAAACCTTATTTCTCGCCTTAGAGTCCTTTTCATCCCTCATGGCTTCCATCCACTCTTTATGATTTGGTGAATCAATAGCCTCCTCAAAAGAGGTAGGCTCTTCTATTTCTAAAGGAGTGCACAAGAATATTTCCTCTTCGATTTGAAAATATTTTTGAGGAATTCTTCTACACTCACTCCTTCGGAGTAGAGGACCTACGTTGGTTTGACCCACTGAGGTGCTCTTCCCCCTATCTCTAGAAGGTATAGAATCCCCAACTGGTGGATAATCAATCCTACTATCCTGAACAAGTGGACTAACGTCATGTTCATGAATTAGAGAGTAAGGACGAACCTCATTAGGAGGTTGATTCCTTTGGATAACCAACAACTCATCATCTCTTCCAGATAATGAAATAGTAGTATCCTCGGTGACACAGTCACTACAAAAAAAAGGTTGTGCTTCCACTCTTGTTTAACCACACTTAGCTAAGTGTAGCAAGAAAATAAGCGAAAATGAGCACCTGGTACTATCCCCACACATAGTAAGTGAGGAAAAATATAACCACTCTTATAAGAGTGGTAGTAAGTAATTAAGGTTTGTCCCCACATATTAAGGGTGGGGACTTACATCTTATAAATAGGACGCACTTAACATGGATATTAAGTATGGTAGCATATTTGTATTTTTTAAAATTTATTTTAAGTTTTACCACCAAATTCTTGATGACCATTGAATTTTTTAAAAAAAAAATTAAAAGGGGATTTGCTCGCTGCCTGCTTCATTCTAATCAACGCTAAGAAACCCTTGGCTTCCACATCTGAGTAGCGCATATCCCTCCTCGTTCGTTCTCACCGTCAACGATGGTCGTGCTCAACTGATAGAATTCCAGGCATCAACGCATTCTAACACAAAGTGAGGCATCAATGGTGGTCATTCTTGTCGGCGGTGTTTCCCTAATCTCTCGTCTTCTCTGTTTTGCTAATCAAAGGTAGAGGTTTTCTCTCATCTTCTCTATTTCGTTAATCAAAGGCAGAGGTTTTGGTCAGTGTTCCACACAAAGTGAGGCAGTTTAGCATCTTTTCTGGGCAATTTGGCATTAGTGTGATATGTAACGAAGATGGCTTGAAGTCTACTAAGTTTAAAGGTCTAATCTATCTCTCGCCCCTCCTTCTTTCCTTTGTATTTTCTTAGTCTATTGTTGGTGTTGATTTTTTGTGTTAAGTTGATTTTGTAAGTTTCAAAATATGAATTGTTTATGTGACTTTTTTGCCTGCTAATGGCTTATTGAATTGGCTTAGAACAATGCTACGCTTATAGCACCAACCAGGTGTTCGATAAATTGTCTAAGTCAGCTTGAGGTTAAATTTTGCACACTATTTTTTGTTCTAGTTTTGTTTTGCTACTGGTGTTGTCAAACTGAATAATCTTTGAAACTGATATAAAAGACAGTGGTTTACAGGACATTGATCAGGAGTATGAAAGAGAAAAGTTAAAATGAAAGGATTACAAAGCTCTCAAGTGGGGTAGCTGTAATCCAAATGATTCTTTCACTGCCGTCAAAAATTGTGTACTTTACTTTACCAATAGTCATCGTCATACATCTTTTGTTTGTTGTGTCTAGGTTGGAGCACAGACTGAAACTGAGTTGAAAGAAAAGAAGTCACAAGTAGAAGATGCTCTTAAGGCAACAAAGGTATTTCCTTAGTGCCTGCTCTCTTTAGCTCAACTAATATGTAATTCGTAATTAATGTTTTATCAAACTGTAGATATAAAATCCAGTTTTTCCAAATTCTAGATAGATGTTGCTCACCATTCATCCATATTTATTTCAAATTTTTGATTCCATATACATAAGTCGAGAAGATGTCAGTGCATAAGATAAGGATGTAGCAGTGGATTTATGCCAAATCGATGACATAACACATAGGTAAACCTGAAAAGATCCAGGAGAAGTATATGTGAATCCAATTAGGGATAAAAAATGCAAAGAATGAAACGTAAATGTTAATGCTCCATTGAGAAGCTTGGAGCAAGTGCCTCAGTGCCTGTATTGGAGGAAGAAGGAAAAGGGGACAAAGCTTACAAATAGAATTTACAAAGTTAAACAACTTGGTGAGAAAAAGGATTTCGACAAGAATATGCAGAAATTTAAGACTGACAAGCACTGCATAGTTCTTTTTAGGAGTATTTTATATGTAGTTCTATTTTTTCTTTACATTCTATCCTCTTAGTTATATCCTAATATTCCTCATGATTTTTGTGCTTGCGCCTTCATCCCATCCTAATTGTGTTTTTTAACTCATGTAATAACTTTAATCGATGTCATTCCCTTGCAAAAGCTACTCTTGTGACTGTGAGGATCTCTTCAAACTAGATAGGAGTGAAGTTAAATAAATATGGACTTTTCCTCCATTGAAGTCTGGCTTCCCCCATCTCAATAACGTGAAAAGAAAAAAAAATTCAACAGTTGGTGTTGTGTAGCACAGGGTCAGAGTTTAATAATTTTGATTACCAATACATGGGTAAATTTAATTACCTATAGCATTTGCTGTTAGCTTCTGAAGTTCTCAGAAGGATTCTTCTTTGTATGTGTTTCGTGGTCTATAATTTTAATGCTACTGTTACATATAGGACAATAAGGTCCAAGGCGTTTATCTTGAAGCGTGGTTCATGTATCTTTCATCTTCTGTTTGGTTTTTGTGGGCTATAATTTTTGTCTTTTGCATTGGTTATGCCTATTGTCAATTCAAATTGTTAATCCCATTCATTTTTTGGACTTCTAGCACGTATCTCTTGAATTCATTTATGTTCAAGTCTTGGATTTATTCATGGGAATGGGTTGGATTTGTGTTGGATACTCCAGGCGTGTGGCCTGTTGAGTTGATTTGCTCCGACGTGTGGCTGTTGAGATTGCATTTAT
Organism: Selenicereus undatus; assembly: GCA_017589665.1. NCBI lineage: Eukaryota > Viridiplantae > Streptophyta > Magnoliopsida > Caryophyllales > Cactaceae > Selenicereus > Selenicereus undatus. Next base: position 36,412,154 of record JACYFF010031956.1, on the reverse strand, counting down.
GACTTGTTGTAAAATGAAAATAGCCAAGTTTTAGGTGGAACTCTGCCAATTTTTTTCTCAAAATCATGGATTTACTAAAAAGATAGACCTAAGCTTAAGGATATTATATAATGTTTTTAGAACGAGAGTACCTAGTTATAGAGACTAATAGATATTACATCTTGCAATCTTTTCAGAAATTTTCTTCTATTAGTAGCGTGATTTTTTGTACTTGACTCTAATGTATGGGCTTGGTGATTTTAGGTTGAAACCAAGGGCAGCATGTCACAACACCGGATATAAAGTTTGGGTTGATGAAGTGTTCACCTGCAGCTATGGAGTTTTATACTATCTCATTTGTTTTGTTTCGTTTCAATCTTATATGTGTGTACTTCAAACAAACTCAACTTTTAGGTTAGTGGGTGCATACTTTATTGGCATATTGAATTCAATTTCATACTTTTCATTATGTCGTTGAATACTAGTTATTTTGGAACTTAATTGATGACAATTTGTTTATGGTTATAATGTTTCCATACTTTTTGCACCATTTACATTATGACCGAATATATAAATATTCTCTCTCTCTCTCTCTCTCTCTCTATATATATATATATATATATATATATATATATATATTTATATATAATATGTTAGTGAACACAAACTATTTGCATTTTTTTAAATATAATGACTTTTTATTTATTTTGTATAAAACTTTTCCCGCCAAAATTAGCTATCGGCTTACAGCATTTGAAAGTTAGTCATTAAATGCATTACGTCACACTTATAAGCGAGGGAGTGGTCAAACTAATTTTTCTCTCAAAGGATACTCTGGCTACGGATACAAGTGAGGGTAACCTACCTATACCTAGAAGCGTGGTAGATGATGCAGGCTTCCATGGATATAAGCATGGGTACTGCACTATCGACGACACTTATTAAGCGTGGTGAATTTTTCCCCATTGATACCCTAAGCACGCTTACCTCAAGCATCACGAATATATCCTGCCGCATATATAAGCATGGAAGCAGGCAAATTTAAGCATAGGCAGATACAACATTTCTTGTAGTGAGTGATTGTTTAAATTCTCCCCCTCATCGAGAGATAACTGATCATCTAGCGGTAACTCGTACAATGCTAGGTCTCTTTTGATTTCACCAACGGTTGGGAACTCATCCTCAAGAAAATCAAAATTATGCGAACCAACTTCTATCATACCACCGTTAGAGTGTTCACCATATATAACATATCCCTTAGAATGTTCAGGATACTATATAAACACCATTTTGGTGACCCTTGGACCAAGTTTCCCATGTTTGCGAGTTGGGTTGTGCACACAACTAGCCAAACCCCATCCGTGTTGTTAAGTTATTTTGATTAAGTTTTGATGATAACAAATTCAAGTGTAAAAATTTGTCCAAGTAATGTTGCTCCAAACACGATCTCCAAACAGGCCTAGCTGTTGGTTATAATCTTTATTGTATTAACTTATTTGCTACATGTGAGAACAAGTCTTTATAATAGGTTCTACTTGGTGGTTCTATATTAAGATCAACTCGATTGTAAAAGCATGTTGTTCCTGGACTCTAGCAAGATCAGCTCGATGTAAAGCATGTGGTTCCGAAACTCTAGCAATGCAAAGAACAACCCCAGCAAACAAGATGGCCTTGGTGTTCACAGCAGCTCTACAAATCTTGGACAAGATGACTGGTTCAAAACAAGAAGTTTTGGGTATATAGGTTTTATTTATTTAGACTCTTGTTAATATGCCAATATTGAAAACATCATTTTAAACACCTCTTGAATCAGTAGTTGCGCTAAGCGTTTCAGAACACCAGTTGCGAACAACCCTGCAAACAGGGTGCCTAGGGTGTTTCTGAACTGAAACGGCTATGCCCGATTATTTTGGAAAAATTTATTTCGGCTGGCCAAAGTCTCTAAAATACTTTCTTAAAATCCCAGGATAGCTAATTAAGCCCTGGAAAGGATATTTTTGAGATACGAATTATTATGAGAGATTTGCCAAAATTGTGTTGCTAAATATTTTTCCAAAACCAAAAGATCTTTATCACCTATATTTGAGGAAGTGATTTATTCAAATTTCAAAGTTGAGATTTCTGGTTCCTTATTTGAAATTCTCCACGGCTATTTCAAACGAAGAGGATAAGTTTTTATCTTTTAGAAACAAATCCTTTTTATCTTGGAAATTTCTTATCCACTAGCCGTTTGGAAAATCCTTTGCTTGGAAATCTCCTTTGATACCATACTTGGCAGATTCTCAGCAACTTCCTTGATTTTTTTACCGTTGATCTTCATGGTTAAAAGCTTAGCTCTTTCTCTCCCATTCCAAGAGAGAACGCATATTGAGAAAACACAGTGTGGTAAAAAGAAAAATTCTGAAAACCCGGTTTTTACTCAAAAGTAAGAAAAGATTTCTTGAGCTTCAATTCGCAAAGAAAAACCGTGACAAGCTGTGTTAATTTGAGTTTTCAAACCATTGGCATAATAGGATCTTCAGTGTACCTTACATCTGCTTAGTGAGAAGCACCGCCAGTAAGGTTTTTTCAACCCTGATCTTGGATCAGAAAAGTGAGTGAGTGGTCCTTCGTCGTGTGGACTTTAGACGTGTCCGATCTGGTGAGATTTGGACGTGGTGTAACTGTTCTTAGGGAAGAAGGTTACGTGGTTGCAAGTTGTAACAAGGTGTGTTACATTTGTAACGAGTTACGCCCGGTTATAATGAAGTGGTTAAAAGCCTACACGAGGTAGGTCGTGGTTTTTCACACCTCAGTTGGGCTAGAGGTGTTTTCCACGTAAAAATTGTGTGTGCTTTATTTTCGCATTTATCTTGGTGATTTTCGTACTTGCAATATCTGAAAACACCCGCTGCAAACAAGTCAATAGGGTGTTCGTCATCTGAGAACAACCTCTGTCAGGGTGTTTGTTACTTATAACGCGAAAATCAGACACCACAATTCACCCCCCCTCTTGTGGAAGTATACTCATAAATTCAACAAGTGTAAATGTTCTAACGAGGGCTTTCTGTCATGCCGTAACTCATATGGAGTGGCATATACACTCTTACTTGGCACACAGTTAAGGATGTAAGCTGCCGTGAGCAACGCATCCGCCCCTCCCCCCAAAACTAATTAGGTGATTGGTGTGTGCCATCATTGACCTGACTATGTCAAGCAATGTTCGATTCCTACGCTCTGCCTCACCATTTTGTTGTGGAGTGCTAGGAACTATGAGTTATCTTTGCATACCCTTCTCTTCACAAAACTCTTTGAACATATATGAGAGGTATTCACCACCACGGTCAATTGGAAGAGTCTTACCTCTCCATTCTAACTGGGTCTCAACCTCGGCTACAAAGCATTTGAACACATCAACTGCTTCGTAACGATGTGATAATAGGTACACATACCCATATCTAGAATAATCATCTATAAAATTAAGGAAATAGAAAGTCACATGACGTGCTTTCACATTCATAGGTCCACAAATATCAAAGTGAATAACGTCTAGAGGGCTTGACGCCCTTGAAGCATTACCAAAAGGCTGTACGGTCGCCTTGCTAGCTAGACATGACTCACATCTAGGCAACTTAACCATGGTGAATCGGCCTAAAAGACCTTCTTTAGCTAGCCTACTCATCCTATCTTATCCAATATGACCAAATCCAGCATGCCACTTAATTGATTCTAAATAAGAATAAAAAAGTGAGACAAACACTGAATGAGAATTTTTATAACAATCATCCAAATGAAATACAAGAAAATCGTTCTTTAAAGTAGCATGGCCTAACACATTGCCACCATCCAAAATATCCAAACCATTAGGACAAGAACTAAAACCAAAACTAGACTTCAATAAAGAAACTAAAGACAAAAGGCAAACTCGCATCCTAGGTGCATAGAGAGCATAAAAAGCAGCAATTTATTCCCTCCTCACAGTGTGAGCTGGTATGTTCCAACAATTAAAATGTCTTCTACACTATCATTTCCTAGCACGGTAAACCCACCGGGTAGCAGAGAAAGTCGACAAAGCTAGCTCTATCCCAAACTGTATGTTTGCTTGCTCCCGTATCTACAATCCAATTAAGAAGAGAATTGCAACTAATGCATGAGAACATACATATAATTCCGGAGAATAAGTGGAGAAAGGTACCCTTTGAGGCTCAGGACAATCCCTAGCATAGTGACCTTTCTTGCCACAATAATAACACATCACACGCGCTATGTTTTTCTTTTCATTGCCTTTGGCCTTTAGCTTCTTGGCAAACATAGCCTGTGGCCCACCTCTTTATGGTGGGCATGAACCTTTCTTAGCTTGCCGACCTTAATTGTTCTTATTGCTTCTGGGCCTATTTCTCTTGGCAATAGGATCCACATTAGGAGTACCGAACATCTTTAGTTGCTCCTCCTCCATTTCAAGGTGGCTTTGGATCTCAGCAAAGGTCTTTAAATGGTCAAAATGAGTCAAGACCACCTTGACATGATTTTAGTGCTCAGGTTCATTAGGGAGAGCCCGAATCACTCAAGACTTGCTTCCCCTCAGAAATTTCTTTACCAGCAACCTCGAGGTCACGAATTATGCCACTCATGACTCGTAAATGCTCAGCCATGGTACGATCGGAATAAATGTTGTGCTGGTTCTATTTCAGCTGCAAGGTGTGAAGCCTTGTTTCGGATGTTTGTCCAAAACGGATTTTAAGTTGGTCCCTCTTGTCCTTAGCCATGGGACACATCTCAAATTCTCCAATTAGGTCATCGTACATGTAGTACAACATAGTAAAGTATGCTCTTCGATACTTCTTAGACGAGTCATTGTAGGCTTGCAAGCTTTCTTGATACTACGCAGTAGCAATATCAATTGGCTTGCCTTCTTTGTCCTTGTCAGATGGTGGAAAATTGGCTACCGTCAAGTGTTCCAATAGGTCTCTTTCGTTATGAAGATACTGAATCTTCCGTTTCCACAGGTCATAGTTAGACCCATATGACTTTTGACTAGTGGACAATTCACTGATCATTACATTGTTAGTTGCCATATCTACAAGTATGAATTAAAAGATCGACGTAAGGCACATTTTTCTTAAGTAACTAAAGTATCAAAAAATTTCATCATTCAGTCATGTGATGGAAAATTTCTCCAGGCTCATAATCATCTCATACAATCATGAACTACAAATTTAAATAGTTTGATTACCATATTTCCAAAACAAACTCATTCATATGGATCTCATTTAAAATGTTAAACAAATTAACATTCATTTAAATATCATACAGATATTTTTTTAAATTTAATCCATGTAAAAGTAATTTACATTTTAATTATATACTAAAACTTATACATATACATGGAACTGATTCATTTCGCATCAATGATAATTAACTTAACACCATGATAATTAACTTAACACCATATCATGTTGTTTAAGATCTAAAACAAATTTATACGTCAAATGAGCATGAGATAAATATTTTTTACATTAAACATATTAATGCTACAATATCAAGTTCATACATTCAAAATCAAAACTTATTTGAGATTATAATTCATATCAAGAATTAATAGTACGCCATGATTTATTTCAACTTGTATTATTAGAATTACCATGCCAAATCACAATTATAAGCTGAATTAAATACAACAAAAAACATCTTTGGCCCAAAAAGAAACACGGGGTTCTTTAAACACACGACTCTTTATTTAACCCAAGACCCCCCTTTTTGTTTCGTCCTTTGCATTATCTAGAACCTCTCTCTCTCTCTATATTCAGAAGCCTTCGCACTCTCTCTCTCTCTAAGTCCCCGACAGCTCCCTCTCTCTCGGTCTCAGTGCACAACTAAGACAACCGTCATAATTTGGCCCCAAATCGGTCTCTTCTCTAACACTCGTCACCGTGGGTAGCTCAAAAAGCCGTCGGGAACCACGACCTAGCCCATGTGATGGAACGACCCCCTTACTGTTGCCTAAACTGAGCCCACAGCATGACAAACCAACCAAATAAAAAAATGAACAAGCCAACGAGTAGATCGACCGTCGTGCATTCGACTGATGCAACCCACTCGTGCAACATGCCACCTCTGTGGCGGCACGTGTCGGACATGCATGGTTTGTCCAGTGTTTTTGGTTTGCTTTCGTGGTGGGAAAGAGTAGAACAGCGGGGTTTAAGGATAGTGGGAGGAACAAAACACCAAAGATGGTTTTCATCGGCAGCAGCGCATGACTCACACGCGTCGCCCCTCCCAGCGGTGCTGATGGGTTCAAGGTAAGTTTCTTTCTCTTTTTTCCTTTTTTTACGTTTGGGTCTGTGGGGGCTCTTGTCGAGGCAATATAGGGTCGAGGTTGGAATACATGTTCAGAAATGTGATTTATTATGGTCAGGAGGTCTCGGTATTCTTTTCAAGTTGTGCATATGAAAGCCATATCAGTATGAAAACATGAATTTGAAGGGTATGTTTATTTCAACTTAGTATCAAAATGGTATAATCTCTTGGTTGATTCAATTCACACCGAAACTGATTAGAATTTTCTACCATAGTCATTTGAGGCATTTTAATTATAGCAGATTCACACAGAACACCATTATTGAAATTTAGCATACTAGCATATACGAATTTGAACTCGATTTATGCATAAAATTATCTCAAATAATCACATAGATTATCAATTCATTTAGCGGATTAGGTTAAGTACATATAAACCAAGATTCATGTCATTTTATCACACAGATCGGGGCTAGCATCAAATAGGCTTAACTTTGATACTACCATTGGTAATTAGAGGATACCTTGGTTGCAAAAATTGAACATGGATCTTTGTGCCTTTTGATTGCTACCCATGATCATGGTGGCTGCTAGAGTCACCGGCGATTCACATTCCAAAACCTGAACCGTCGAAGATGGTCAGGTTGCATGAGGAAAAGGGTAGATAGTGGATTAGATTAAGGGAATGATTCTTTCTTGCTGTTGTGTCCCATTCCTTGATCCACACACCCTTTTATAGTGGCACGTAGCCTCAACAGAATTAAGGAATTTGATGGTTGATTATTGCTGATTAATAAAGAATTAATCTATTTTATAACAGCTGAATCAATTATGAGATTTATGGGTCATTATTGTGACCGTTATTGGTCAACAAATCTAAATTGTGCATGCCCTTTGGTTCAATTTAGAACTTCCTAACCTTGAATGACTTTACCTTTTTTGATTTATCGCTTAAAATTATTTACAAGAGCAAATTCAAAGACATTTACTCTATATAGTCCTGAAATATATTTCACAGAACTGTAACATTATTTGACAATTTATGACTCCAAAGACTTTATTATTGCTAATTTTTATCATTGCTAATTTTTCATTAAGAGACATTTCTATTTAAAATGAACTTGATTCATGGCTTTTCCTTCGACTTCTCCTCATGAGTATATGCATGTAATCACTTTGAGGATTGCTTCCTTCTTAGCTATAACCATACTCTTCATCGAACCTTATTGTTTGGCATGTTATTATTTCCTCATGTGATTGTCTTCAATGTTAAAATTTGATATGAGAGAAAGACAGAGAGGCCAGTTGGTCATTGGACTTGACTAAGCTAGCATCACATGTTAAATCCTTGTTAGGGTCTCCAAATATTGTCTGTAATTTTGTGATCATCTATACTTGAATATATTTTACTTCCTATAGGATCTTCAATCAAGAGATTTACTGTATAATCTTGTAATGGCCCCAATCCCTAACTACCTATTTATCTTAACCTAATAGTTTATTGTTTATAATTGCAGTGGAAGTCTTTTGATTAGAGGCATTATCTTTGTTCCGAAATAGACAAGGCTTTTGGGAACTATTCAATTCCCTGTGTCATTCTCACATTCACGAAGTCCACTAAAATTAGGGATTAGAGAGTATATTAACCACACTACTTATTTTCTAATACAAATTACAACTTAGTTAGGAGTTCTCAAAACACATCACTGTGAGCACCTAACTATCTGACATTCAGCAAATTACCAAGTTCTCCTTGCGCTTCTTACCACCTTTTGGCTAGTTAGGAGGAGGGTTGTTCACTGATCTCTTACTTATAACAAAAAACATAAAAATATTTTGAATAGTGAATTGAAGCTCAATACGTATATCCTTATGCTATAAAAAGTAAACTTTGTACTTTTAGTTCAATTTAATTGGGTGCCCACATTTCAAAACATTTTAGTTCAAAAATGGGGTAAAGGGAGAAAAGGGAAGTAAAACTGCTTTGTTAGTTATTATCTAGAAGTAGAACCCCTGTTGACATATGAAGCGATCATTGAGACAAGTGCACAGCTCCTAGGCTGATCGGGAAGCCTGAGCTACAGCTGAGTGGGTAAACTAAAGGGCATAAGCCCTGATGGTTGATAATTGATAGGGCCACTTATTTAGGTGACAAAATATTGTTTCAAAATAATTAATTACATGAATATTACGGGAACTTTGTATAATTGAGAATCATGTGATTTTTCAAAGAACACAAGTAATAAACGTACCTCGTGTTTGAAATCCCCATCATTGTCAATGAAAAGTGTTCGTCACAGCTTCAAGAGACATAAGTGGCCTTGTTTCTGCTCCAAATATATAATTTTACAGTTAGTACAAGTTCTGATGCTTTTATTGAATTTTCTAACTTAATATGTAATTCAAAATTCCTTTTTCTCTTCTCTTAACTATTCAGCATTTACTTAAACACAAGTGCATTTTATTTCAAATTGGTTCTACGCTTTCTTTTAATATTGTTGTTGGCAATGCCATTTGTGTCATTGATGTTATGGCTGTTAAACGATATGCTTCACTTAATATTTTGTTAATATCAATATTACTACCATTATCGCTATTGTGTTCATGCTTACTATTGTTATCTTGTTTATGAACATCATCAAAGCTATTGTTATAATTGTTAGGGTTAGAGTGACCATTATCGTTTTTACCATTATCGCTATTATTCTTATTCTTATTATGGTTATACAATTTGTTTATTATCTTTTTAAAAGTAACATTAGTGCTAGCCATCACCACAAGTTATGTTAATTAGTTATGATGCCACAAAATATGCAAATGATCATTAACTCATCCTAAATAAATTAAACCCCTTTACTGGATAAAAACAAATAAGAATCAATCTTTACAACTACTTCAATTCCCCTATAACTAATATTTAAGTTGCATATTTAATTAGTCTAAATCCGAAATAAATGCAAAATTCACATCAACAGTATTCACTTTCAGTGTTTCAGAAGAAAACATTTCCCTCCAAATTCACACTAACCACCATTTCCTTAGCTTAAACTGGAACATAGATTCATATGAATCCAATGAATTTCAAACTCCCAGAGTTAGCCTATTTCCCTCCTATGCCCCTTCTCCACCAACCTCTAGCCTACATCCATGTTCATGGCTACCCATATAGGATCACACACACACACACACACACACACACACACACACACACACACACACACACACACACACACACACACACACACACACACACACATATATATATATATATATATATATATATATATAACATGTCAATACCATTCAATTACTATTAAAATTTAGTTAAATTCTATTAAATCAATGAAACTAGCTTGAGCTCCTATTCAACCTTCAGACCCTAACCCACTAGCACCATTCCTATGCTTTCGAAGCATCGCCAATTAAATCCCATCATCCAAAATCAAAGAAAACCACAATTTGACATTCATTTAGTCTAAATAAAGCATTTATTACAAAACAAAAACAATCAATAAAAAACAATAAAAGTGAATATAAGGGTTTAGAGTTTTCACTTTCTCAGCCCACTTGAACAACACAAACAGACGTGAAAAGGCGAGGTGGTGGTGGCACCGACGGTGGTCTGACAGGGGCATGGCGTCTGGCAATGCCAATCGGCGTGGGGCGGTGGTGCGACAACAGTAGCGAGGGGTATGGGAGGAGCTCAGGACAGGGCCAGTTGGGCAATGGGATTTCACGAGATACATAGCTAGGGGAATTTTAAGTTTTAATCACTTTTTTTTTGTTTTTTTTTTGTAAATTGCAGATTTTGGTGTATTAATCCAAATTTTTTTAGTTTATTACTTTTATTTTTTTTCTTATGTTTTTCTCCCTCTTAAACTTTGTAAATATTTAGGCCAAAACTTAAGGGTAATGCTATGGGATATTGATGGCATCACTTTGATGTATGTGCAAAATTGCATCCTCGACCCCACCTACATTAATTTATTCATTGCATTTTATTTATTTATTTCTTACATTAATGGGGGAGTTAATCCTAAGGTACCCTGCTTGCCCTACTCTGAAGTTAGGCATAACAGGAAATCTACTTCAAGTGTTACTACTTCATTTCAGCATAAATATCCTTTCCAAAACCCAAAAAACAAAAATCCATTTCCTTTGCATGATACGAAAATCCAAAATGAAGTAGGAGAAAAATCAGCTGAAAAATCATTTGAAAAGGCACAAAAAGAAGAACATGATGGAGTATAAGCAGTATACTCTCGAAGAACCACAAAATATGTTCGAAAAAGAACAAAATCAAGAAGAATTAAACAAGATCATCAGCACAGTTGGTGATAAACACGACGTGTTGTTTGATGAGAATGAAGAGACAACTAATGTCCAAATAGAAGAAGAAATATATCAGCAGATGAAGATGATTAAATTAGAAGATCTTAATGTGTTACCATTAGAATATGTCAGAAGAAAACTTGATAAAAAAAAATGGTAAAATGATTGTTGAAGATGATATCAGTGAGATTGGAGAGGAACTCGACTTAGGGAAAATAGAGACCAATTTAGTTACCAATGTTGTTCATAAACCTGAACAATTTGATAAACCTTCTAGAAGAAATACTCATTTTACAAGATCGAGATACGTTCCAGCAGGACGTACAACTAACTTTTCCTTTAGGTTTATCTTAAGGAAAACCACAACCTTTGAAGGGATTGATCTTACTCCAATTAGTCAAACGGGGTACATCTTAAACATGGATGGAGCTCGTAATAGAGAAGAAATATTTGATCATTCGAAAAGAGGCATGAATAGTATCTTAAACTTGAATACTACATAGACAACTGCATATTTCCTAAATTACATCAAACATAGTGTTTCTGGCGCTGTAGCCGACTGGTGTGATTCATCAAATGAAGACGGTAAAAATACACTAAGAATGATGGAGACACCAGCTAATATGCTCAAAAATCTATGTAAGGAGATTAAAATCGAATTCACCGGTGCTAAACTTGATTATGAAGAAAAAGCAAGAGAATGGCGAAGAAAGATTAATAATATAGAATTGTGGGATATAAGATATCTGAAAAATTATATTACTGAATTTAGTCAATATTATTACAAAATTGGGCATAATGAAACCAATCTTGGTACGTTCTATGACAAATTGTCGTACTCGACAAATTTTATAATTAATGAAAAATACATTACATGGCTTGAAAGAGCCGATGTCATTGATACCCTTGCTTCAAGAATATCTTTTCAAGAAAATAGGTCAACGATCAACGTCTTGATCTCCAAAAGCAAAAGAAAATTAAGAAGCAATTTCTAACTTGTTGGGATTCACCTCACCAGTGGAAAAAAGAACCTGAAAGGAGAAGAAAAAGAAAACTTTATATGAAAAGGAGCTTTAATAAGGAAAGGGAGAGAAGTGTAGAAAAAAATATTGTAACAAATCAAGTCCTAAAAAAAAAGATTTCTAGGAAAGCAGTTTATTGTCCTATAGGGGAAAACAACTACAAATGCTAGGCATGCAGAGAAGTAGGACATTATGCTAATGAATGTAAAAATACGAACAATGATAAGCTTATTGAAACCCTAGGAAGCCTAGATTAGGTTGAGCTTAGTGAGGTTGAGGCATTGGATCCAGCCCTAAGTGACAACAAAGGAATTGTTGAAATTATATTAGTCAACGCATATGAAGAAAGTGGTTATGAAGAAACAAGTCTTATGATGACAAGTGGCTCGATTAGTCATGGTGATCTTAAAGGAGAAGAGTTTGTGGTGGACAATGATAAAGAAGAAATCGAAGGAGATTGGGTCCTTCCCATAATTCAGAAAGACATTATCTATAAAAAATTCATCTTTCAATTAAAAAGTAAGTATGTATCGAGATGATGGAAGGAGACCTAGAAATCAAAAACTGTGAGTATGATATGGGAGAAGTTAATCTCATTAATTGAAAAAATATCCTTAAGCACAACGAAGATAAAAAGCACGAATATATCCATGTTGGAACTATTCAAGCGCAAATCACTCCATTACAACATTATGGCAAAGATTATTTATCTTTATGCTTTTCTCTATGATATTAGGCATATCAAATTTAATATTCAAATTATCACAGGGATAATGACCAATATATGTAATGGGTTAGTAGGATTCAATTGTCGACCAGGACTGTAAAACCTTGGAAAATCAAATTGGAAGACCTTATGATGTGCACCGACCCTCGTAATCCAAGTCGTTATAAACCTCTTTCACCATGAGTTGTGTCTTTTAAATTTTTCTTTAAAAAAAACTTTATTTTTTTTCATATGGGATATTTTTGTTTTCCTCTATTTAAATACTTGCGTATTATGCTTCCCAACTCAATTAATTACTCCTTTCATTTATTTTTCCCTCCTATCTATTTTATTTTGAAATCGAATTTTTCCCTCCCAAATTCAGCCAAATCAAACCCTAGAATGCGTTTTATTTCCTTCCTTCTTCTTGTATTTCCTTTCCTTTCCTTTTTCCTTTTCTCTTTCCCCTTTTTTCTTTTCCCCTCCTCCACTACCCGGTTGCCCCCCTTAAACCCTAACTGTGCTTTACTCTTCCTCCTTCCCCTCACTCACGCCTCTCTCTTGCTCTCATTCTCTCTCTTCCTCTTGTGCTTTCTTTCTCTCTCTTTCTTGTTCTCAATCTCTCATCTCTATCTCCCTCGCTTCTCTCTTTCTCCCCCTCCCTCTTGCAGTCGTGCCTCGCCAGCCACCCCCGGACCACCGCCGGCCGCCCACGCCCCCTCCTTTGGTGGTAAGTGGGGTGCATCCCATCTACCCCATCCAAGAGTATCCCAAACCCTTTGAAGTTTTTTTAAAATAACATCATGGTTTATGCGAATTTCGAGTGGAAAGCATTAAAATTCATTCGTTTTATATTTGTTTTAAGATTTAAAGCACAAAGGGATCGACACTCAAATTGCTTCTTTACCGAATTTACATCAAGGTAAGTGTGCAACATTTTATTGTATTCTTGTTATCAAAATGTAGTTTTTTTTTCCTTAGGCGACTTGGGTGAGGAGGAAGGGTCATTGGATTCATGTGGGGTTGTCACGAGTATTAACGATGTGATTATCGAGGCGAAAAGAGCATAACCCGGGTTGAAATTGACAAAAACGTGTTACTGGGTAAGGGCAGAAAATTATGGATCTTTAAAAATTTATTGCTGTTGATCTACTAGCCTAAAATTAGTGACCATTTGAGGGTAGATGGGCCAAGGTGTCCTCTGGGCTATGCCTTTTGAATCATGGGATTTCAACTTGTGTGGAGGGATTTATTATCCGTTTACCAGAGGCTGTCAAAAATGGGTCAGTCAAGGATAGTTGGTATGTTTTGAAATTTTTAACCTAGCTACAGTGGGAACTAGCAAGAACACCAAACATGAAAGTTTTAATAGACAAGAAAATATTTTTGGATTGGGCAAGAAGTCAAATTTCGGAGGTCGGGTGTTAAAATTATGGTGTTAGGAATTCGAGTTCGGGATTGGGACAGAACCTGCCAATATGGAATTAAGGCTGCATTAACGTTAACTTTAGAAATTCACCTAGGGCAGGTCTGGGTGCCTAAAATTGTGAAACCTTTAGGGTGGATGTGTTGGGACAGACTTTGTAACCTCGTTTTTGAATCAAGTGATTTGGGTTAGTGTGGCCAAAGTTGGGGTCAATTTTCCATGGATTGTCGAGACCCAGACAGTCAGGGACACCGCTAAAAGAACTAAGGAAAATGCCTAGTTCGGGCTAGAATAGGGCAAAACGATGAGCATGACAATTATAGAGGACGGGCCAAAATTTCTATATGGGCTTGAAATTGGAATTTGGATATTGGGGGTAGAAGCTATGTGTTCTGGAATGGGACCTAGATTCTGGTTGAATCTAGATTCTTGGTTGGGCTTCAAAGTGGGGGCCCTAAAAGTAAGAGAAAATTTTAGGAAAATTTTGGAAGTAAGGCCAGGGCTAGGGGGTGTAGTTATTTGAGTTTGAACTTATTGGGGCTATCTGTTGGCCCAAGTACGGAGTAGTAAGCTCGAGTGAGTAACCAAGCCCGTAAATTGTACGATATCCAGGTAACAATCATGCCCTAACCCTTCCTCGAGTTGTTTGAAATTGTGCATGCTCGACATGGTAAGAATTGCCCTGTTTACTGTTTGAATGAAATTACTATATGAGTTCATTGCATGTGGCTGCGTAATAGTGTCTGAATGAGTCATATGGTAAGAAATTGCAACTTGGTAATGTCGTGTTGGGAATTCAATATTATTTGATGTGCTGATGTCCGTCGGGAGATGGGTTGAGATTGAATGAACTTTCATGCTAAATCGACCTGTAACAAAGAGGAAGGTAACCGTATCTGTAAAGGCTGAGTTGGGTAAGATTTAATTTGACTGTGTTGTTTGAAGGCCATTAGCCTTCCCCGGGAAACTAGTACATGCATGTGAATGGCCACGTGTCCTACTAGGACGTGGGCCAGGCTAGCAGTAACTGTCCATGATGATGGTAGGCTAAGAAAGGGTTAAGTGGCGACCGCCATAGTAAGCGGCAGGCAAGGAATCGAGTTCGACAGCTGCATTGAACCCAAGCGCAGGCCATGAGACCTAGTGGGGTCGCTCACGTTAAATCTAACTGCTATGATCTGGACTATTGACTATAAATGTTTATCACTGAAATTTGGTAACCCTGGGACTGTATAGTAATGAGAAGTGTATCCTGGAAGCCTTGTTGTTTTCCCCTACCCCTTAAAAATGTTTTCAAAGTTAATTTGTATGCATAGTTGACTGTTAGGCGTGATTGTTTAATGAGTTTATCTCACGTTTATAAAATGTTTTGTTTTTCAAGTGATTTAACTCTGCATGGGCATGGGGAACTGAAAATAGAGCGAGGTCCTAATGCTTGATTGGAAGAAGATGCAGTTTAATAGTTTTCTTAGAACAGAGACATCGTTAATAGTTGCTTTAAAATTTATTGTGATATCAAAGTTGAACCCTTTGTTAAAGTTGGAATGTTATTTAGGAGTTTTGTATTAACTGTTCTTGATATCCAGCTTGGTATTTCCAAGAAAAAAATACAGCGGTAACACCCCAATTCAGGTTCTACTGCCACGTAGGATAGGGATTATAATAAAGAATTGAAAATTAGAAACCCGGGGTGTTATAAAGTGGTATCAGAGCCCAGGTTAGCTGACTTGGAGGCTCAACTAAAAGACTGCAAAAAGCTAAGAACTAAAACTAATATACCGAAGGACCATCGGAGCGTGAGCGTAGCATGGGGTAGGGGCTGTATGGATTTGCATATAGTGTTAAATGAATGCATGATTATGGTTTGGATGCATATCTTATGTGTAGTTACTTTGTATAGAAATTGAGGGTACTCAGCACTATGGTTGCGCAAGAGGTCCATGTTTGCATGAGCAATTAGTTAAGAAATCGGGTCAGAGTCTGTGGGACCACATTTGACATGTGAGGTGGGCGTTAGCTAGGTACTTAGAGGATGTACCCCATAGTTGTTTGAGGATTGAGGACAACCGGGTGATATTTCTGCTGTTGACCTTGAAGGGACACCCCGAGTGGCACTACCGAGTTAAAGAGCTACACCCCCGGGCTCATGATCATCACCTGTAGGGGAAGTGCTGTTGGTGTGTCTGGTAGCCCATGGGGATGATTGCAGTCGACCTAATAAAATACTTGAGACTAGAGGGACCCCATGACCTAGAGCGTATTCCCACAGCTAGTGAGGAGGATGCCCCATCCCCGGGAGATAAGTTTACAGATGAGGAGGGAGACTCTAAGGAAGAAGGAGATGACCCTACTGAGGCGGGACCTATATAGGAAGAGGACCCTGAGGAGGACAGGATGAACCAATTGAGGAGGAGGATCCCGAGGAGGACCCTGAGGAGGACCCGAGTGAGGGGGAACCAATGGAGGAGGAGGATCATGAGGTGTACCCCGACGAAGATTCTGAGGTGAGTGAGGGATAGCTGATGGGAAGTGAAGACCTCGAGGGGGACTCTAGTGAGTGCGAGATAGAGCATATTGAGAAGGAGAACCCCAGAGGGAATTAGGATGAAGGAATGAGGAAGTTCATTGGGCAGGATGACCAAACCGGGGGACCGAAAAGCTTGGGCAAGGAGATAGATTCTAAGGAGACAAGGGGCGAGCTTGAGACCGGGATGACCCGTTGGAAGCGGGGCAGATGTGGTCGGATGTGTAGGGATAAATGTCCACTAGACGCCCCCGACCAGTAGAAGCTTATAGCATTTAGAAAGCTTATTTTTCTTTCTCTTTTCGCTGAGCCAGTATTGTTAGTTACCTTTCTAATTTTGTTATCAAGCCACGTGGCTAATAAAGTTATAAACTGTGATATAATGAAAAGTATTACTGTGGAACACTTATGATATTGAAATTTTTTTTATGCTATAAAATTTCCCCTAATTATCTGAATACTAGCATTTTCTATCGTGAAAGATGTGAATTATGTGAACATGATGCCTGTATGATGTGAAATACATGAGTATGTGATGTAATGATTGTACCAGTTGGATGTGGTGAAGTGCTGAACCCGAACACCTGTCAAATGTTGCATGATGCACTAGCATATACTGTGTTATTGAACCCTAGTAGTACATAGGAAATAAACTATTAGGAAGGGAACTAAACCCAACTTATTTCCAGAACAGGATGGCGAGAAACAATAATGAATCTCAAACCGGATCTCGTCATGCTACGAGAGTCCCTGTGAATTAGGAGGTTAACATCTCAACCCTCCGAGAACGGACGGAGGCCCTACACCCTCTGAACTGGAATGGGTCTCGCAATTAGGTAGATGAGACCAATTCGCTTGCTAGAACAGACCTCACCAACCTGCTACTATTGGAGCTGTTACAGAAGTAGGGGGAGCAGTTGTGGCTTAAGAATGAACAACTGCAAAATCTAATGGAGGTTCGAGAGAAGAGGGTCGAAAAAGATCATTCTTAGATGATTAAGAGATTCGCGAGCCACCACCTCCGCATCTATGATGGCATCCCCGACCCCAAGACCTTTGAGGACTTAATTAGGGGCATGGAAAAACTGTTCGACGCACTCCGATGCCCCAAGGAGTGGAAAGTGGGGTTCGCTGTATTTTACCTAAAGGATAAGGCCAGCCTATGGTGGGCCACAGTGAGGGAGTGACAATATGAGCCTGGGTTTCATTGGGACAAGTTTAAGGAAATGATCAAGGATCATTTCTAGCTCATCTCCCTGTAAAAAGCTAAGGAGGGCGAATTTATGGAACTGTAATAGGGGAACATGAGCGTACTTAAGTACGCCTCAAAATTGATGGAGCTCTCGCGATTTGCCCCAGCCTTCATAACTGACGAAAGGCTGAAGATGAATCAGTTTGAGGTAGGACTGAACCCCACCATTAAGGGGAGGATGTCAGTATGTTAGTACACCTCTTATGTTGACTTATATGACACTGCGGTCAACGTAGAAAGGGCGATGAAGGCGCAAAGCAACTACTTCAACGAGCAGCGGGGAACTAAGAAAAAGGGGGATAACTGAGGCAACTTTTCACCGCAGAAGCAATACCGTCGACCTGTCAGAAATCAGTACTCAAACTATACTCGTGGAGGTCAACACCAGAACACATGACCTAAGGTAACCTATAACGGTTGTGGGAAGTTGGGGCATTATGATAGGGAGTGCCGATTGACCAAGAGGTGTTTCCGCTGCGGAAGCGCTCAACACCAAGTTCGGGGCTGCCCACTTCGCCCAGCTCCTACGGGCCAAGGACAAGCACAAAGTCATGGACAGGGACAAGGACATTAACCCCAACAACCACACTAGAATAGGGGTGGGCAGGCGGCCAACCCCAACTAGCAGAATTGGGCACCTCAGCAAACCTAGGTTCGAGCTCCCAACCAACCGCCCCGGAACTATGGGGGTAGAGTCTCTATGATTCGTAAGGAGGAGGCAGAAGATGCTCCTAATGTTGTGACATGTACTTTCTCTATCCTAACTCAATTGGTGGATGTTTCGTTTGATTTGGGTGCCACGCGCTTCATTATTTCTGTCAAACTAGTTGAGTCGTTAGGACTAGTTCCCACCCGTAAATCTTCATTGCTGTTTGTTATTCTCGCGGATGGAAAGATTGTGACGTGTGAGGAGCTATATGAGGACTGCCCTCTTAGAATGTATGAGTATGAATTCCTGGCAGACTTATATAGATTTGAGCTAACATACTTTGGGGTTATCTTATGAATTTACTGGTTAGCTAAGCATCAGGCTCAAATAGACTGTCCAAGACAAAAAATCACCCTAAGGGGACCCAATAGGGAAAAGGACATGCATAAGGGCCAGAGACCAAGAATGAGAGTAAAATTGATTTTCGTGATGCAAGCCCACAAGTTGTTAGGTCGAAGATGCTAGGGATTCCTATGTAATGTAGTGAAAATCGAGGGTGCAGGACCCTTCCTTGAAGACATCCCAGTAGTGACAGACTTTTCAGATGTGTTCCCGGATGAGATTCCCGATATACCACCCCTTATAGAGGTAGAGTTTTGTATCGACGTAGCCCCTGGAGCCACACCCATCTCTCGGGCACCTTATCGGATGACACCAGTAAAACATAAGGAATTAAAGACATAGTTGGAGGAACTCTTAGAGAAGGGGTATATCTGACCTAGTATATCCCCGTAGGGATCCCCGGTGTTGTTTGTAAAGAAGAAGGATGGCACCCTAAGGTTGTGTATAGACTACCGAGAACTGAACAAGATAACGGTCAAGAACTGTTACCCCCTGCCCAAGATGGATGACCTTTTTTATCAGTCACGAGGCACGGGGACATTTTCCAAAATAGACCTTCGTTCGGGGTACCATCAACATCAAATCATGGATGAGGACATACCCAAGACTGCTTTCCATACCCGGTACAAACACTATGAATTTGTAGTGATGCCATTTGCCCTCACCAATGCCCCGACAGCATTCATGGATCTCATAAACAGGGTCTTCAAACCCTATTTGGATCAATTCGTGGTGGTCCTCATAGACGACATCTTAATTTACTCGAGGACCCCAGAGGAGCAAACCAACCATCTACGGACAACCTTGGAAGTATTAAAGAGAAATGAGCTGTACGCTAAATTTTCAAAGTGTGAGTTTTGGTTGAGCAAGGTGGCGTTTTTGGGATATGTGGTATCCAATAAGGGCATATCAATGGACCCCCAAAAGATAGAGGCCGTGACAAGCTGGCCCAGACCTAAGAACCCGATGAAAGTAAGGAGTTTCTTGGGTTAGGTGGGGTACTATCGTAAATTTGTCCAAAATTTCTCAAAAATTGCCACTCTACTCACGAACTTGACTAGGAGGGTCACTAAGTATGAATGGACGGAATGGTGTGAGGAAGCATTTCGGGAGCTTAAGAAGAGACTGATGAGTGCGCCAATACTGGCCTTACCTACCACTGACAGAGAATTTGTGGTGTATAGCGAGGCCTCTAGGAACGGGTTGGGGTGTGTGCTAATGCAAGAGGGTCGCGTTATAGCCCATGCCGCTTGACAACTGAAGATACATGAGTGGAACTACCTGACTCATAACCTGGAATTAGTAGCTGTCGTGTTTACACTTTAGATCTGGAGGCATTACCTGTACGGGGTATGCTGTGAAGTTTTCACCGATCACCGGAGTCTAAAATATCTATTCTCACAAAACGATCTGAACTTGAGACAGACAAGGTGGTTAGAGTTCCTGGAAGATTACGATGTTCATTTTTAGTATGATCCAGGGAAAGCTAACGTAGTAGCAGATGCATTGATTCACTGACCGTACCTAGCCCTGAACTGCTTAATATCGCTTCCGAACGAGTTATGTGAGGAATTTCGGAATTTAGAACTTAACATAATCACCCTGACGGACAAACCTATGCTTTGCACAATTGAAGCGCTACTGACCCTCATAGAGGAAATTCGAGTAGCCCAGGCTACGGACCTTCAACTCGAACGGATCAGGGAAGAAGTATTGGTGGGAAAAGCACCAAATTAGTAATATATGAAGATAGTACTGACCTTCAACTCAAACTGACAGAGAATTCGTGGCGTATAGCGATGCCTCTAGGAACGGGCTAGGGTGTGTGCTAATGCATGAGGGTCGCGTTATAGCATATGTCCCGTGACAACTGAAGACACATGAGTGGAACTACCCAACTCATAACCTAGAATTAACAGTTGTCCTGTTTACGCTTTAGATATGGAGGCATTACCTGTAAGGGGTACGCTGTGAAGTTTTCACCGATCACCAGAGTCTGAAATATCTCTTCTCACAAAACGATCTGAACTGAGACAGACAAGGTTGCTAGAGTTCCTAGAAGATTACGATGTTCATTTCCAGTACAATCCCGGAAAAGCTAATGTAGTAGCGGATGCATTGAGTCGCTGACCGTACCCAGCCCTGAACTACTTAATAGCGCTTCCGAATGAGTTATGTAAGGAATTTCGGAAGTTAGAACTTAACATAATCACCCTGAGGGCCAAACCTATTCTTTGCGCCTTTGAAGCGTAGCTGACCCTCATAGAGGAAATTTGAGTAGCCCAGGCTACGAACCTTCAACTCAAATGGATTGGGGATGAAATATTATTAGGCAAAGCACCAGATTTGTAATATATGAATATGGTGCCATGCGATTTCATAATCGGGTGTGTGTTCCAGCCATGGAGGCACTTAAAAAGAAAATCCAAGACGAGGGCCACAATACTCCACACTTGATACACCCAAGGGGAAATAAGCTGTATAAGGACCTAAGACAGATGTTCTGGTGGAGTAACATGAAACAGAAGGTGGCCAAATATGTGGCAAAGTGCCTAACCTGCCAACGAGTAAAAATTGAACACAAATGGCCAGTGGGACTTTTACAACCCCTAGATGTTCCTGAGTGGAAATGGGACTCGGTGTCCATGGATTTCATAGTGGGCTTACCATTGACTCAGCGAAAGAACAATGTGATCTGGGTTATCGTGGATAGACTCACAAAAACAGCGCACTTCATAGCTGTGAGAAATACTTGGACCTTGGACCAATTAGCTCGAGCATGCCTCGAGGAGATAGTACGGTTACAAGAGGTACCTAGCTCCATAGTGTTAGATTGGGACACCCGATTCCACTTGGGTTTCTAGCAGAAGCTGCAAGAAGTATTTAGGACGCTACTACATTTTCGTGCTGCCTTCCACCCTGCTACGGACGGACAGACGGAATGCACTATTCAAACATTAGAAGCTATGCTAAGGGCTTGCTCTTTGGATTTTAAAAGTGCGTGGGATGAGCAGTTGGCCCTGATCGAGTTCTCTTACAACAAGAGTTACCACGCAAGTATTGGCATAGCCCCGTACGAGGCACTGTATGGGAGGAAATGCATAACATCGCTATGTTGGCAAGAGATTCATGATGCTTTGACTATTGGGCCGAAGTTAAGCCAAGCCACCACAGATAAAATAAGGGTGATCCAGGAGCGAATGAGAGCCGCCCAGAGCCGCTAGAAGAGCTATGCTGACCGGAAGCGTGGGCCCCTTGAGTTCCAAGTGGGCGATCAGATATTTCTTCGAGTTTCACGAACCAAGGGAGTCGCGAGAATTGGGATGGCAGGAAAGCTCAGCCCGAGGTACATCGGGTCGTACCTCATCATACAGAGAATTGGGGAAGTAGCTTATCGACTGGAGCTACTGCCAAAACTTCTCAGAGTACATAATGTATTCCATGTGTTGCAGTTACAAAAATACATTTCAGATCCCTCATACATAATCAAGCCTGATCCTATACAGCTCCAGGAAGACCTGTCGTACGAGGAACAACCTGTACGAATCCTAGATCGTCGGGAAAAGCACCTCCGTAGGAAGACAGTGCCCCTGGTGAAGGTCCTTTACGCCAATCATGAGATGTCTGAAGCCACTTGGGAGCTGGAGCAGGAGATGCGAGACAAATACCCCAACTTGTTCCTATACCAAGGTGCGTGTATGTTTTGAGGACGAAATATTTTAAGTAGGGTAGTATGTAAAACCCCCAAAATTCAAGTTCGTAGTGGTACGATGTCATAACTTAGTGAAGTTTCGAGGACGAAACTTTCTTAAGTGGGGTAGTATGTAAAACCCTGGAAAATCAAATTGGGAGACCTTGTAACATGGATTGACCCTCGTAATCCAACCCGTTCTAAACCTCTTTTGCCATGAGTTGTGTCTTTTAAATTTTTCTTTTAAAAAAAATTGTTTATTTTTCATCCGAGATATTTATGTTTTCCTCGATTTAAATACTTGCGTATTATACTTCCCAACTCAATTAATTACTCCTTTCATTTATTTTGCCCTCATATCTATTTTGTTTTGAAATCGAATTTTTCCCTCCCAAATCAGCCCAAATCAAACCTAGAATGTGTTTTATTTCCTTCATTCTTCTTTTATTTTCTTTCCTTTCCTTTTTCCTTTTCTCTTTCCATTTTTTCTTTTCCTCTCCCCCACTACCCGGTTGCCCCCCCAAACGCTAACCGTGCCTCACTCTTCCCCCCTCCCCTCAGTCACGCCTCTCTCTTTCTCTTTGTTCGTCTCATTCTCTCTCTTCCTCTTGTGCTCTCTCTCTCTCTCTCTCGTTGCCACTCTCTCGCCTCTCTCTCCCTCACTTCTCTCTCTCTCCCCCCTCCCTCTGGCAGCCGCGCCTCACCGGCCACCACCCGACCACTGCCAGCCGCCCACGCGCCCTGTCCCTTGCTGGTAAGTGGGGTGCACCCCATGCACCCCATGCATGAGTATCTCAAACCCTTCGATTTTAAAAAAAAAAACGTCATAGTTTATGCAAACTTTGAGTGGAAAGCAGTAAACTTCATTCATTTTATATTTGTTTTCAGATGTAAAGCACAAAAGGATCGACACTCAAATCGCTTCTTTACCGAATTTAAATCAAGGTGAGTGTGCAACGTTTTATTGTATTCTTGTTATCAAATTGCAATTTTTTTTCCTTGACTTAGGCGACTTGGATAAGGGGGAAGGGTCATTGGATTCAGGTGGGGTTGCCACGAGTATTAACGATGGGATTATGGAGGCAAAAAGAGCAGAATCTGGGTTGAAATCGATAAACACGTGTTACTAGGTAAGGGCAGAAAATTTTGCATCTTAAATTTTTTTTTCATGTTCATCTGTTGGCCTAAAACTCGTAAACGTTTGAGGGTAGATGGGTCAAGGCGTTTTCTACACAACACCTTTTGAATCACAGGATTGTGACTTTTGTGGAAGGACTTATGGTCCGTTTACTAGAGACTGTCAAAGCCAGGACCGTCAGGGAGAGTTGGTATGTTTTGAGATTTTTGGCCTAGCTACAGTGAGAATTAGCAAGAACACCAAACATGAAAGTTGTAATAAATAAGCACATCTTTCTGGATTGGGAAAGAAGTCAAATTTCAGAGGCGGGTGTTGATGTTATGGGGTTAGGAAGCTGCATTAATGTTAACTTTAGAAATTTACCTAGTGCAAGTCTGGGTGCCTAAAATTACGAAACTTTTAGGGTGGATGTGTTGAGATGGACTGCATAACGTCATTTCTGAATCAAGCAATTTGGGTTAGTGTGGCCTAAGTTATGCTCAATTTTCCATGGACTCTCCACACCAGATAGTTAGTGACACCACTATAAAAGCTAAGGAAACTACCTAGTTTAAGCAACAATCGAGCGAAACCCTGAACATGACAATTATAGAGGACGGGCCAAAATTTCCGTATTAGGTAGAAATTGGAGTTTGGATATTGGGGGCAGAAGTTATGGGTTCTGGAAGGGGACCCAGATTCTCGTCAAATCTGGATTGCTTCAGAGTGGGGGCCCTAAAAGTAAGAGAAAAATTTAGAAAAAGATTGGAAGTGAGGCCAGGGTTAGGCGGTGTAGTTATTTGAGTTTGAACTTAGTGTGGGCTATCTGTTGGCCCAGGTACAGAGCAGTAAGCTCGAGTAAGTAACTGAGTCCGTAACTTGTACGGTATCCAGGTAACATTCATGCCCTAACCCTTCCCCGAGTTGTTTGAAATTGTGCATGCTCGAACATAGTAAGAATTGCCCTGTTTGTTGTTTGAACAAAATTATATTATGTGTTCATTGAATGTGGCTACGTAGCAGAGTCTGAATGAGTCATATGGAAAGAAATTGCAACTTGGTAATGTCGTGTTCGGAATTCAATATTATTTGATGTGCTGATGTCCTCGGGGAGATGGGTTGAGATTGAATGAACTTTCATGCTAAATTGATCTGTAACAAAGGGGAATAACAGTATATGTAAAGGCTGAGTTGGATGAGATTTAATCTAACTGTGTTGTTTGAAGGCCATTAGCCTTCCCCAGGAAACTAGTGCATGCATGTGAGCGGCCACGTGCCCTACTTGGATCTAGGCCAGGCTAGCACCAACCATCCATGATGATGGTAGGCCAGGAAAGGGTTAAACGGTAACCCCCATAGTAAGTGGTAGGCCAGGAATCGAGTTAAGCAGCTCCGTTGAACTCAAGCACAGGCCCTGAGACCAAGTGGGGTTGTTCACCTTGTTGTGATTTGGACTATTGACCATAAATGTTTCTCACTGAAAACTGCTAACCCTGGGAGCGTATAGTAATGAGAAGTGTGTCTTGGAAGCCTTGTTGTGTTCCCTACCCTTGAAAAATGTTTTCAAAATGAATTTGTGTGCGTAGTTGACTGTTAGGGGTGATTGTTTGCTGAGTTTTTCCCACTTTTATAAAATGTTTTGTTTTCTGGTGACTTAATCGTGCACGGTGCTGGGGAACTGAAAGTAGAATGAGGCTCAGACACGTGAGTTAAAGAAGATGGAGTTTAATATTTTTCTTAGAACAAAGACACCGTTAACAGGTATGGTCATTAGGGGACAGAAAGATGATTGTTTGTGCTTGACTTCATTAGGAGTTTTTCATGAACACTAAACTTGGTATGTCACATGTTGTGGAATATTAAACTATAGAGATCTCTATAATGTTAGAACCTAGGCCTACCTAAACTTGATCAAATTGTTTTATGCAAACATGAGAAAGTGAGGACCTAATGACATGATATATTACACAACTACTGTTAATGTCATAGATTTTAGTCTGTCTATTGCTACCTTAGACCAAATCTTCCAGCTCTAAGGTCTACCCTAAACCCTTGAATGAGTATGCAAATGCCTATTTTGAGAATTTCTCTATATTTGAGATCCCATATCACACAAAGAAATAAGCCTTTTACACTTGGATTTTCTCTTAACCCAGGTTTCTACACCATATCCTGGTAAGAGTCGTTTATCCAATTGGGAACACGAAAGAATTACCATTACTCAGGACCCTTACAATGGAACCTCATAATGGATCATGATGGGACTTTATATAAAATCAATACGGAGTACATGGATAAAGTCATCAAAGCATCAAGAGATGCTTCTCTGCCATACATGGACTTATTGACAAAGGTTTTCTAATAATTCAAGGATTCTCTAGAGGGCAACGAATGTGTTTGTGGTACTTTGATTAATAAAGAAAAACTACAAACATTTAAGTCTGAGTGCACTTCTTCTGGCCAATGGTTTTATGAAGATGATTACAATGAGGAGCAAAGTTCCTCTAAGTCTACTAAGTCCTGTTATAAACAAGCTTTTTCACTGAACAAAAAAGCCTGTTAATCGAAGTGGATCCATTAAGTTGTTGCCCTGATATTTCTAAATGAAGAACTTCAAGTAGTCACATGTGGACCGATCGAGGATGCTATTGAGGACACTCCTGAAAAGGACCCTAAAGATATATTTTGGTGTCTTCAAAGATAGGTAGAATAGGTGCATATAAAGTAGTATCTCAAATCAACAAGTAAAGCATTAGGTCTACTAAAGGGCCTCCTTATGTGAGCCTTTCATAAGTGATGCATGTAGGGGTCCTCAAACACAAGAGTGATTAATCTTCGACAACCACCAGTCAAAACCCATGCAATAAGGCCTTGTACCAAACTAAGCCTTGAGTAACCAAAATAAAATTTTATGAATTTTTTTATGGTTTTTGAATATTGGAGAAAAGAAAAGAAAATAGATATGATTAAGAAAAAGGCTTAAGGCACCATTTAGCCTAAGAATCCACCAATAATTCTCCAAAGCAGAGGACTAAGAATTAACATAAAGCATTAACCCATTCAATATCCAACTACATGAGTACATGGAATAAAGAGAGAGATTTTCCTTCTAGGAGAGAAAAACACTCTAGCATTCATTCATTAATTCTTTATTCAACTACACTCTAGATGCGAATGCAATGAGGCTAATTTATTGCCACAAAAATTAGCGCCCTATTTCCCAAGCTATATAAATGCACCGAAAAGAAATGAGTACCTATGGAGTTAGTGTGGACTAGTAGGATTCAAGCATTCAGTCTAACCAACAACATTCGGACCATAGTTTAAGAACATGCAAATTAAAATTAGAGGCTTGTGATGAGTTACCCAAAGGGAAATTTGTTGCAGGTGTTAAACAACTTTCCATAAAATCCTAACCCCTTAATCACCCATTTTTTGGCCTAAATAAGCTCATGTTCATACAGTGACCCTTCCTCATCTTTTGCCTCATAACTAGAGATACGCTTTCAAACTAGAGGCATTATGTAGCTTGTTAAAAATTGGACATTTAGGGCTATCTAGCCACAGTTAAAGCACTAAGTTGGAGCCTATTTGATCATTTAAAAAGCCGCACATAGTTAACCTATGAAACCAAAAATTCTGTAGAACATGTGTCAGAAGCTTTGTTTGACATAATTTGCCACTAACAAGTGAATTATAAATATAATTAACTTCGAAAGGTGATTTGGACTCATCCTCTGCATCATTAAGAAAACAAAGGGGACCGAGAAAGACGCTATGAGGATTATGACTTAAAAATGGAAAAATGCTTCTAAAGAAAAGAAGAATGATAAGTAATAGGTTGAAGAATCCAGGACAATGGACATGGAGGTATTTGCTATAGCTCAGTAGAGCTCCAAGGAACCTAAACCA
Organism: Selenicereus undatus; assembly: GCA_017589665.1. NCBI lineage: Eukaryota > Viridiplantae > Streptophyta > Magnoliopsida > Caryophyllales > Cactaceae > Selenicereus > Selenicereus undatus. The sequence continues at coordinate 36,384,866 of JACYFF010031956.1, read as the reverse complement.
ATGTCATGCTCCCAGTCCCTTCAAGTGGAGAAGCCAACTGTAGCCAAACATCTCCACTCAGTCCCCCTCGATGATTGATCCTCCTCCAACTTGCCTTCACAAATTATTTCTTTAGTTTTTCAAAACAATTTGCATGGTTTATATTTGTGGGTTTTATAAATAATTTGGCCTCATGGTGTGTAAACCTAAATAATGGCATATATTTTCTGTTCAACCTGAAATTATGTTAATTTATACCCTATTAATATCTAGTATTTGGTTTAAATAAATTATTAAATTAGAATTTTAATATGTTTTCGTTTATTTTGTACGAATTGGGAAAACTTAGAAAAAATGAATACTTTGCTCAAACAATTGATAACTTTAGATAAAGTCGAGCAAGGAAAGGAAGAAAAGAAAGGCAGCCCAACCCTCTTCATCCCAAGGCCCAAACATGAACCTAGCAGAGTCCCAGCCTTCTCCTAGCCCACCTCCCTCTCCTTCTCACCCTCTTTCCATTCTCAGCGGCCCAAAGTCCCATTGACATGCCCAAGTTCAAGACTTATTTCTTTTTTCCCCCCTCAGTGCCTCCTTCTCTTTCTCCTTCACTTCTATATGTCGTGGGACTAACTTGAGGCCCAACCAACAAACCAAGTCCTACTTCTTCACTTGCTTGAGGGGGCCAAACTTCTTTCTTTCCTCGCACCCTAACTCCTCCCATATTTAGAGTCCCCTTCCTCACTTAATCATCTCACATGTGCCTCACGTGATCTCTTGCCCACCCCCTTCTTCTTCTCTTCACAACCCAGATGAAAGGACCCAAGACCCTGTGGTACTTCACTTTGTCTTCTTGGTTAAGCAACAACTGTAGCTCTCTCTTGCTCTCTCTTCCTTCACTCATCAAATTAAACCCACCTACCATTACCTTTCATAATCATCATCAATTTCACAGTTTCAAATAGTAAAGGGGAGACTAAATTAGGGATTAATGAAGCAATCAAGGTCCTTGGACATGGTTTTGGGGGGCTATAATTTCAACAGAGCCGACAGAAGCAAGGGGGAAGTAGTAAGATTTAGTTTTGATTTTTTTTTTCAATTTTGTGTTGTTTTTCGATTTAGATTTCAGTTAATATTCAACTCGCTCGTGGTCACCGTTTTGAGCTTGGTTTTGGTGTTGAATTTTAACTCCCCAGATCTAAGATGCTCATGTTTAGTTTTGGGGTTGATTCTCCTTTCTCATCACTCCATAGTTGCTTGATATTCTCTAGGTAATTCAATTTTACAAAGTAACTTCTGAATTTTACTGCTTCATCATCTCACTTAGTTGCTATATTGGCTTATAGTTTTATTGGCAAAGTCCTACTTATAATTCATTTGAGATGATGATTAGATGATGGTTGTCAATAAATGTTGGAAATTAACTTAGCAAACTTACTAAGTGAACATGATAAACAGATTCAATGACTTGGGGATACTGATACTACTATTACATTCTGCCATTAGTCTATAGTCACGGTCCCTGTGGTGTTTATGAGTTTTGTTTTCCTTAGTGCTTGACCAAACTTCCCACATAGTTACTTCAACAAATTTGCAATAATTTAGTCTATAATAAAAAGTTCAACTTAATTGGTTGCCTAATTTCGTAACCCATCGTTAAGGATCGACACCCACAAGTGCAACACGATAAACCATAAGCTTGCGGAAAATCACAGCAAGTTTTTGACGCCGTTGTCGGGGATGAGTTTGTGAAATTAGCTTGCATTGAGTCATTCTTGAGTCATTTCAGTCGTTTTCACTTTCGTTTCGCGTTTTTATTTTTCATTTTGTGTGTGTTAGTTTAGTCTTGGCTTTTTTAGTTTAGTATAGATTTCTTTGTTTTTTATTTTTGATTTGAGTTAGTTTTTTATTTCAGTCAATTTAATCTTGATTTTTATTGATTATTTTTCTTTTGAAAAAAAAACAATAGTAGAAAATTTGGGGCTGTGAATAGTGTAGGAACATAGAAAAGGAGGGAAAAAATTACAATGTAGGTTTTTCATATTTTTGGGTTCTGTTTGAATTTTTTCAATGTTGCTCTAGTGTGAATTTTTGTAATCTAATATTTTTAGTGGATTCCTGATGATTTTTAGAGTCTAGGTGAATTGTTATGGAGTTTTTAGGACATTCAAGAATATCTGTGATTTTTAGAATTAGTTTTCTTGTGTGAATTTTTTGCACCATTCTGGGACAGAAAAAACCTTAAAAAAATGTATATTAATGTTCCTTGTGATTGTGCTGAATTTTCTGTGTATGGTGTTCTCACTTTAGGAGTTTGATTTGCTATTTTAATTTTATTTTTAGATTTGGCCTGTTTAGATTTTAGTTTATTTTCTACTTTCTTTTAGTTTTTTTAGTTTTATGCTTTTCTTTGATTTTTAGGATTAGTTCACTTTCTGGTTTTGTTTTGTGTGGGAAAAGAAAAGAAGAAAAAGATTCCAAAAAGTTCAAAAAAATTAGAGAAAGAAAAAGACCAAAAATACATTTGGGAGGGTATGAGATTTATATGATTGGTTGGATTAGACACCCTCAGAGTAGTGGATTTATTAGGAGTGAGCCTGACCCTAACCTGGAACCTGAACATGAACCCAAGCTTTAACCAGAATTACAAGAAATTGTACAAGAGAGATCTTTGAGTGATATTTTCTATCTTCCTAGAACTTTTTTGCCATCTTGTATTAATCTGCCTGACCTTGGACATAATGTGACCTTCGAGTTGAGACATCATGTAACAACTAGGATTCGTAATCCGAGGCTAATTGTTTATATTAATATTTTTTTAATTGTGTTCTATTTAATTGGCCACGTTAGATTATTTAATTGCGTACTAATTAAATATTAATATGGAGGAGTTTTATTAATTTGCCTGATTTATTACATAATTATGTGAAATTAGTGAGTTCGCTAAAAATTAAGCCAAGTCGTACTCACACAAAATCAGCAAATTGTGCTAGGGCGTGTGGGGTTGAGATTAGTGAAACTAGATGATTTAGGACCGAACCACGTTTAGTGGGAGTGATTAAACAACCAAAACATCAAAAAAAGTCAAAGGGGCGGTTAAAACCCCATTTCCTTCTTCTCGGGGTCTCGAACGCATAAGGAGGGAGGAAGGTTTCTTCGATCCGCGACCTTCAACCACCAACAGAGGGGGCAAAGAGAGGGAGGGAGAGGGTGACGATGACAACCGAAATGATGGTCAGTGTGGTCGGACTCGCGCAACCACCGGCAAAGAGAGAAAGAGTGAGACCCATCGAGAGAGACTGAGTGAAATGGCTCGAGGCATAGCGACCTACTGTCGGCAACTGGTGCAAACGAGGCTGGCGACCAGGTGGCAATTGAGCCCAGTTTTGGCGACCACCAGAAACAGCACGAACAACAGCAGAATCGGGCCTAGGGCATATTGATTTGGGGTCTGTGTTGGGCAGCAAATTAGGAGACAACTTCTTTGGTTCTTGAGCTTCTTAATTTAGCCCCAAAAGCCCTTAGAACAGGCCCTTTAGCTTGGATTCAAGGTAGGCGGTTCTTGATTCCCTAAACTATTAATAATTTGCAAAATATTTAAGAGTTAATTATGGAATTGGATTTAGTAGTACGAGTGGAATTTTGATGAATTGAGAATCCATGGGAAGTAGGCGAACTATTTGGGTTGAAATAAAGATGATTTCAATGATTGTTGTGGATGGTGCTATGAGGAGGGAGTTTAGGTTGTCTCAGAATCCGTGAATTTTTTGAAGTGTAATTGTGTGTTTGATGCCATGTATGACATGTTGTTCGCCTGAATCTGGTTGTAGCCTGCTACTAAAATTGAGTCGTGCTTTCGTTGACCTTGATTCAAGTGTGCACTATGTGTGCATGTCGTGACTGAGTTCTACACCTAAGTACTGCAATCTTAGCTGTGTAGGTTTGCCTATTTCTATCTAAAGGTCTCGTACTAAATAATTTGTGAAATAGGAGTCATTTTGCCTGAAGCTCACTTAATTTGCTTTAAGCATGCACTACCATTCTTGCATTAAATAGGAGTCATTAAATATTGTTCTTGAAGGCATGCGTTAACTAATATGTATGCAAACTACTGTGATATGACAAGCATGTTGAGTTATGTGGTTAATAATGATTGTAGACCATTCATTTGATAAGGATGCTTTTAAGAAAAACTTACCATGAATAAGCTCTAGGCATGTAAGCTTTCAAGGCAAGTTTTAATGACATTTCCTTTGAAAAGTGAATGCGCATTTGGTCACTAACTCTTTCAGAAGCTTATTCTAATAAGATGAATGGTTGTATGCTTTTCAAAAGCCAAATGACCTTATTAAGGAATTTTAGCCTTCACGAAAATGAAAAATGCCATTGTTTGTGGTACAATGAGAATTTTGATGCTAGTGTTTAAAGTGAAATGCATCTAAAATGTTTTGGGCTAGGAGAATAGTGCTATATGTTTGAATGAACGTTTATATAGTAGGCCTAGTATGTGAGAACCCTAAGCTCATAGGGAGTAGACCCAGAAGTGGGAACCCTAGAAGAGCCTGATGAGGATAATGGTCCAGTGACGGGGGGACTAGACGTAGGATAAGGTGTGAGCTATTTCCCCCCAACGAGGATAATCTGAAGGTCACAATAATCACACAGCACAGGAGGCATATAAGAATAAGATGAGTCATATGAGTTTAGAAAATGATCTGGGGGGGAAGGATTAGCATAAAAAGCATACTCATCGAAAGTTGGGTATCCAGAAAACTGATTAGCTTGTTCAAACTCGTAAGTATCCCAACCTAATTTTTCAAAGAAATCCCAAACTTCATCCTGAGTTTTAGATAACAATCCTAGCAAACCCCCTGGGCACATGGACTCAACATGACCACGAAATTCAGAATTTAGACTCAAAACAATGACCTCACAGATTTTCCATTTTTGAAAATAACAATTCAGTTGAGCACGATAATTATTAAGCCTCGACAAGTAATTCCAAAAAGGTTCGTGCTCAAATTGTGGGAAATTGAAAACTGGCATTTAAAATTTTTTAAAATTTTTTTAATAAAATTTTTCAATTTTTTTTTGGGTTTTGAAATTTTCTAATTTTTTTGGAACTTTTTTCAAGTTTTTCAAATGTTTTTGAATTTTTAAGCATTTTTGGATTTTTGGAGATTTTTCAATTTTTTTTGGATTTTTTGGTTTTTTCAAATGTTTTTGGATTTTTTTTTCAAAAAGGGCTAAACTAACGAAAATGAAAACGATACCAAAAAGAAAAATAAAAAATCGATTTCAAAAGAAAGTTACGAATTGACTAAGCAAAACATGACTAAGTAAATAACAACTAAACAAACTAAACAAATCAAATATGAAAGCAACTAAAGAATATGACCAAATCTCTTGCCGTCTTCCCCGGCAACGGCGCCAAATTTGTTGAGCGATTTTTGAGGGGGGTGGAAAAAAAATTCACGAAAGAAAAGGAAAAGAGACCTCAAATACTCGATTGTCAGTCGTAGTACTTAAGGGTCGGTCCACAGAGAAGACATTGAGATTATGGTCATTTAAAACAAAACAATTAAACTCATTATGCTAAACTAAGTGAAATTATTTAAAGCAATTTAACAACCTAATTCAACTAAATTCATCTAATCCTAATTAATTAAACATTAAAACTACCTAATTAACTAGACCACCTTATATTAATTAACCACTACCTAAACTAAACTGAAATTAATCATGGTTCAAAACCTAACAATTAACCAATATTATTCCAGAATTAACTAAGCAAATTATGGTACTCGATTAAGTAGTAGGGGAGGTGGACGAAAATAAAGCAAACTAAAATGGAAAAACCACGAAGAAGAAACTAAAACTGAAATTAGCAACAGGGGACGAAATTAAGCAAAATGAAACTGAGGAACTGGAAAAACGAAGAACAAGAATAGAACTAAACATCAAGGGAAGGGGACGAATTGAACAAAACGATTATGAGGAACAGGGGAAAGGGGGAACAAAGCAAGACAAGCAGAAACTCACAAACTGTGACAATCTTCGGTTGAACCCAGAACACAACCCACTGAGTCCAAACGCAACCATTCGAACAACCGCAACAGGGGAGAGGGGAAATCGAACGAAATTGAATGCAATAAACCCAAGGATTCTCACAATTACAACCGAAAATTCAAAAACTACATTTGAAAGCATGAGAAGCTGAAATCGAAACCCTTAAATGCGAAATCGAAAACCCTAATCTGAAAATCAAATATGAAATTGGAATGGAAAGAGAAATTAAACTAAACCTAAACAAAATTAAACCTAATCTACTCCTAAATTACTAACCTAAAACTAACTCTAACCCACGCTCCTAATCTCGCTAACCTTCTCAATGGCATCTTCTCAACCTCTTTATACCCGAAGCCCTTCAACCTTGACCGTCGATTTGTGGTGTGCTAGCGGTTGATGTGGACGGCGGCGATGTGGTGTCGTGGCGTGTGCAGCGTGAAGGAAGGGTGGTGGGATGGGTTTCGGGTTTGGGAAGTAAAACCATGGGATTGGGGTTTCTGGGTTTGGGGTTTCTGTGGGCGAGGGTGGTTTTGGGGATGATGTGCTGGAAGAGAGAGAGAGAGATGACGAGATAGAGAGAGAATGGGCATGGAGGGAGTTTCTGGGTTAGGTTGAGGAAGCAGGTTCTGGGTATCGGGATTTCTAGAAGTCGAAGAAGAAGCAGACGCGAGGGTGAAGGGGAGAGAGAGAGCGTGTGAAGGGGACGGGGCTTATAAAGCTGAACCGGTGCGTTGAACCGGTTTTACTTGAACCGGGCCGGTCCGATTTTCTGCTGGACCGGTTTGGTTTTTGTTTTTCTCAATTGTTGCTTGGGCCAGTTCCCTGGTGATTTGGACCGGTTCTTCAGTTCCCGTTATTTTTTTCATTTTCCTCGTATTTTCCGCCATTTAAGCCCTTTTTCCACATTTATTCCAAATCTGCAAAATAAAATAATCTCCTATTAAAACCTTAAAAATATTATTAAAACGAGCATAAAACAGGTGTAAAAGTACCTTAAAAATAACACATTTTTAGCTCAAATAGAGCATAATATGAAGGGCGAGTGCAGATCTCCCCTAGGGCTAGTGTAGATCTTCCCTATGAGCATGAATATGAGAATTCGATGCCCCTCAAAACGATTTCGTACTTGTTATGTGTTGAGAACTCCTCGTTCGAGGACTATGTTAGTGCAAAGATTTAAAAAAGTATATGTGTTCCTGAAAAGTGCTTTTTATTGAGTCCAAATGGTTTTCCTGTGCATAAGGACTATTTAATGAATGCTTATTTTAATTTAAGTAATGGTCCCTATCTTTATGCATTAAATCCAATCTTTTACCAAAACGAATCTCACTTGGCGATTTTAATTGAACTCCCTAATGATAGGTATTTATGTGTGAATTAATTGTTGTACTGTTCTCCATTCCAGAATTTATACATGAGTCAACTTACTTCGTAGTCTGGTATGCTTTCTATGTGATGTTTGTAAGTCCTCGTCACCACTTAACTATAAGAGACATAGCTTCAGCCAGTCGAGAACTCTTGTGCATGCAATAGAAGGAGATTAGGAATATCTTTGTATCTTGAAGGTTATTAAGGCAATAGTGAATATGGGAGACCTTATGTGATTATTGTGCGATGTTGAATATCCAACGTGTGTGATTTCCACTTAAAAGTATTACGTGCAACTGTTTGGTTTCATTGGGGTTGTAGATCACTCACTGAGTGTGTGGTAGCTCATCCCCTCTCTATTTTCCCTTTTCCTAGGTTTTCGATGTGACAGGTAAAAGTTGACTTACGTATGCCAAGTTGGAGCCTTCCCCCTTGCTTTGAAAAATGGTTATATGTACATATATACATAGATTTATGAGGTTAATGATGTAATATGGTGTATTTCTAGATTCCCAAACATATGTAAATAAAGTATTTTGCTTCATGTATTGCATATTGAATAACAGTCGCTCTAGACGGTCATGTAGGCCGTCCATCTGAATAATAGGTCATTTGTTTTAGTTGGAGTTAATTACTTTTGGGATGTAAACCCCAACGCTCCGGATGTATGATCTTGAGTTGTATATTTTATTTTCTTCTTATTATTGAACTTTACTATTTGGTTACTCTGCGTGTATCGCCCATAGATTTATGGACTCCAGCGTGTAGCGTTGAGCTTGTTTTGGTATTCTTTTAAACTTTTACTCCTCGCAGGGATTTAATGTAAGGCTTTAAGCCTAAGAAATGACCACTTTTTAGTCGAAACTCTGTCCATTTCGCTGCAAGTTTAAAGAAATCACTAATACTTCTAGCCCTAAGGTTAGGGGTGTTACACCTCACTATGCCCAAATGCTCCCTAAATTTACGGGTTTACAAGATACGTATTTGTTTTTGAGGGAACTTGAAGAAGTATGGTCCATGATGTATTTTCATAATATTCCTATTGATGTTGTTCGAATGAAATTTAACTCCTTTTGCTTTGAAAGATTTTGTTAAATAATGGATGTATGGCTTGGCTGCTAATTTTGCTTCTTCTTATGATGACTTTTCAAGATTGTTCTTAATAAAATATTTTCCTGATGGCAAGACTGTTATGCTAAGGAATGAAATCAATCAATTTGTACGACTAGAAAGGGAATCATTTTTGAAGTTCTAGTGTCCCCATCATGGTTTAAACCAAGCACGTTTGTGCGAAATTGTTTATGAAGGTCCTGACCAACAAACTAGAACCATGTAGAGTCCATGTGTATGGGTGGCTTTCTTTCTCAAAGCGCCACTACTGCTTCAGAGTTTTTAGAGGACTTAGCTGAGAAGACCAACCAGTGGGAAACTACTAGAGATAACAGTCTAAGTTCTAGGTTTACTGAGGGTGAGCCGTATTCTGTTTCTTATGTGAGTCACCTTGAGTTTAAGAATGCAGTTTTAGAGATCATGTTAAAGGGGTTATCTATTTAGACTCACCAAATGTCTCAGACTTCTATGGTGTTATGTTCTGATTGTTAGGCCTTAGATCAATCTTGAGTGCATGTCCTTATTTTGCTCACCAGTTATTAGCTGGCCATAAGCAAGCTAGTAGAGCCTTTCAGAGACTTAAGAATGACCCTTTTCCCCTTACTACAATCCAGGGTGGAGAAATCAACCCAACTTTTCTTTGAGTAGTGAACCAAATGCTGTGGTCTCTAACTACCAGCCTGGAGTGTTTCCTAGAAACAACTCCTAGCCCATCTCCTTTCCTTGTGATAATTTTTAGAGACCAGCTTTTCCAGGTGTTTGTAATGCACCTAGACCCCTACCTCCTGTAGTGCCAACTTAGCCTCCTCATGGTTACGCTAGCACTGACAAAATTGAGAGGCGAATTAATAATAACGTGGAGAGAATGATTACTACTAATATGGAAATAATGATGAGAATGATGATTGAATAGTTCCCCCAATTATTCATCTTCTAGGGAGTCAGGTTCTTTTCCTAGTGAACCTGATGTGAAACCTAAGGGAAACGCCTCCTCTTTTTCTGGTTTTAACCCTAGTAAGCCTGTAAGGGAGGGAAGTGAATACACTTATATCTCTTCGAACTGGTTAAGAGATTGATAATCAAGTAGGAACTTCAAGTGAACCTTACAAGTATCCTCACAGTTTCTCTTAAAATTCTTCTTCCTCTTCTTCTTCTTCACCAAAAATTGGTTCATCTAGTAAGTTAGGGGATGTTACTAATGATGTGCCCAGTGATTTTGCCACTCCTGATATTGAGAAACCTAAGGAGAAAGATTCTACTAATTCAGTGGATGCTCAATCTCCTAATGATTGTTCTTCACCTCCTTCTGCTAATAGACCGCACAAGTCTTTATCTCCTTTTCCCCATAGGCTGAAAAAGGAAGATCAAGCTCATGTTGATAAGATGAGAGAAGCCTTCTCTTAACTCAAAATCAACATTCCTTTACTCGATGGTCTTCAGCAAATGCCCCTTTATGCTATGTTTTTGAAGGATCCGTGAGCTACAAAAAAGCCACTAAGAAGGCTTTGTTATCCTCTGGTGCTAGTTCCAGTATTTCTCATTAGATCCCAATGAACAATAAGGAACCCGGTTGCCCTACTATTTCTATAGTTATAGGGGACTTACTTATTCACAAAGCTTTTCTTGATTTAGGTTCCAGTTTCAATTTAATACCCTTCACTGAGCATAAGAGGCTAGGGTTAGGCGAGCTTAAACCTACCAAGATGGTCATCTAGTTAGCTAATAGATTGATTAGGTTGCCTAGGGGTATAGTTGAGGATGTTATGATTAGAGTGGGTGAATTTATTAACCCTGTGGACTTTGTTGTGACTGAAATTGAAAAGTTGGCTAATGTTGCTAGTTATGTCTATATGTTTCAAAGGCATCTTTTCTTGCCCGCTGCCAATGCTCTAATTAATTGCAGAAATGAGATTGCCTTTTGGTAACATGACTTTGGAGTTGAACATACTTAATATGCAAAGGCGGCCATGGGTAGAAGATTCTATATTTAATGATGATCTTAATGACATATTTGTGGTTGAGCATAAGTCTTTTCTTATTGATGATGAACCTGAATATGATGTATTTGAATTTAATCAATTATGCTCTATTACTGACTATCTGCTTGTTAATGCTTCTAAATTTGTTCCCCCTCTTACTGCTCCTGAATTGAAAGCTCTTCTTGACTCTCTTAAGTATTTATTCCTAGGGCCCAATGAATCCTTACCTGTCATTATTGCTTCTGACTGAGACGGGGACCAAGAGGACAAACTAATTGCCTTAGAGAGAACAAGGAGGTTATAGGTTGGACTTTAGTGGATATCAAGGTAATAGTCCTTCCATTGTGCAGCAGAGAATCCATTTAGAGGATAATGTTAGGCCCCACCAAGGCCATCGAAGGCGTTTGAATCCGATTTTATAGGAACTAGTTATGAAGGAAGAGCTTTAGTGGTTAGAGCATGAGATTATTTGTCGCATTCTGATAATGGTTGGGTTCAACATTACCATGATTAGGAATGATAAGAATGAGCTAGTTCCCACTCGAGTCCAATCTGGTTGGCGTGTTTGAATTAACTATAGGAAATTGAATGCTACCACTAGGAAAGACCGTTTTCCCCTTCCCTTCATTGACCAAATGTTGGAGAAGTTACCTGGACATTCATTCTATTATTTTTTAGATGGATATTTTGTCTATACCCCAGATCTCTATTGGTCCTGACGATCAGGAGAAGACTACTTTTAGCTATTCGTTTAGGACGTATGCCTTTAGGAGAATGTCTTGACTATGTAATGCCCATGCTACCTTTTAGAGGTGCATGATTTATATTTTCTCAAATTTAGTTAGGTAGTGCATCGAAGTTTTTATAGTTGACTTTTCGGTGTTTGGGTCTTCCTTTGATGATTGCCTGTCTAACCTTACAAAAGTTTTGCAAAGGTGTAGGTAGAAAAATTTAACTTTAGACTAGCAAAAATGTCATTTTATGGTTAAAAGGGGGATATTCTTATGCCATATTATTTCTAGAGATGGAATCAAAGTAGATAAGGCTAAGACTGACTTGATCATTAATCTTCCCTCTCTAACTTATGTGAAAGAGGTGAGGTCTTTTCTTAGACATGTTGACTTCTATCGTTATTTCATTAAGGACTTTAGTAAGGTAGCTAAGCCTTTGACCAGCCTCTTAGTTGAGGATATGCCATTTCACTTATTTTAGGAGTGTCTTGTCAGATTTAATAAGCTTAAGGATGCCTTAACCTCTGCTTCCCTTCTTCATCCTCCCATTTTGGGAGATCCATTTGAGTTGATGTATGACACATCTGACAATGCTGTTGGGGTTGTTATAGGAGAACATGTTTATAAGAAGCCCCATGTCGTCTGTTACAGTAGTCATAGTTTAAATGATGCCCAACTGAATTATATAGTCACTGAGAAAGAGTTATTGGCTATGATCTTTAGTTTTGAGAAGTTTAGACATTACCTGATTGGGTCTCATGTGATTGTTTATACTAATCACTCTACACTTAAGCACCTTCTTTCTAAGAAGGATGCTAAGCCTAGACTCGTGAGATGCATCTTGCTTTTACAAGAGTTTGATTGTGAGATTAGGCATAAGAAAGGTTTTGAGAATCTTATCACTGACCATTCGTCTAGGATTCTCTGCGGTAAAGAGCTAGGGTCTAGTATTTTTGAGTGCTTCTCTTATGAGCAATTGCATACAGTCGACCCAGACCCTTGATATGTTGGCATTGTGAACTACCTTGTGCCTGGTAGGATACGTGAGGCTTCGACTAAGAATGATAGAGATAGGTTCTTCCACCTTGTGAGATTATTTGTTTGGGATGACGCTCACTTGTTTAAGCATTGTTCTAACCAAGTCTTTAAGTGGTGTATTCCTTACTATGAGGTGAGGAGTGTACTTTCGTTCTACCATGACCAAGCATGTAGGGGGCATTTCAGCGGGAGAAAGACAGTAGCCAAGTTCCTCAATGTAGTTTCTATTGGCTTACCTTATTTAGGGATGCATTTGAGTGTTCTAAGAGTTGCCCTAGGTTCCAGTTGTTGGGTAGGATATGTAGGAGAGACATGATGCCATTCAATCCCCTCATTGTGCTAGAGATTTTCGATGTCCGGGGCGCAGATTTCATAGGACCATTTCCATCTTCTTCTGAGAAAAATGAGTACATTTTATTAGCTATGGACTATGCCTATAAATGGGTAGAGGCCATCCCCACAAGGGCCAATGATGCTAAGGTGGTTATGAAGATTCCTTAGGGGGAACATATTTGCTAGATTTGGCATGCCCTGAGCTATCATTAGTGACCAGGGTACCCACTTTATTAAGAGGTCTTTTGTTGCCTTGTTAAGGAGGTAATCTATAGTCCATAGACTTGCTACCCCCTATCATCCCCAAACTAGTGGCCAGGTTGAAGTGTCACACAAGTAAATTAAGCAAATTCCTGAGAAGACTGTGAACAAGAATAGAAAAGATTAAGCCGATAAGCTTATAGATGCTCTTTGGGCTTATATGATGACTTCCAAAACTCCATTGGGCATGCCACCTTATAGGATTGTTTAGAGTAAGCCTTGTCATCTCTCTGTTGAGATAGAGCATAAAGCTTAGAGGGCCATTAAGATACTTAATTTTGACTTGACTGAGGAGGGTAAAGAGAGAAGACTACAACTTATTGAGCTCGAAGAGATAAAAGCTGAGTCTTATGAGAGTGCTTGATCTTACAAAGAGAGAGTTAAGTTGTTTCATAACAAACACATTCTTAGGAAGGATTTTGCCTCAGGAATGAAAGTACTCTTGTATGACTCTAAGCTCCATTCGTTTCTAGGGAATTTGAGGCCCTGATGGATGGGTCCCTATATTGTTTTACGTGTTTTTCCCTATGGTGTAGTAGAAATTCATCATTGCGAAAATGGTGCGAAATTTAGGGTTAACGGTCAGAGGTTGAAGTAATTTTTGTAGATGCCGAGCAAAGAGGATGTGGACTGTCTAATATTCTGCGAGCTGAGTTTTGATGAGTGATTGTACTTCTAAGCTAGCTCGAACATACACAGCACTCGACCTAGTTTGATTTAGATTTCTTTCCTTTATTTCTCTTTTTCCTATTTTATTTTTGTATATTTTGATGCTTTCCATTTTATTTCTCTTATGTGTATATGTTCGTATATTTGAATTTTAGAGTTACGTCCTTTTTGTTTTTGAGTCTTGTGTTTCTTTTCTATATTTTTTTTCCTTTGTGGTTGTGTGTTATATTCTTTTCCACTTTCAATGAGGACATTGTCTGATTTAGGTGTGGGGGTGGGCAATCTTCATTTAAAAAGTTGAAAAAATGAAAAAAATTTAATTTTCAAAAAACAAAAAAAAAATGTTTGGTTTTTAGAGAACTTATGTGCTATTCTGATTGACTATGTTCTCTTGTACCTTAGCATTAGACCGTATATAGATGTGCTATGCATTGTGATAGATGCTTACAATGCACTTCATTTTGGGGTCATTTTTCTATATTTTTAGTGAGAACTATGAACTTTACATTATAATCTATACCGTTTTTCCCATTTTACGCTTGGGTATGGTTCTTTTATGTATTTTGCAAGTTTTTGGATTTTTTTTCCCTTATTTGACCCCGACTTAGTGCTTTTTGACTCCCTATGGATGTAATAGTCCGACCCTAGATTCTGGTTATTAATTTCATCTCATTCACATCATTTCTTTTCATATTTCCATCTCTTTATTATTCTCATTTGGACATTTCTAACGGGGCCCTTACTTTGCAATTCGGAGATTTCTTCTCGTCAAATTTTGAAAATTGACTTAGGCCTTGATATTTAAGAATTTAATGTTGAAAATCCTTTTTCATGGCATCACAACCATTTATTTCAAATTTGTTTAAAAAAAAAAATAACAAAAAAAATTTCAGAAACGCGCTCGGTTTCCATTTTTCGCTAAACCCGAGCCCGTTTAAAGCCGATTTCGATGCAACAAGACTTGACCTTTATTTGATTAACTAATCCTCTTAATTAAGCCTAAATCAAGCATGCTTTTATTGAATTTTCTCCTTAAATTCTCAGCCAAGTAAATGGGATAGAAAAAGCCAAATTTTCATTTTAACTCATTTTTCACCAAGTAAACTCAAGTCACTTTCTCTCTCCTATTTCTCTCCTCCTTCTCTCTACCTCACGACAGCACCAATATCAGCAGCAGCACCACCCTTTTCAGCCACCAAGCAGCCACCATACACCACCCCCAACCACCCCTCTTACTCCCTCTAGCATCAAGGATCATCTTAACCTCTTTTGGCTAGCACACAGTGAGTGTTCTTGCACTTCTATGCTGATTTTGTTTTTGATCTTTGATCTTGTTGGGTTTTGTTCTTTATTTTGGTTGTATTAATGATGGATTAAGCTATTTTTGTGGTTTTAAGAATCATCTTGTTGAGGGTTTATGGTGGGGTTGATTTTGGATGAAGTTAGGGTTAGGGTTTCATGTTGAGGTATGCAAGTTTCTTGTTCAAGTGATAATTATGGCTTGATTTCTCAATGTTTTTGCCTATATCTTAATGTATTGAAGTTTAATATGGCTTTTATGATGTGTTGGAATGTTGTGATGGGATTCAAGTTGACCCAAAGTTAGGGTTTTGTCCATAAATGCATGGTTTGGACCAAAAGTTGTGTTAACCTAGAAATATGTGTTTATGTGCTTGGAAAGTAAGCTTTGTTGGATATATATATGAATTGAAGTTGAGTGTGGTGATGTTGTATGTGGTTGGGACATACCAAAGTGTGTTATACACTCTTGAGAAAGAGTTTGAGTTGAGGTTTGGTGTTAAAAAGGGAAGTAACAACTAAAAGAAGTGCTGCTGGAATTTTCAGTGAAACAGGACGAGTTTTGAAACAAAACTGGTAATGATCGGCCAGCCCAAAATTTCTGATTTTTTGTGGGTAGATAGGTATGGATGTTGGCTTTACAATGACTCTTGAATCGCCTTAATCCGAGGTCTGTGGAGGAAGTTATGGCTATTTTACTGGAACCTGTGCAGGGTGGACAGAATGGTTGTTTTTTTTACCAAAACCTGACATGTTGCTGTTCTGACCCTATTTTATGAAACCTGTCATAGGAATCTGGTTATGTGCCCTTCAGGAAAGTTTTAGAGGACTTCCTAAGCTATTTATATTGGGGTCTTACATCTCGGTTGGAGGTCGGGAGTATAAGTTGTGGATTATTCATTCCGTACCTTGTCATAAGCCCTACCCTCTAAACTCGCCGCCGTGCTTTAACTTACCATTTTCATACTTTATTTAACTTTACCAGTTTCATAAGCCTTTTCTTTTAACTGATTCACACAAATTCTGTATAAGTCTTTTTCCATTTAAGAGTATTCATTGTACTAATTTTATTCCTATAATGATTTTTAACAGCATCAAGGCCTAAGCTCTCATCCTCTCCATTTTAGTCATCTATTTAATCTATGTACTAACTTTTAAAGACCCCAGGTACGTTCATTGACTGTATCTTTAGAAATCAGCACGTATTTATCGAAATTATAATGTTTTGGTAAATACATCAATGAATCAATTGAACCAGTGATTTATCACATAATTAGTGACCCCATCAGTTATCAGTTACAGGGCTTTGCCCTTCAGTTACCCCCGCGGCTTCAGGTCAGGTCTTCCAGTCGGCTTGGCAGGTGTACACCTATACATAGATCGTAACAGTTACTAAGGGGTGCAACAGATAATAATTGACAAGTTAGTTTTATATACATCTCATTCCCTGTTTTAAAATCAAAATGAATTACAAAGCGGGCCCTCATACTTTCTTTCCCCATTAAATCTTTATCAGTACAGGGATGCACGTATTGAGCTTTGGCTCACAGTTCGAAATGCTTTTATGTTTTGTTTTAGGAAGATGCTCAGTAAACCGCTCACAGGCGGGCAGGGAGGCGGAAGGTGATAATTAAATCAGGATCGTCTCTTTGATTGCCGGATGGAAGCGCTAAGACGTTTTCATGCCTTTTTGTGGTTTTTTTTTTGGAGCCCCAGTTATACATCTGAACTGCAATATGTATATTTGTAAGCTTAAGTTGTGCTATGTTTGATGTAACCCTGAGATTTTAGAATCGATCCCGTGTTGTTATTAAAAGTCTCAAATGCTCGTGAATGACATCTAAGGTTGTACTTTGATTCTATGGTTCAACTTTCATATTTTAGAGATGCCTTGTCCTTGCGGACGGCGGTAACGCCCATCCATGGAGTTCTAGATGTTCAGCTATGATTTATTTATTATTGGGGCGTTACAATGGATGCCCCTAAGTCACCATGCCCATGAAGAAGAAAGAAGAGCCAGAGAATGCTGAGGTAAAGGCAACCACAGACCCTCCATGGTGAAGGTCATGGTCCGTGGAGAGCTTTAAGCTGCTTGCCTTTTCATCTTCTTTCATCTTCTGGCTAAGGATAGCCGAGTTCATGGTTGCATAGGATTTTTTGGCTGCAAAGAAGTTAGAGCATAGAAAGCCAAGGCATCTAACACTCACTTCTATCATTAGTTTTAGGATATTCCAAGTTTTCTGTGCAGTAAGAGAGGGAATTGAGTGGAAAATTGGCATTTTGAGGCTCGAGGTTTAGGAAGCCACTAAAGACCAATCTAGTTGCTAAGTTTTTCTTCCCCTTCTAATCTCTTCTTAAACTTTTGTATAGATGTTGATCATTTCAATTATGCATGAGTAGTTTTTGTTAATCTGGGGACTTGTTAGCCAAAGTATTGACGTTGGGTCTCTAATTTTCAATATTTGTGCTTTGTCAAAATTGGTTTGATTTAATTCTATCTTGTGGATGAACGGTTGTAAGTAAATTTTTGCCAGATTTGCTTGCATACAC
Organism: Selenicereus undatus; assembly: GCA_017589665.1. NCBI lineage: Eukaryota > Viridiplantae > Streptophyta > Magnoliopsida > Caryophyllales > Cactaceae > Selenicereus > Selenicereus undatus. Next base: position 36,367,483 of record JACYFF010031956.1, on the reverse strand, counting down.
TAGATAGTTGAGTGATGGACTGAAGGGAAAAGCTCACTATTAGAAAAACAAGTTAGAACTTAATTGAATGAGTACTTGAAAGAGAGTTGTTCGTGGAGAGGAAAATTCTAGCAATCAAGAATCCATAACGAAAACTAAACCAAGGATGTTTGAAAGAATGCTAATTGGGTTAGATTAGGCAATTCAGTTTGTTATGAAATAATAGATTGAATTCTTAGTTCAATTGCACTCCTTTGAGTCAACTGGTCTCGATGAAGTGCACATTTATATCCAATTTTCCAACTCTTTACTATGCGAAACAATTCTCTAGATGTTTTTAATCCGATTGAATTTCTGATAGTTAAATAGTGATAGTTGAAATAACCTGTTAAAAATTTGGCTACTTAACCTCTTATAATAGGTTAAACATCAATAGATTACAATTTAGATTGACTAAGTATTTTTTGTCTTTTTCTTTTTCATTGTATTTTCTTTATTTACATTGGAAGTGTTTGGAGGTGATTTTTACAGGATTTTTCGACTAATATGGGAACTCCCTTTCGATTTGAATTCGATCCTAGAATAGAAAGGAATTTTCGTGCTAGGAGAAAGTAGTTGAAAATTAGAGGAGCAAAGAGCCAAAGCTCAAGAAGCCTTTTCGACGAGGGCAGGATGAGGAGATGACCAAAGAAGGATGCTTTGGGATTTTGTCATGCCGGGGGTCCAAGGCATTACCTCTAGTATTGCTCGACCCAACATGAAAGCCCACAACTTCGAGATTAAGCCGGCTCTTATTTCCATGGTGCAACAATCCCAATTTCAAAGCACCACGCTAGAAGATCCTAACTTACATCTCTCGATATTCTTAGAGGTGTGCAACACATTGAAAATCAACAGTGTTTTTACCGATGCTATACAATTGCCATTATTTCCCTTTTCATTGGGGAACAAGGCAAGAGGGTTGCTACATTCTTTGCCTTCAGGATGCATCATAATGTGGCATGATCTCACTAAAGTCTTTCTAGCGAAATTCTTTCCTCCTAACAAGACGATAAGTTTCAGAAACCAAATCACCACTTTTGCTCAAAGGGTGGAGAATTGTGATATAAAGCCTGGGAGTGTTTTAAGGACCCATTGAGGTTATGTCCACATCATGGCCTTCAATGGTGGACGTTAGTACAAGATCTCTATAACGGAGTCACCCAACTGATGAGTTCTACTATACACGCAACAGAGGGAGGTACACTTATGAACAAGACTGAAGACGAGGCCTACAATCTTATTAAAGAGATGGCACTAAATAACTACCAATGGTCTAATGACGGAAGCCAACACAAAAGGGCTGGAGGCAAGTTAGACCTTTCTGCTATCTCAATGCTTTCTGCTAAGGTAGATGCCATATCTCAAAAGCTAGAACGATTGAATGTTAATTCTATTAGCTCAAGTACCCCCTTCCCCATCATGTGCAACTTGTGGCTCCATTGATCATTTCACTGTGAATTGTGAAGTTGGGAGACTATTTGGAAAAGATGTTAGTGAGCCAGTCAATCATGTCAACAATTTTAATCTCAAACTAACTAATGACCCATTCTCTAACACCTATAATCACAGTTGGAGGAATCACCCTAATTTCTCCTATAGGTCTAATGTCCCTTCTATGTCCCAAATGAATTTTAGACCACCCCTTGGATTTTAAAGGCCACCTCATCCTTAACAAACACCTCAAAAATCCAAGTTCGAGACCATGATGGAGAGTATGCTTTTGGCATAGTCAAAGCAAGATGAGTATATTAATCAATTACTTTCTAAGATAGCTGTGCTTACTACTCATAATAAGATGTTAGAAGCCCAAATTGCTCAACAAGCTACTTCTTCATGTACACCACTAGGGTAGACCTTCTAGTAAGCCCAAGGAAAATCCTCTTGAGTAGTGTAACTATGGTACCTTGAAAGATAGGGTAAAGGAATCTATGGGTATGGAGCATGAGGAAGGTTAAGAGATGTCTATAGCGAAAACTGAGGTGAAAAATGCTGAGTTTGAAGCCTTACCCTTTAGAGGGATGCGTGATATGATGCTACCTGAAAAGTTTCACCCTAAACTTAAAGACGAAGGTAGCATCTCTACTCCTTGTATGGTGGGTCAATTGAGTATTGATAGGGCCTCATGTGATCTTGGTGCAAGTGTTAGTCTTATGCAATATTCCATTTTCCAGAAGCTTGGTTTAGGTGAGTTACAACCAACCCCTATTTCAATTTGACTCGCGGATGGTTCCATGAAGTGCCCTTAGGGTATTTTAGAGAACATTTCCTTAAAAGTAGGTGATTTTTATGTGCTTGAAGACTTTATCTTCATAGATATGGTCGTAGACACGTACGCCCAGATTATTCTGGGGAGACCTTTCTTGGCCACTTCTGGTTGCAAAGTTAATGTGAAGGGAGGACATTTGACATTTGACATTTTACCTTGAATATGTTTTCTTTAAAAACCAAAATATCCCCTCTCCTTCATCTACTTATAAGAAGATATGGATTTCATAATTGATGATTGGTGGCATGTTCACCCATTTGCGTTTGAATGTGTTACATTTAAAGGACTCGGCCTAGATTATGGTAGGGTGGAGTTCAATGCACCCGCGCCACCTAGTGTAGTTGAGGACGAGACTTACACTATTAATGGGGCGTCCATGAGTGCTTATTGCAAGTTTTCTCGAGCAATTTAGTCCATGCGTCCTATTGATGATATAAAGTGTGACTTTAACTCTAGAATCGAGCTTAATAGTGGTCCGTCTGATAGAGCCCATTGCAAATTCATTCTTTACATGGATAATGGTAAATGGAGTTATTTAATGGCAAAGAAGGACTTCCATCCCGAGATTTTGAGATGGTACCTTCTAGTGCAAGAATTTCACATTGAGGTTCACGATAAAGGAAAATTAAGACATGGGGGGTGATGGATATCCCCTCACCCCCTTTGTTTTAAAATGAATAAAATCAATTAGGTAAGTTAATAATGCTGGTTAAAGGATGAATAATTCATCCAAGTTTTGTTTAAGCTTCAAAATTGCAGGGCAAGGGTTCGAATCCAGCACTGACCCACTTTTGTGTGCAAAATTCAACATGCATCCTCAAGGTTTACATCTGATATTTTTACATGGATTTAAATTTCAAGATGTCAGCTTTCCAAAAAATCAAGTTGCATCCAATTTGGACATCATTTGGTCATTCAAATTAGCCATTAAACCCAAGGTGTCAAAACTACCCAGCAAGACCAAAAGAAGCATGGTTTTGATTAGCTTATAACTTAAGCTATATGATGGCTTAAGTCTTGCAATTATACATTTTTGGAATCCTCATGAAGTCTACTTTCAGGTCCAAGCATTAATTTTCAATTATACCCACAAGAGGACGAGAGATCAAGGACTTTTCCCAAACCGGTTAGATTAGGCCCTAATCTGCGCGGTAAAATGTTTAAGCCTAATTACCCTACTTAAACATGTGCTAACCTTGATTGCTTTGTGGGGGGCTGGGGTTTATACACATCCCAAAGTTACCCCCATGGCCTGAAATCACAATCATACTCACTTTTGATAAGCTTAATCATTGTCCTAAAAACCGGCCAAAACTGCCCTTAAACCCGATTTAGCGCAAACCAGTTCTTCTTAAATCTTCAGGCGATTTTCTCCACTTGCAAGCAGCATGGAACGTCCCTCTATTCTTGGCACACATACCTAGGCCCTCTAGATAGGGTGGTGCATTGAGAAGATCAACCAATAGGAGAAGAAGGCAGCAAAATTGGTCCCTTGAACGTGATTGGCTAGCCGTAAAGGGAATGTTTACTTATCGACCAACCAATGAGAATTCAGCAAAGATCTCAGCATGTTTAAGCTTAGTTTAAGAGTAGATTGATTGTATAATTAGCATTAGTAATGTTTTACTTCATGTTTTAAATGTATTAGATTAGTTTAAGATAGCTAGTAATGTATTTTAGCACAAATCAGCTTGTATTAGTTTCTAATGCTTTCCTAACTAGTAAGGAAAGGTGAGAGGAGTGTGCTTGCTTATGTGCTTACTAGCTTTCGCCTATTTAAAGGCTTGCACGCCCCCTTGTATTAAACCAACTCATATTTGAATCAAATACAAAGTGAGAGCATTTTGCTTTCGGTGCTTAAGCACACCCTCAAATACTTAACTTGCTTATCCTTAAGGAGGCCGGTTAAGGTGGTGTTCAAGTGAGTCTTAACCTAGATTAAGTGGTGTCACCTGTATCTTAATCAAAGTTAAGGGCCCTAAACTCAAGATTGGTGGTGTTTCTGTATCCAATCCTAGAGTTTAGTTCTATCCATTGATGATATACTCAAGGTGTTCCTAGAGGATTAAAAGTAGATTTGCTAGCTTTAATTTAAGTTAGTGAATTACAACTTTAATTCTTCTTCCGATTCCACACTTTCATAACCCTTTCTTATATCCATTCCCATACTCCCTCAAAGCTGAAACTATCACCAAAAGGTCTAACACCTAGCCAAACGATCAAACACTTCCAACCGTGCAAAATGACAATTCACAGTTTCACAAAACCGAAAAGTGGCACGGCCACCCCATGCTTGTAAGCACGACCGTGCCACCTTGATTTCATGAAGATTTATCTTTTGGCTTCATGTTCTTGGTGGTTTAAAGCTTGGTTCCATTTCCCCCTTGTGTTATACATCTATTCATGTCAAAGATCTTTTGTTTTCCCATTTAGAATCACTTGATTGTAAACTCCATTCCTCCCTCAAATACTTGATGCCTCACATGTGCCTTTATTCAAGTAGCGCAAAGATTGCTTACATGTGGTTTGTTTACAAGGGATGATAGTTTGAATGTGCCTCACTTATCTGAATTGTATTTCTTGAATAGCATGCTCCAAGATGACCGCCTTGACCCTGGTTCATCCTTGATTAATCAGTTGCACAGTGCGGCCACCAGTTCCGCACATAAGATTGTCATTAGAGGCCTTAGTACCCCCATTGCTACATCTGTTGGAATATAACTGAATCCTGATGATAGAGTTCCTGATTCCAAGTGGTTGAACTTAGCTGCTCTTAAACAAATGAAATTTTATAAGGTAAAAGCTGGGCGTGTTTGTTGGATTTATCCTAGGCACCGTCTCATGCCTCTCCATAATGTTGAATGAACCACTCTCTTGAATCGGGCCAATCCATACTTCTTGCTGGGTGAGAAAGAGTTGGCGTAACCCCCACCACCCCCTTCCCCTCCTCACCTAATAGCCTCCAGTTCATCCCAACTGTCCTCCTCTTCTGATTATGCCAGTTTGCATGCTACCCTTTATTTCATCCAACAGGAGAAAGCATCCCTCCGAGCTTACATTCGAACTGAACATACTGCACTCCATGACTTTGTTCAAGAGTGGCATGATGAGCTCTGTGGGATAATTGCTTCTCAAACCAATACTTCCAAGATGTTAGGGCCTGTTTAGAGACTTGGCGCGACTGCCGTATTTCTCATCCCTACCCTCCTTCTTCTTCCCATGTTCCTCCTTTTTGGTTCTTCTTTTTCTTCCCTACTAATTTTTATGTCCTTGTGATGACAATGCTTTTTCCAAGCATGGGGGAGATATGTGTGAATGTTTGTATGTCATGGATGTGTGCGTAGTTTGCATTTAAAGTCATGCATTTTAGGGTAATTTGCATTTGTAGTTGATCATTTCATTGTTCTTTTTATTTCTAGGTTTCTTTTCATGGTTTTTGCTTTATTTTTGTATTTTTAATTTTTTGTGGCATTTAGGGCGTTGAAAAAAAGAGAAAAAAAGAGAGAAATTACAATGCAAAAAAAAAACAACACAAAAAAAAGGAAAACGGAAAAAGTAATAAAACCCCTCCGATGATGAGGTTTAGACAAAGTAGCTTTCTTTGGCTTCTTTTGACCCTTTTCATTATGCCTTTCTATTAATAAAATATTTGATTATACGTTTTTGAAATGTTCATGTTTAGCCCGTCATGTTGACTCGATTCAATTACTCAATGAGTCTTTGCATGAATATTTGGCACATGTGATCTCATGAGGTAATTGAGCTTTCGTAGTTGTCCCATGAGACTCTGAGCCTTATGATGGATGGTGAACTCCATTTGTCCAAACAAAGGAATGAAATGCATGTAGGTGAGCCCAATGGAAGTTGAAGACCAATCTCTCTAAAGAAGAGCTAAGAAAGAGAGAGAATTCCCAATTTAGAAAACCTCTATTTGAGTAGATTCAACACTTGTATTACGTAGCAAGTAGATAAATCAACCCAACCTTTGTCCCTCTAAAGCCTTAGCACCAAGGATTAGATTAAAGGGAAGACTCAAATCAACGCCCTCCTAATAGAGATAAAGAATTTCAGATTTTGAGAAAAACCAAGCTTCAAGCTCTTATATCATTCGTCAAATCTGATTTTTCATAGAGGTAATTAGGTCCATAAATACCCAATGAGATGGAGAATTAGCTATACATTCATGGGGCAAGTGGACCAATAGAAGGCTTACAAAACATCCTAGGAAAATAAATCAAGATGCTTAAGAGTATTGCAATCACTATGAGCTGTATTTTCTGGGATTCATCTTCCATCTTCCAGAGAGCCTTCACCAGGCTCTACTCCTTCAAATGAGGTGATGTCGTATGTCAACTCTTTGCTTTTGTGTGAAGAATCATCTCATGCTGATTAATCTCCACAATTATCGCCATAACCTCCTCAATTAAGCCCATAATCTGAATCGTGCATCTTCTAATCCTGGACCAACCCTTGCTCGATATGTAGGCCATAACTTCCTCAATACTTGGAGTTTGAGTTCGATTCAAGAATTGTTAGAAAATAGACATTTGAGGCTTTCCACCATGTATAATTTGTAAAATTGGAGCTTATTTTCTTTGTTGAATGTGATCTAGAAGTCGGGCAATTATTTTGCCTAGAAACTGAAAATGAGCTATAATGAGGTAGTTTTGAGAAGATTAAGTGGTTAACTCGTTATTTCGGGCTACTATTGGCCCAAAAACCTTTCCTAACCGTACTTGGACTTTTTTAAGGGCCCCAAGTCAATATTGGACTAGGGGACCTAGTCCTTGACCTAGAGTCAATATTGGGCCAACTTGGTTCATGACCCTCACTAGTGAAAGTAGGCACAAAATTGAGAGTTGCTCCACATCACCTTATTTGGAATAATTCATCATTTTAGTCTCATCTTCCTTTTCATGTGTGGCTCTTCCTTAATTTCAACTCTCTAGAACTTGCTTTGACTCCTGTTCAAGATTACATTTAGCATGCATGTTTAGGCAACATGATTGACACATTCTTTGAATTTATAAGCTGCATTGACCAAATAGCCACCCTTATTATGATTTATCCCTTCCTTCGCCCATTGAGTCTTAACCTTTCTTTTTCTTGATGCAAACCTACAGTAATGAACCTTGGCCAAATATATATTCTTCCTTTGAGGCCAAGGGTATAGAGTTTCATTAGTGATTGGGAGTAGTTGGTTGATAATGACGTTGTTGTTTAGAGTGATTTGTTTGTGCAATAAGGGATTCATACGATGTTTCCCTTGGTGTCATTTGGGTTGAATTTTGTGAGTTGTTAGAAAAAGTGTTGAAAAGTGCACAATTTCTCTTGCCATAGTCCTTCTCTAAAAAAATGAATAAAAAAAGAAAAAAAAAGCAAAATCAAAATCAAAAGAAGAAAAAAAAAGAGAAAAATGTTGAATGAAACAAAACAGAAACAACATAATGCAAGGATTTGGTATAAATTTTATATTATGCTTCAACACCTTCAATTTCTTTGAGTACTAATATGTCGTACCTTAAGTATTCAGATTTCAACTTTTGATTCCTTTCTATTTTCTAGGGAGCATAGATTGGTGGCATCGCCCTCTTCGTCTTTACTGTCACTGAGCCACTGTCATTCCATGCAACCATCATACCCTTTTTACGTTTCCCTTCAATTTATTATTTCTAATTTTCTTTTTCAAGGATTGCTAATCTTTCCTTGTGTGTCATAGCTAGCGATAACCAAAATAGACCATTGTGTTAGTTTGAAGGTTTTCAGAGGAGGGTTTTATGCCTTTGTTGCCTTTTGACAATGAACCTTTTTGAAGCTTCTAAAACTCAAAATCATTCTTCTTAAGCATTTTTTGGAATCCTCTACTTGGCATGACAGTCTTATCCTCTAATGCTTCAAATCTAATTCACCTCGACTATCAGGGTACTTGACTGTAGTTTTCAAGGCTACTTGTCTGTCATAGCTTTCGTCCCGCTCTTTGTGGTGGGGGATCTCACAAATTAGGACTTTTACAACTAGATCTCCTACTTCAAGTTGTTCAGGTTCTGAGCATCATTACTAGTCATTACCATAGCTCCATATTCATTTCGTTGGAGAATTCTCAATAACTTCCTTATTATCATTCATTTGAGTGACCTTTTCTAACAGATTTGAGATTATTAATGATGTTAATGAATCTGGTGCACATCTCCATTATTAAGAAGCATCTTGAAAAGCTACTATTGGTACGCAGATGTCTATGTTTGATTTCCTCAACTGATTGTGCCTTCATATTTGGTAACTAATGTGCTCCACACATCAATTGTTCTTTGAGAAGTAGAAATTCTGCTAAACTCATTAACATCTAACGTGTTTTATAAAGCATTACATGGCTTCTAATCATTCGACACTGTCTGATGCTCTTCTAGGGGTGTACTAGTGAATGAGTTTTTTTAGCTCTTTACTATCAATATGTGCATGATTCAAATTAGAGCTCTTCAAACTATGTTTTATAGCTCAGAAACATGATCCATTAGGAGGATATGTATGAGTCTCTTCCAATAAGTTAAGTTAGACCGAAAACACAATGGACCCTAGATATAGATCCACCTTGATTGATCTCGTCCATTACTAAGGAAGACATTGATTATTAAACACTTCACAGTTAAATCAGAAAAGGTGAGACTAGCTTTGATACCAATTAAGGTTCCCATGTGTGCTTAATCACCCTAGAAAGGGGGAATAGAATGATTGCAAATAAGTATCATTTTAAACTTAAGCACATAATACAAAAGATAGTAGCAAACCCAAACAAACTAAATAATAAAGGAAACTGAGCATGCTTACATAGGAACACAGTAATATAGAAAATAAAGAATAGGGGATTCGTTCACAATCTTCAATGCCCATATTATGCTACTTGCTACCCCTAGAGACCCTTCCTTAGGATTCAACCTCTTGTGTTAAGTTACTGTAAGATTTAAAAAGTTTATAAGCATCTACCCATGGATCTCGACTGTAAAACACTTCAGGGCCTCTCTTTAACTGATTTCTCTAAGTCCCGACTTAGTTAAAATGATGCACTCAGTCAATTTTCCTGTTTACAAGCATGGTTCTCACACCCTCTTACCGCCCAAGGTATGCCATATGTGTGAAAAGAGGTTACAAGGATATAAAGACTATCACTCAAGAGTGCAATATTATTTTTTTTTTAATATGAGTGAAGCCCATTGTTTTTGTGTGTTGTGTGCTCTCCTTCTTTGTTAAGATCTCCATTTATAGGCAATGAGAATGAGACCATTCGCAGATGTTGAAGATGCAGTCATTGTATGCTTTAGAATATTCCATTGGATGCTTGCCATCTCATGCCTTGGAGAGGTAGTTCTTCATATTTCATTTAATGTGTTGGTCATGGCATTCCTCTTTCAATAAGGCAAAAACCACTCTTCCGAGCTCTAATGATGACAAACTCTAATTTGGGTATAGGTGACCGGCGGCTGTGCCTTATGACAAAGATGTTTTTGGCCTTTACCCGATTGGGTTATATTTGAATATGTTTTCTAAGCATCCTAAATGTTACTAGCTATTAAAGCATGAAAATGACAACGTTAATCTTGCTTCAATGACAAAGTTAATTTTGCTTCTTGAAGATTGTTTAATTTAAAGCAAGAATACTAATTACTTATATTATAAGTAATTTAATTAATCTATGTTAGCATATCTTTATCTTATAAATAAGAAAATGGGTAAAACCATGATAATTGAGGATTTATGATTTCCAGCATTTTCATGCAATCCCGCCAAATGCAATAGTTACAACATAATTTAAATTTCGTGTAACCCCCCACAACATGCTTCAACCGACTACAAACGGAAATGCCCCAAAAAAACCAACCCCCCCAATTTCCAGCAACCAACCAGCGATCAAACTGGAACATTAAAAAAAAAAGAATGCACAGCTGCCCAAGAAGCTAACCACCCAAGTTCCAACACCAGAGATTGTGGGGAAAAACAAAAAAACCAACAGAAACTCTACACTCACGGCAACTCCAGTACTCCACTACACAAACCTGCACACCTCAATCTCCAAAACCTTTGTACAGGTTGTTTTGCTGCTGTTCACGTAATTGAGAAATCACTAGGTAGTATATTTCTACATATACATCTTATGTTAATCATTGTTAACATAATGGAACTGTGAACAAATTCATATCTGTGGAACTAAATTGATAACACAGATTCGGAGCAGAAGAATAACAACAGACACGACAATCAGGACACATAGTCAGCCCATTACACTCCAGGTATGGTCGTTCCCCCCCACCCAAATCAAACTCAATATTGATGACTACACATATGCTGACTTTTAAACCCTTCAATGATAATGCAAACTGAGACCAAACGCATTTGTGCTGATGTAACAGTGAAGAGAGACTAAAAACGGTTGTGCACATTGTAGGTATGTAATACCCTCCCCTCCTCAAGAACCATATATGTCTATAAATTTCTACCTAAAACAGAAGATGCCATTCACAATAAAGACTGATGTTCAAACATCCCTAAAAATTTCCACCATACAAGATTACTGTATGTACACTTTACCCTTCAAGACATTAGTGATCTCGTTGGTCGATTTCCAACATAAAATATGAAGATATGTCTGAAAATTCAAAAGTATTCTAAATTGACAACCTACAACTACAGTGTTCGTTCCACTAAATAACCATAACAATGAAGCCTGATGTTATATTAACACAGTAGTTATCTATTTGGTGGATTAACAAGAACCATATTTCCCATAAGAACAGAACAAACTTTCACACTGCATATGAACAACATAATTTGAAGCCTAAAAATCTTCTAATTGAATAGAAGTACATAATAGCGACCCTAGAATAGATAAAGAGATATAAAAACTTGAAATACAGTCCAACATTTGGGAAAATCTATAAACCACCACGAACCCATCAGATTTGTTGGGAGGGGTGGCGCATACACAACATGCGCCGCCAACGGATGGGTTGTGTGACCTCCTCCTTGCTCCGTTGTATTTCCAAAACCCCCATCTGCCCCCACAACTCTGAAAAAGCCAACACTCCTCAAAAGACAGTGCCTCCACCACCATGCGCCTCTGCCTAAGTAGAGCGTTGGCAGCATGAGGGCAGCAGCAAAATAGGATTTGGCCAATCTGGATGGCGGTGTTTATTTACATGATTAAGGATGCTCTGTTTCATTCACACCTTGGATCATGATATCAAAAACTGTAATTACTGACATCCAGAGCATTGTAACACCCCAATAATACATAAATCATATAGCTGCATTTACCTACCTAAGCTTAACACCAAGGAGTAAATGAACGGGCGTTACCGCCATCCGCAAGGACGAGGCTTTGCTTGAATATGAAATTTTAGCCATAAAATCAAAGTTTATCCTCAAAGGGGCAATCACGTCCATTCAAACCATTTAAGTACATACAGGAATGATGCTAACTTCCCAAGGTCACATCAACATACATAACTCCGTTTAATAATACAGTTGTAACACCAAAATACATATTGCAGTTCAGATATACAGTTGGGACACCAAAATGCACCACAATAAGGCATGAAAGCATCTTAGCCCTTCTTTCCGCCAATTACATGGACGGTCCTGACTTGTTTCTCACCTTCAGCTTCTCTGCCCGCCTGAGAGCGGTTTACCGAACACCTTCCTAAAACAAAACATAAAAACATTTCGAACTGTGAACCAAAGCTCAGTATATGCATCTTGTACTGGTAAAGATTCACTGACAAAGAAATTATGAGGGTCTGCTTTGCAATTCATTTTGATTTTAAAACAGGGAATGTGATGTATATAAAACTAAGTTGCCATTTATTATCTGTTAGCGCACCCCTTAGTAACTGTTACGATCTATGTATAGGTGTACACCTGTCAAGCCGACCGGAAGACCTAACCTAAAGTCGTGCGGGTGATTTGAGGGCAATGCCCTGTAACTGATAACTAATGGGGTCACTAATTATGTGATAAATCACTGATTCAATTGGTTCATTGATGTACTTACCAAACCATTATAATTTCGATAAATACTTGCTGATTTATAAAGATACAGTTAATGAACGTACCCTGCGATTTTTTTTTTAAAGCTAGATCTAGATGCACTAAAACGGAGAGAATAGAATGAGTGTTTAGGCCTTGATTCTGCTCAAAAATCATTATAGGCATATGAGGTTAGAAATGAACTTATTCTCATAATGAATACATTTACATAAAATTAGCACAATGGATACCTTTAAATAAAAGAAAAGGCTTATAAAGAATTTGTGCGAACCAGTTAATAGATTAAACTTATAAAGTTAAATAAAGGATATAAATGCTAAGTTAAGGCACGGTAGTGAGTTTAGGGGGGGTAAGGGCTTATGACGAGGGTATGGAATGAGTAATCCACAACTTATACTCCCGACTTCAAAATGAGACGTAAGACCCCAATATAAATAGCTTAGGAAGTCCCCTATGAGACGTAAAACCCCAATATAAACAGCTTAGGAAGTCCCCTAAAACTTTCTTTTAGGACACGAAACATGATTCCCATGACAGGTTCCCTAAAATGGGGTTAGAACACCAACATGTCAGGTTTCAGTGCTGAAAAATCCATTCTGCCTAGGTTCAGTAAAATGGCCATAACTTCCTCCACAGACCTCAGATTAAAGCGATTCCAAAGTAATTTTAAAGCTAACATCCAGAGCTATCCAGCCCCCAAAAATCAGAATTTTTAGCCTGGCCGATCATTACTAGTTTTGTTCCAAAATTCGTTCTGTTTTTCTGAAAATTCCAGAAGCACTGCTTTAGTTTGTTCCTTCACTTTTTTACACCAAACCTCAACTCAAACTCTTTCTTAAGAGTGTATAAACACACCTTGGTACATCCCAACCTCATACAAAAGCACCATACATAATTCCTCTTCATATTCATATCAAATAAAACTCCTTTTCTAGTCACATAAACCCACACACCTCAAATTTAACATTAGTTGGTCCAAATCTTGCATTTTGGACAAACCCTAGCTTTGGGTCACTTTGAACTCACTCCCAACTTTTCCAAAACACCATAAACAACATAACAACTTCAATATATCAAGAGATAAGAAAAGACAAGGATAAAACATGCAATAAACATCACTTAAATAAGAAGCTTTGCATGACCAAGATGCATGACCAAGATGAAACCCTAACCGTAGCCTCATCCAATTTCAACTCCACCATAATCCATCAACAAAATTATTCTTAATACCATAAAAACAACATAATCCATCACTAAAACAACCAAAATAAGAAACAAAAACCAACAAGATCAAGAATTAAAAACAAAAATCAGCATAGGGGTGAAAATAACACTCACTTTGAGCTTGAAAAGAGGTAGATATGATTCTTGATGCTTGTGGAAGTGAAAGAGATGTTTGGGGGTGGTGAGTGGGGGATGTTTTGAGGGTTTTTGGTGGTTGAAAGGTGGCTGGGAGGGGGTGGGCTGCTGCTGTGTGCCGTGTACAGAGAGAAGGAGGAGAAGGAAGAGAGAGGAATTCTCTTGAAAGCTTGGTGCAAAATGAAGATAAAATGAAAATTTTTACAATTTATACCACATTTACTTGGCTGCAAATACAAGTAGAAAACTCAAAATTGCCAAGCTTGATTAAGGCTTAATTAAGAGGGTTTAGCTAAACAAATAAAAATAAAGTCTTGTTGTATCGCAAACGGCCCTAAACGGGCTCGGGTTTAGCGAAAAAACTAAAACCAAGTGCATTTGTGAAATTTTTTTTTTCCAAAGTTTGAGATAAATGGTTGTGGTGCCTTGAAAAAGAATTCTAAACATTAAATTCATAATTATCAAGGCCTAACTCGATTTTCAAATTCGACTAAAACAAAACCCCGAATTGCAAAGTGAGGGCCTATCTGGAATGTCCATTGGAATCGTAAAAGAAATGAGGTAAATGAAATGATATTAATCCCATGGATTAATGAAATGAAATTAATAAGCATAATTTACGGTCGGACTATTACAGTCTTCCCCTCTTAAGAAGTTTCGTCCTCGAAACTGATGAACTTAACCATAACGAACAGGGTTACCTCGAATAAATGTGGGTATTTGGCTTTCATTGCCTCCTCGGTCTCCCAAGTAGCTTCTTGGGAGGAATGGTTCGTCCAGAGTACTTTAACCAATGGTATCTGCTTGCTGCGCAGCGTTTTGATCCTACGATCTAGTATTTGAACATGACGCTCTTCATATACTAGATCTTCAGCGATATCGGTAGGTTCAGATACAATGGTATGGTTTGGATCTGGAATATATTTTCGAAGCTGAGAGATATGAAACACGTTATGCATGTGCTCAAGTTCGATAGGCAACTGTAGGCGATAAGCGACAGGATTCAACCTTTCAATGATTTCATAAGGTCCAATGTACCTTGGACTCAATTTGCCCCGTACTCCGAACCTCTTCACACTTTTAGTTGGTGAAACTTTTAGAAAAACTTTATCATTGACTTGAAACTCTAGAGGCCTTCTTCTTTTGTCTGCATAACTTTTCTGTCGACTTTGGGCAACTCTTATATGCTCCTGAATCTTTCTTATTGTCTCAGTGGTCTCTTGAATCATTTCAGGACCTATAATCAGTGCCCCATCCAAATCACTCCAGCACAACGGGGTTCTACATTTTCTCCTGTACGGAGCCTCAAATGGGGCCATTTTGATGGTGGATTGATAACTGTTGTTATAAGAAAATTCCACCAAAGGTAAATCATCTTCCCATTTCCCTTGGAACTCCAATACACAAGCTCTCAGCATGTCCTCCTAAATTTGATTCACCCTTTCAGTTTGTCCATCTGGCTCTGGGTGATAGGAGCTACTGAAGTTTAGTTTGGTCGCAAAGGCCTTTTGAAGTGCTTGCCAGAAGCGCGCTTGGAATCGTTGATCCCTATCTGAGACTATGTCTAGAGGGATCCCATCTAGACGGACTATCTCCTTGACATACAGTTGGACTAGTCTTTCTATTCCCCAAGTATCCTTAATTGGCAGGAAATGAGCCCACTTCGTGAGTCAATCAACTATGACCCAAATAGCATTCTTCTTCGACGCAGAAAGGGGTAAACCCATAACAAAGTCCATTGAGATTGAATCCCACTTCCAAGTGGGAATTTCTAAGGGTCGTAGTTCACCCACAGGGTGCTGATGCTCTGCTTTAACTTTCGGGCAGATTAAACACTTATCACATATTCTGCAACATCTTTCTTCATATTATTCCACGAAAAATATTGTCTCAGATCTCTGTACATCTTTGTGCCTCCTGGATGCACTAAATAACGAGTATTGTGAGCCTCTTCCAAGATTTGCTTTCTTACTTCCCCATTTTTGGGCACACATAGGCGATTCTGGAACCCCAAATTCCCATCCTTGTGTACTACAAAACCCGGAGACTTCACTTTTTCTAAATTGTGCTTTATGCTTTGGAGTTCGGGATCACTTTCATGAATCAGTCAAATTTCTTCCACCAGGGAAGACTGAACAGTAAGTGCTGATAATTGAGCATTCGTTCGCTCGTGAAATACTCGTTGAATTCCAAAGTCCTTAAGTTCTCTCAAGAGGTGCATTTGAGTAATCACCACAGTGTTTGAGCTATGTTGCGCCTTCCTACTCAAGGCATCCGCCACGACATTTGCTTTACCAGGGTGCTATTGAATCTGCAAATCATAATCTTTAAGCAACTCAAGCCAACGCCGTTGCCTCAAGTTGAGCTCCTTCTGAGTGAAGATATACTTTAGACTTTGATAATCAGTATAGATCTTGCACAATACCCCATATAAGTAATGTCTCCAAATTTTCAGTGCAAAGACCACGGCTGCTAATTCCAGGTCATGGGTAGGTTAGTTTTTCTCGTATGGCTTGAGTTGTCGAGAAGCATAAGCCACTACTTTGTCCTCTTGCATCAGTACGCACCCTAGACCGATCTTCAATGCATCACTATAAACTGTATACTCCTTCCCTTCCATTGGTAACGTGAGAATTGGGGCGGTAGTTAGTCGCTACCTTAGCTCTTGGAAAGCTTTCTCACATCTTTCAGTCCACTCGAACTCATTCACCTTCTTCAATAGATTGGTCAGTGGTAAAGTGATTTTCGAAACGTCCTGGACGAACCTTTGATAATAACCTGCTAAACCCAAAAAACTTCTAATTTCAGTGAAATTAGTAGGCCTTGGCCATTCTTTGATTGCTTTCACCTTTTGGGAGTCAACTTTAATTCCTTCTTTGGTAATCACATGCCCCAAAAATACCACTTCCTCCAGCCAAAATTCACATTTCTTTAATTTTCCATAGAGTTTATGCTCCCTTAAGCTTTGCAGTACTGTTCGCAATTGGTCAGCATGTCCCTCCTTGTCCTTAGAATAGATAAGGATGTCATCTATAAATACCACCACAAACTTATCTAAATAGGGTCTGAAAACCCTGTTCATAAGGTCTATGAAGGCTGCAGGGGCATTAGTGAGACCAAAAGGCATCACTGTGAATTCGTAGTGACCATACCTGGTTCGAAATGCTATCTTAGGAATGTTATCAGGTTTAATCCTAAGTTGATGGTACCCTGACCTCAAATCAATCTTAGAGAACACTCCTCCTCCTTGTAATTGATCAAATAAATCATCTATTCGTGGCAGAGGATATTTGTTCTTGATGGTAATCTGGTTCAACTCCCTATAATCAATACAGAGCCTTAAGGTTCCATCCTTCTTCTTCACAAACAGCACTGGAGCACCCCATGGTGACACACTAGGCCTAATAAAGCCCTTCTGTAACAGCTCATCTAGCTGAATCTTTAGTTCCTTAAGCTCCGTTGGGGCCATACGATATGGGGCTTTCGAAATAGGTTGGGTTCCACGAATTAACTCGATCGCAAAATCAATTTCCCTCTGCGGGGGTAGTTCTAGTAACTCCTCAGGGAAAACATCTTCAAATTCACAAACCACAGGAATATTCTCTACTTCCTCTTTTTTTGTTTGGGTGTTGATAGCATAACACCAATATCCAATGCACCCCTTATATAACAGCTTACTTGCTTTCATAGCAGAAATCAAGGGACAAGAGTTTGCCTCTCTCTGCCTATAAAAACACACTTTTCTCCCTTTTTCATCTTTCAGGACAACCTTAAGATCTTCACAATCGATTTGGGCACCATAAGAATGCAACCAATTCATCCCCAAAATGATATCAAAATCGAACAAATCAAATTGAATCAAATCCACATGGAAGGTGGTTTCACCAATGGTGATGGGGACAAGTTCATAAGAGAGGGGGCACTCAATCACAGAATTATTGGGTAGCTTGATTCTATAATTCGTTCTCATCCTCCTATTCTCAAGGCTCAATTGTTTAGCAGATCGGGTAGATATAACTGAATGAGTGGCACCCGAATCAAATAATACGCAAAATGGCTTTGAATTTAAAAAGAGAGTTCCAGTGACTACCGTACCAGAGGTAGCAACTTCCTTTTTGTTCATCACAAATGCCCTTCCTGCAACTACAGGCCTTGAAGGTGGAGGTCCCTAGCGGATCGGGGCCAAGGGTTTCGCTGCGCCCTTGTCAATAGCTTTTAGTCGTCGGGGGCATGCAGTGATAAGATGTTCAGGACTTCCACACCACATGCATTTATTGGTGCTAACGCGGCATTCAGGAGTGCTATGATTTGTTCTTCCACATTTCGCACAACGTGTTGTTGAGCCTACAGGACGACTCTTGGAGGGAACAGGAGTAGGTTTCTTCTGGTTCTGCTAGTTCTGGTTCACACTCTCACTTGGAGTCCCCCGCTCAAACCCCTTTCTCTTGTGGTTGATTGGATTCAGTGTCCTCAACTCCGTCTTCACTCTTTCCACTTCGGCTGCTCGCTCATATAGTTCTTGATAAGTCAGCATTGGTTGTCCAGCTAACTGATTTCGAATATAGAAGGCCAAACCTTCCTCAAACCTTCTCATCTTTAACCTTTCAGATGACACAAATTCAGGAAAAAACCTAGATAGTTCGATGAACTTACTAGCATACTGCATCACCGACATGCTATCGCTCATTTTTAATTCCATAAATTCCTTCTCCTTTTGCCTTTGCACCACAGCTGGGTAAAATTTCGCCCTTAACTGTGCTAAGAATTTATTCCAGGTGAATTCAGACCCTTCGAGCTTATCCTTCACTGTATTCCACCAAATGTCAGCTTCACCTGACAAATAATATGTCCCAATGTTTATTTTCTTTTCCTCTGGTACCTCAACTACTGTAAAAATTTTCTCTATTCCCCTTATCCATTCCTCCAATACCACGGGATCATAAGATCCATTGTAAACTTTAGGATTGCGCCGTGCTACCCTATCTGCCAATTTATCCTCCTTGGGAGGGGTTTCAGTAGGCACCTAGGGAATCTACTTCATCAATTCAACAACTAAGGTTGGCCAGTAACTCGGGTTGCCTAAGTTGCTAGCTAACTCAGACAGCAACGATGGCATGTCACCATGTGGTGGCCCCTGACACGAGGCTTGATCACCTGATCCCTGGCCTTGCTCCGAATTGTCCTCTACATGCACCTCATTGTCGTTTTGCACTGACTGAGACACTCTAATCAGACATTAAATAAAACAATTCAGACACTGGGACCCCAGACATGTAAGATAAACACGCCCAATAAATAGATAGGAGATGGCTCAAAGAACATTTCATAACTGCTTACTTACATACATAGTTGCTGATTTATATACAAGAACAACAAAGGCATACAACAACTAGCTGGATAAGCAAGCCTAGTTCTGACTCCTAAACACTAAGCACTAAATAGCCGCTAGGCACTAGATCCGTCACATGACCAAAAAGAGTTACGGATCATGTTGTCATGGTCAGAGATAATTGGACTAACTATATACAATGTCAAATGCCACACAAAATATAACCATCCAATCCAACCATACCATATATACATACAGGGCTCAAAATGGAAATCGCTACACCAACCCTTAGAACCACCTAACGATCCCTAGATGGATCGTAATCTGGGTCATATTCATCATCAGGTTCTTCACCTGAGTCGAAACTGCTCGTGGATGCCTCTGACTCGGGATCATCAACTTCCTGTTGAACTTGTGGCTCATGTTCCTCCTCTAAATCCCCCATCAACTCGTCCGCCTCTTGTTCCCCTTGCTGCTCCATCCCCATCTCATTCCTATCTTGATCCCCCTCGGGATCATCCTCCTCTGGATCGTCCTCCTCCCCCTGGTGGTCCTCCTCCCCAGAACTAGAACTAATCACCACTAAGTCTGCGGTGTCAAGGATGTCTATCACCACGTAGGCCTCCCCAGCGCTCTCAGGCATCAGTGGGGTGCCTGGTGCGGGTGGGATGGGTGGCTCCTGTGCTGGTGCTGGGGCTACAAGGGGGAGATGGACCTGATGGAAGGGAAAGATGTGTTGAATAGTTTCTATAGTAATTCCCCTTAATTCAAACTCCTCTCTCAACAACAATTTCGTAGTCAGAGTCATCCAAGCCCCTTGGGCCTGAAACCTAGGTTCGCCTAAGCCTGGGTTCCCTGTCATCATAAAGTCGTAATAACGATGCCTGAACTCCACCCACGGCCCAATCGGGGGTAAGGACCCTAACAGTCTCTGCGCACGGACCGTAATACTGTGGAACTCCGAGTAGGGGTCCTATGTGTGTGCCTCCATACTAATACGGAGCAACGCAATGTGAGCTATCATTGATCCACCCGGTAACATGTTAACACCATAGGGATCCATCTACCAAACAAAACACATATGTGAGAGGCAGACATAACCATAGCCATCCATAAATAAGGAACATGCAAATAAAAGCAACTTGCATTCTCCTAATATCACCCTAGCAATATATACTAACCCCTCCTAACAACCACTCTCACCCTGTAGTTTCTAGGTCTACCTTCATCAAGAAAATCTCAACCTGGCTCTGATACCAAATCTGTAACGCCCCAATAATACATAAATCAAATAGTTGCATTTACCTACCTAAGCTTAAATCCAAGGAATATGAACGGGCGTTACCGTCGTGCGCAAGGACGAGGCTTCGCTTGAATATGAAATTTTAGCCATAAAATCAAAGTTTATCCTCAAAGGGGCAATCACGTCCATTCAAACCATTTAAGTACATACAGGAATGATGCTAACTTCCCAGGGTTACATCAACATACATAACTCCGTTTAGTAATACAGTTGTAACACCAAAATACATATTGCAGTTCAGATATACAGCTGGGGCACCAAAATGCACCACAATAAGGCATGAAAGCATCTTAGCCCTTCTATCCTCCAATTACATGGACGGTCCTGACTTATTTCTCACCTTCAACTTCTCTGCCCGCGTGAGAGCGGTTTACCGAACATCTTCCTAAAACAAAACATAAAAACATTTTGAACTGTGAACCAAAGCTCAGTACATGCATCCTGTACTGGTAAAGATTCACTGACAAAGAAATTATGAGGGTCTGCTTTGCAATTCATTTTGATTTTAAAACAGGGAATGTGATGTATATAAAACTAAGTTGCCATTTATTATCTGTTAACGCACCCCTTAGTAACTGTTACGATCTATGTATAGGTGTACACTTGTCAAGCCGACCGGAAGACCTGACCTGAAGCCGTGCGGGTGACTGGAGGGCAATGCCCTGTAACTGATAACTGATGGGGTCACTAATTATGTGATAAATCACTGATTCAATTGGTTCATTGATGTACTTACCAAACCATTATAATTTCGATAAATACTTGCTGATTTCTAAAGATACAATCAATGAACGTACCCTGCGATTTTTTTTAAAGCTAAAGCTAGATGCACTAAAACGGAGAGAATAGAATGAGTGTTTAGGCCTTGATTCTGCTCAAAAATCATTATAGGCATATGAGGTTAGAAATGAACTTATTCTCATAATGAATACATTTACATAAAATTAGCACAATGGATACCTTTAAATAAAAGAAAAGGCTTATAAAGAATTTGTGCGAACCAGTTAATAGATTAAACTTATAAAGTTAAATAAAGGATAGAAATGCTAAGTTAAGGCACGGTAGCGAGTTTAGGGGGGGTAAGGGCTTATGACGAGGGTATGGAATGAGTAATCCACAACTTATACTCCCAAATTCGAAATGAGACATAAGACCCCAATATAAATAGCTTAGGAAGTCCCCTAAAACTTTCTTTTAGGACACGAAACATGATTCTCATGACAGGTTTTCTAAAATGGGGTTCGAACACCAACATGTCAGGTTTCAGTGCTGAAAAATCCATTCTGCCTAGGTTCAGTAAAATGGCTATACCTTCCTCCACAGACCTCCGATTAAGGCGATTCAAGAGTCACTTTAAAGCTAACATCCAGAAATATCCAGTCACCAAAAATCCGAATTTTTGGCTTGGCCGATCATTACCAGTTTTGTTCCAAAGTTCGTTCTATTTTTCTAAAAATTCCAATAGCACTGCTTTAGTTTGTTCCTTCACTTTTTTACACCAAACCTCAACTCAAACTCTTTCTTCAGAGTATATAAACACAATTTGGTACATCCCAACCTCATACAACAACACCATACATAATTCCTCTTCATATTCATGTCAAATAAAACGCCTTTTCTAGTCACATAAACCCGCACACATCAAATTTAACATTAGTTGGTCCAAATCTTGCATTTTGGACAAACCCTAACTTTGGGTCACTTTGAACTCACTCCCATCTTTTCCAAAACACCATAAACAACATAACAACTTCAATATATCAAGAGATAAGTAAAGACAAGGATAAAACATGCAATAAACATCACTTAAACAAGAAGCTTTGCATGACTAAGATGAAACCCTAACCCTAGCCTCATCCAATTTCAACTCCACCATAATCCATCAACAAAATGATTCTTAATACCGTAAAAACAACGTAATCCATCACTAAAACAACAAAAATAAGAAACAAAAACCAACAAGATCAAGAATCAAAAACAAAAATCAGCATAGGGGTGAAAATAACACTCACTTTGAGCTTGAAAAGAGGTAGATATGATTCTTGATGCTTGTGGAAGTGAAAGAGGTGTTTGGGGGTGGTGAGTAGGGGATGTTTTGAGGGTTTTTGGTGGTTGAAAGGTGGTTGGGTGGGGGTGGATCGCCGCTGTGTGCCGTGTAGAGAGAGAAGCAGGAGAGGGAAGAGAGAGAAAGTCTCTTGAAAGCTTGGTGCAAAATGAAGATAAAATGAAAATTTTTACAATTTATTTGACATTTACTTGGCTGCAAATACAAGTAGAAAACTCAAAATTGTCAAGCTTGATTGAGGCTTAATTCAAATGGTTTAGCTAAACAAATAAAGATCAAGTCTTGTTGCATCGCAAACGGCCCTAAACGGGCTTGGGTTTAGCCAAAAAACTAAAACCGAGTGCATTTGTGAAATTTTTTTTTTCCCAAAGTTTGAGATAAATGGTTGTGGTGCCTTGAAAAAGAATTCTCAACATTAAATTCATAATTATCAAGGCCTAACTCGATTTTCAAATTTGACTAAAACAAAACCCAAATTGCAAAGTGAGGGCCTATCTGGAATGTCCATTGGAATCGTAAATGAAATGAGGTAAATGAAAGGTTATTAATCCCATGGATTAATGAAATGAAATTAATAAGCATAATTTAGGGTTGGACTATTACAAGCATAAATAGATTAAGTAGGATAAACTGCTACACAACTTTAAGATACACAAGATGAAATTCATCTACTTATTTCAGTAAATACATGCACGTAACATGACAAAACCAACTCATAGGGAACTAAAATGAATCATAACAAGCTGATGACAGAAAATACACTAAACTAGACCAGAAAGAGGATAGAACATATTTACTTGAGCTTCCAAAGCAAAATTTAGTGTATCAGGAAGGAAAAGCAATCATTCCACAGAGAAATCCAAAGGAGAAGGCAGAAAAAGCATTTATTCACATGATTATGGATGCCTATTTCATTCACCAATTGCATCATGCTATCAATAACTGCAATTACTTAACTATGCTTTTAAGGTTCGATTCTGTTGTACCTATTAAAACACAAACAACTCATCCCAAATAGTTTGTGAAATCACCCTATTACCCATCCATAAATATAACCCGACCCATGCTAAATTGATAATAGAATCATAAGTTCACCATCTTACAAGCAAATGATTCAATACACAGACAAATGACAGGTTCTGATTCTCCCAAGAGTAACAATAGATAGAGGTGAGCAATGCAATTCCAGATACCCAATCCCCAAAAACGAGAACCCTTCACTTCATTTATTTACATGATTAAGGGTGCTCTATTTCATTCATAGCTTGCTTCATGATATCAAAAAGTACAAGCATTTATATTCAGAGCATAAATAGATAAGGTAGGATAAACTGCTACACAGCTTTAAGATGCATAAAATGAACTTTTGCCACCTATTTCAGCAAATACATGCACTTAATATGATAGAACCAACCCATAAGCAAACTAAACTGAATCAAAACAAACTGATGACAAAATGCATAATAAACTGGACCAAAAAGAGTATAAAACAAATAGCCTAGTGCTTCTAAAGCAAAATTTAGTGCATCAGGAAGGAAAAGTAATCATTCCAAAAAGAGAAGTCCAAAACAGAAGGCAGAAACAACAGTTCTTTACATCATTAAGGATGCTCTATTTCATTCACAGCTTGCATCATGATATCAACAACTGCAATTACTTACGTTCAAAGGATAAATAGATAAGGTAGGATACACTGCTACACAGCTTTCACATGCACAAAACGAAATTCAGCAACTTATTTCATGAAATAGATGCACAGAATATGATAGAACCAACCCATAAACCAGCCCACAGCTTGCTTCATGATATCAAAAACTACAAGTATTTATGTTCAGAGCATAAATAGGTAAGGTAGGATAAACTGCTACATAGCTTTAAGATGTATAAAATGAAATTCAGCTACCTGTTTTAGCAAATACATGCACTTAATATGTTAGAACTATCCCATAAGCAAACTAAACTGAATCAAAACAACCTGATGACAAATGGCGTACTAAACTGGACCAAAAAGATTATAAAACAAATAGACTGGTGCTTCCAACGCAAAATTTAGTGTATCAGGAAGAAAAAGCAATCATTCCACAAAGAGAAATCCAAAGTAGAAGGTAGAAAAAGCATTTATTCTCATGATTATAGATGCCTATTTCATTCACCGATTGCATCATGCTATCAATAACTACAAATACTTACATTCAAAGGATAAAAAAATAAGGTAGGATACACTGCTACACAGCTTTAGCATGCACAAAATGAAATTTAGTAACCTATTTCAGCAAATGGATGCACATAATATGGTAGAACCAACCCGTAAACCAACCCACAGCTTGCTTCATGATATCAAAAAATACAATTATTTATATTCATAGCATATAAATAGGTAAGGTAGGACAAACTGCTACACAGCTTTAAGATGCATAAAATGAAATTCAGCAACCTATTTCAGCTAATACATGCACTTAGTATGATAGAACCAACCCATAAGCAAACTAAACTGAATCAAAACAAACTGATGACAAAAATGCGCAGTAAACTGGACCAAAAAGAGTATAAAACAAATAGACTGGTGCTTCCAAAGCAAAATTTAGTGTATCAGGAAGGAAACCAATCATTCCACAAAAAGAAATCCAAATTAGAAGGCAGAAAAAGCATTTAATTACATCATTAAGTGTGCTCTTCTTCATTCACAGTTTACATAATGATATCAACAATTGCAATTACTCACATTCAAAGGATAAATAGATAAGGTAGGATACACTGCTACACAGCTTTAACATGCACAAAATGAAATTCAGCAACCTATTTCAGCAAATAGATGCACATAATATGATAGAACTAACACATACCAAACTAAACTGAATCACGACAAACTGATGACATAAACTATGCTAAACTGCACCAAAAAGAGGATAGAACAAATTGACTGGTGCTTCTAACATAAAATTTAGTGTATCGGGAAGGATACGTAATCATTCCACAGAGAAAAATCCAAAGCAAAAGGAAAAATATAGTTTGAACGATTAAGGGTATGCTTGCCACAAAAAAATCAATTCCAAACTTCTACACGCATACAAATTGACTACTCATAATTAGGAAGCATACCAAACTACAAACTAACCAGTAATCATATAAGATAATTCTAAGCATTAGGATTAGCATGAATACAACACAAATTTTAGGGAAACTTACCTGCTTTTTCTTGGCAGACCCGAAATGGATGACTCAGAGCGGCAAGCTTACATGGATCTCGATCCTTGAGAAGTTACCCGCGATTGTTCGCACCATCCCCATTACCAAAAAGGCACTATTTTCCTACTTCATACTCTAAAAATAGTAACCCGTCCCAAACAAAGAAAATAACATCCCAAATGGATAACTCATACAGGATACTCTAGCATAAATAACCAACAACCCATATTACAACTGATAAACTCCCTATATCTGAAGCTATAAATACAAAAAACAGCATAGTACCACGACAGCCCCAAAAAATACATTACACCTTAAATAAAAGCAAGGGGGAAAATGCTGGATACATTACACCTCGAGACAAACACTGTCGCTTCAATTACTGAGTTCATTTCCGACATCCTTCCAACGTTCTAGACTATCTGTATTATTGCGGCCACTTCAAATTAAATACATCAAATGATAAAAAAAAATAAAAAATACGCCCAAGAAATTAAAACAAAATTTGTAATAAACATTCATAATTTCTCATAAGCACATAACAAATGTTCACAATGCATGTGAACAACATAATTTGAAGCCTAAAAATCTTCTAACTGAATAGAAGTACATAATAGCAACCCTGGAATAGACAAAGTGATATAAAAACTTGAAATACAGTCCAACATTTGGAAAAATCTATAAACCACCACGAACCCATCAGATCTATTGGGAGGGGTGGCGCATACACAACATGTGCCGCCAACGGAGGGGTTGTGTGACCTCCTCCTTCCTCCGTCGCATTTCCAAAACCCCCATCTGCCCCCACAACTCTGAAAAAGCCAACACTCCTCAAAAGACAACGCCTCCACCACCACGCGGCTCCGCCTGAGTAGTGCGTTGGCAGCGTGGGGGGCACCGGTAGAATAGGATTTGGCCTATCTAGATGGGGGTTGTTGACCTTTTCAGGTGACAGTACATGGGTGGCGTATGACTCATACCACTTCATCATTTGGACACCCAGGAAAATTGAATTCAATATTATTATTTTCATTCCCAACACAACAAGAAGGAACAAAAAACTAACTTCCATGTCTACAATCAATGAACACCACGATTAAGGATGCTCTGTTTCATTCACAGCTTCGATCGTGATATCAAAAACTGCAATTACTTACATCCAGTGTATAAATAGATTAAGTAGGATAAACTGCTACACAACTTTAAGATACACAAGATGAAATTCATCTACTTATTTCAGCAAATAAATGCACGTATCAGGATAAAACCAACTCATAGCAAACTAAACTGAATCACTGATAGATATTTTTTTTCCTTTTAAAGCATACAAAGCTCCTCATAAAATATAAAGCATTTACATCTTACAATTATATCAAAAATTTTTCATGTTTCAAATAAATTGACCCGAGTCCAATCTATATAACACACTAGACAAAATGTCAAAGTAATCAAAATTGCCATGTTATGACATACACCTATGTTTTCTTTATGTTCCAGGTTAACCATATTTTTTTGGTTGGAATCTAATGTACTTGGCACACGAAAAGCAATGAAAGTTTTTTTCTTGGCCCTTTTATAGCATACAAAGCTCAAATTTTAATTTCAATCAACTACATCTTTCAGTTATATACAAATTTTTCCACAATTTAGATAAAGATCTCCCAAATCTATTCCATGTGACAGAAGAGACATAAGGTGAACAAAACAATGAGTCTATTTAGATCATACAATTACACACGAGACAAACATAACACACGAGATATAAGATATACTATATACTGACAGAATTTTCTTTTTCTTTTAAAGTGTACAAAGCTCATAACTAAATTTTCACCATTTAAAAGTTATAATTATATAAGATCATAACTAAGCTTACATCTTCTGCAGCTTATAATTACATTAAGATTTGTCAACGTTTCAATATAATGAGCGAAATCTGATCTATTCAACACATGGGAAAAGAAGAGTAATTAAAATTGCCAGATTATGACATACCCATATGTTTTATTTAGGTTTCTACTTAACTACGCTTTTGAGGTTGGATTCTGATGTTCCTGACACAAGAAACTCACTTATTGATATTTTTCCCCTTTCAAAGCACACAAAGCTCCTAATTAAATTTAAAGCATTTACATCTTACAATTATCTCAAGATATTTTCATGCTTCAACTAAAATTACCCAAATTCAATCTATATAACACACGAGACAAAATGACAGAGTAATTAAACTTCAATCTATAGCTATACTCCCCAACTCTTTGAGAGAACATCTTACTCCTAACTAAAACACAAATATTCTTCTACAAAATATAGTTTGTACAGTTAAGGGTATGCTTGCCACCATAAAATCAATTCTAAACTTCTACACGCATCCATATATTTGTATACCTAATCAACCATGGCAAATTCAATGTTTCCCATAAAATAGTTTTTCTATTTTTCCTTTTGGGGGGGGGGGGGCAGGGGAAGGGAGAAGGTTGTTAATCACTTACATAAAATGTAACTTAAAATAAAAAAACATTGAATTCATTTGATTATATTTTAAATGGTGAACAACTATATACACATGCATTACAAAAATTTTAAAAAGTCGGCAAATATTGTATCATAATGAAAACATTAGGAAAATTAAATGCAAACCATACACACAAACAACAGTTCAAAGGCAACTTACCATGGATTTTTCTGGCACGCCACATAAGCCAGCAGATCCCAATGGACAATCGGATTTAGAGCATCGAAATGTTGGCCGCGATTGGTAGAACCATCTCCATCAACAAAAACCAAGATATTCAAATGTAATAACCTTAACATTGTGACCAATCCCAAAAAAAAACCCCCACATTGAATGACTACGAGAGGCTATTCCAACGTACATGACCAAAATCCCACATTATAGACGTTCAATGCCCTAGATCTGAACATAACAGCACATAATACAGCATAACGCAATGAAAGTGCCGAAATCTACATAAAAACTTAAATGAATTAAAGCGTGAAGGGCTAAAATGACGGCGATGCTAAGAATTATACCACACCCATCAGATCCGCTTTAGAGGGGTGGCACGTGGACCACACATGTCGCCAACGAAGGAGACTTTCGACTGCCTTCTTCCTCCATCGTCCTCTCAAACCACCGATCTGCACAATGATCGCAGAAAAATCCAAAGCCCACCCATAAATAAAGGCACGTATATCATGCACCGCTGCCTGAGTGGCGCAATGGCGACGTGGATGGTACGGCTGGACTCGTAGTCTGCCGATCTACAACTTTGCGGTGGTATTTTTTTCAGATTCATGCCCAACGGTGGGGGGCTAGCTGGTTTTCATCGTTTGGGTAATGTCAGGCTCGCTTTGGTGGCTATAAGTAGCCGCCGTCGACATACCACAAAGGGACCGGTTGTGGAGCACAAGGCCGAGAGCGATGGAGGTGTTGTCTTGGCGGGTTTGGACGTGAAAGGGTCAGGGATCTGGAGATGGAACGAGAGAGACGAAGAGACCGACTAGAGAGGAGAAAGAGAATTGGGGAGGCAGAATAATGAAGAGAGAAATAAGAGCGAGAGCTCTGGGGCAAAATTATGCAGCGATCGAGGAGAGAGAGAGAGTGCATCGAGACTGGAGAGTTCTGCATATCGACGAGAGAGGGGAGCTAAAACATCCCACCTCGAGACACACACTGTCTCTTCAATTACATAGTTCATTTCAGACATCCTTCCAACATTCTAGACTATCTGTATTATTGCGGCCACTTCAAATTAAATACATCAAATGATAAAAAAAAATACAAAACACGCCCAAACAATCTAAACACAATTTTTAATAAGTATTTACAATTTCTATAATTAACAATATTATTTTTTAAACATAACCAAATAAAACGCTTGACTTTTATGAATTTATAAAATAAAAAATATCCATAAACACACATAATATGTAAACAAAATATATATATATATATATACGTAAACACATATTTGCATATGTGACATATATACATGTATATATATATATATATATATATACATACATATATATATATATATATATATATATATATATATATATATA
>JACYFF010031956.1:36297584-36332848 GCA_017589665.1 Selenicereus undatus | reverse complement strand
TACATACATACATACGTGCATACATACGTACATACATACATACATACGTACAACATATCTATGTATATATGTACATATATATATATATATATATATATATATATATATATATGTGTGTGTATGTATATGTATACGTGTGGGTAAATGTATGCATTGCATATATATGCATACATATATTCTACGTAATCTATTTCATAGAAAGGTATAGAAAGAAAGATTTGCCTTTGTGTTCGCATGGTTCCCTACAATAACAATGGATCTATCATCGTCGTTTTCAACATCATGAAGGCAACTACAACAAAAAAAAGGCCAGATTGAACGCTCAGCGGTGATTATTTGTTAATGCGTCGGCATATGGTACGAGCTGAAGTGGTAGCACACTGTTGTCGCTTGCTTGCAAGTGAGGCACGCCAGGTCAGCTCAACGTTGATCCGTTTGGAACAAATGGAGTCAACACATCTTGCGCAGCAGGCTGAGCATCAAAATCCCATCTTAGCACATAACGTTGACGACATTGGTAATGTTGGCCCTGAATTTTTTAAAATAATGCCCTTTCTATGGCTCTAATCTTTACCATATACTGCATTCCTCATTCTACATACACACAATTTGTTCCCATATTTAGACGAACGAGCTGGTCATGATGACGATCGCCAATCCAACATAGCCTACTCTATAACACCTCTGTCCACAGGACACGTGACAGTCTCATCCACCCTAATGGGTAATCCCCTAAAACTTTTCTATGTTTAACTTACTCAACCCATCATAAGTCACATGCTAACCCTGCTAATACCATTGCACGATGGATACGTCTCCATCGAAGACACTCATTCTCAAACTGATGGAACTTTGGGTTGCGAACGGCCACATGTCAACATTGCAAAGCTATTATGTGGATAGAAGAAAGGGTTACAAATAGTAGTATCACAAATCCTATACTCAATTTGTGTTGCCTAAGTGGACAAGTTAGCCTACCCTCACTTCCACCAACACCTCCATACCTCGAATCACTAGTGTCAAACCAACATTTTCTTGACAATATTAGAATCTACAACACCATATTCGCATTCACTTCCATGGGGGGAAGGATTGATAACAGTGTCAATGATGGTAGAAACCCGTATATTTTCCAGATAAATGGTAGCAACCACCATAAAATTGGATCCTTGCTCCCTCGATCTGGATTGTACCCCATCATTTGCGTAGTTATACAATTACGACACTAGCAATGAAGTGTCAAACCGAGTGACTGCACGTAGGGCAGCTGGTCGTTCTGGTGTTACATCTGACATTGTGCAAGAGTTGAAACAAATGTTGGATTCAGTTAATCCGTATGTCGTTGTATTCAAAAGAGCTCGCAACATGTTACGTGACCATGGCGAGGTTCCTGATTTACGAATTCGCGTCATCCAAGCCAAAGAGAGCCAACAATATATTAGACCCACCACAGAAGAGGTTGCAGGACTAATAGTTAGCGACGGAACTGAACACTTTGGACCATGAGACATCATTCTTCAAACAAGGGATGGAACCTTACAAAGGATAGATGAGCATCATCCATCATACATGCCTTTACACTATCCTCTGTTGTTTCTGTACGGCACTGATGGATGGAGTGCAGACATCCCAAGAGTGACTAACTCTAGTACATCAAGGTCAACGGCATCAATGAGGGAATTTTATGCATTCCGCATCCAAGACCGATTAGATGAATCCATGGTTACTAAACAGAGTTGTCAATTGGGCCAACAATTCTACGTGGATGTATGGGCTTCCATTGAGCAATATAAAGGCTTACATGGTTCGAAAACCATCAAGGTCGCCTACGGACAGAATTGTACAATGGCATTCAAGATGCACTTAACGCAGGTGACGTCAATGCAGAATCAATTGGGTGGAGACATATTCTACCATCTTCTTTCACTGGAGGGCCACGTTATACGATGCAGCATTATCAGGATGCAATTGCAATTTATCGTGCTCTGGGGCCTCCTGATTTCTTCGTGACATTCACATGTAATCCAAGTTGGCCTGAAAACACTAATGAGTTATTACCTTGTCAACGATCAGATGACAGACCAGATCTAATAACTCGAGTATTCAGAATTAAGTTACGACAACTGCTCGATGATTTTAAGATGAAAAAGATCTTTGGGACAGTCATTGCTGGTGAGTTACTTGCATTGTAAAATACAGTATTTTACCTCACAAAAACATTCAATGTACTAATAACCCCACTTTATCTTTCACAGGCGTATATGTTGTTGAATTTCAGAAGCGTGGCCTTCCCCATGCTCATATTCTCTTAAAAGTGGCACCGAAAGATAGGCCCACATGCCTAGAAGATGTTGATATGCTAATTAGTGCCAAAATTTCTGCTTAAGTTATGGATCCTATAGCATAGGATACTGTCACACAAGTCATGATACATGGCCTATGTGTATCATGTTTGATTGACGAAAAATGTTCAAAATGTTATCCAAAAAGATTTTATACCCAAACAACATTTGATGAGCATGGCTTCACTCAATACCGCAAGCGGCGCACGCCCCAACAAGTGGTCGTGAATCGACGAGAGATTGATAACCAGTGGGTGGTCCCATATAATAGAGATCTATGTGTAAACTATGACGCTCATATAAACATCGAGCGCGTTGTTGTCCGTAGCTTGATCAAATACTTATATAAGTATGTACATAAGGGACACGATCATGCTACTATTGTCATTGAAGGCAATACAACACATCGTGACAGTGAGCACTCTCGGCCAGATAGAGAAAGGAATGAAATTAAGGAGTATTTGGATTGTCGTTATGTATCTGTAGTGGAGTCATGCTAGCGGATTTTTGAGCTTAGCTTGCAACATCAATATTCTTCTGCCCCAAACCTTCAATACCATTTGCCTGGAGAACAATTAGTTGTGTTTAGCGACAGAGAGGATCTCTATGATATCGCAAATGAACTAAAAGCACAGTGAATAATGTTAACAATGTGGTGTGAAGCAACTAAGAAGTATCCACAAGCTCAATAGACCACATATCTGAACTTCCCCACGCAATGGGTATGGAATCATTCTTCTAAAAACTGGACGGTCCATCAAAAAGGTTCTTCAATTCATCGACTTCCGTTTGCACATCTAAACTATGGTGAATGATATTACTTGAGAATGCTTCTTACGAAGCTTTGTGGAGCCACTTCTTTTGAGGATATTCACACCATACATGGTGTCCTACACCCAGCATTTAAGTCAGCATGCATGGCATTGGGTTTGCTTGATGATGATGGTGAATGGCATGGCATGGCATTATCTGAAGCATCAACCTGGGCTTCAGGTATGCAACTGCAAAATATGTTTTGTTCCATGTTGACGTTCTCTAAGATTGCTGATCCAGTGCAGTTGTCGGATGCACATTGGGTGCACCTAACAGATGACCTGCTACATACCGTACGGCGACAAACAAGAATGCCGGATATGGATTTACCATCTACCGAGCTCCGGAATCTTGGCCTCCTTGAGATAGAACGTGTCTTGAATAGGAATGGACGATCATTGAGAAATTTCCCTCCAATACCACTCCCTTCTATCGAAGCGGCAGTTCATGCAACAAATCGACTTATTATTGATGAACTGGATTATGATACGGATATGGAAACATCTAGATTTGAAAGTTTTGTACGAGTGTTGAACTCAAACTAGTATCATGCATACAGATCAGTATTCGATACGTATAATAGAGGTGAAAGGGGGTTGTTTTTCATATATGGTAGTGGAGGCACGGGAAAGACATATCAATGAAATACTATAATCTCCAAGTTCCAATCAGACAAACATATTGTCCTTGCCGTAGCATCGCCGGGAATTACCTCTTTATTGTAACCCGAAGGGAAAACAACGCATTCAGTGTTTAAAATACCCTTATAGCCGGATGAAACGTCAGTTTGTTACCTTGATAAGAGGTCTGAACGCGCAGATCTTATCCGTGAAACAACACTGATTGTGTAGGATGAAGCACCAATGATGAATCGTTTAGCATTTGAAGCCGTTGATCGTCACCTGAGGGACGTATGTGATAATCAGAATGCTTTTGGTGGAAAATTGGTCCTTCTTGGGGGAGACTTCAAATAGATACTTCATGTGATTGCACATGGGAGTCGTGAATCTATCGTTGCAGCTACGATACATCGTGCAATATTCTGGAATGAATGCAGTATTCTGCACTTAAGTATAAACATGAGGCTGCAACAAATAGATGAACCCAACATGACCACTCACATCCTAGAGGACTTTGCTAGATGGATATTACAAGTTGGAGATGGTGAAGTGCAAGGAATTGCTATTTTAGATTATGGAGAGCCTAATTGGATTAGGATACCGGAAGAATTCCTCATACAGAATGATGACATTGGTGTGCACAATTTGATCACATCAATTTACCGTAATTTTGCTACTAATTATGAAGATTGGTCATATTTTCGTGGAAAGAGGGATTCTTACACCAGCAAATGATGACGTCAATAAAATAAACACAATCATGTTGTCCATGCTTCCTAGAGATGTGAAGAGTTATTTGAGTTGTGATAGTCTTCCAAATGCTAACAATTGTGGTCATTTTAGTGACATGGAACCCCCTGAATTACTGTATTCCTTAAAGATTTCTGGATTGCCAAATCATTGTTTAGATCTTAAAGTCGGTGCTCCAGTTATACCAGTTAATTGGGTTGTGTAATGGGACTCGCTTGCTTCAGTAAGCTGGGTGATAGAGTGATTGAGGCGAAAGTAATATGTATATATATTTGTGCATTATAGGTTGAAACAACGACGTGGCCTCAAAAAGGATCTTTTTATGCTCCAAAATAATTCATTCAAGTGCTAATAAATTTTGAATTGCCCGTCGAATAAACATTAACCTAATTATCACGGGCTAATTTGAAAAGCTATAATGATAATAATATATGGATTAATTTAATAGCAATATAACAATAATAAAAAGGGGGCAAGTTATGTATATAAAAAGAGTGAGTTAATAATTAAAAAGGAAA
The DNA here is from genome assembly GCA_017589665.1 of Selenicereus undatus. Taxonomy (NCBI): domain Eukaryota; kingdom Viridiplantae; phylum Streptophyta; class Magnoliopsida; order Caryophyllales; family Cactaceae; genus Selenicereus; species Selenicereus undatus. Next base: position 36,327,805 of record JACYFF010031956.1, on the reverse strand, counting down.
ATGTCTTCTCCCAATGTTACATCCAAAAGATGTAAAATTCAATTTATTAATTCTGGCTAAAATATTAATCCAATTTTCCATACATGTATATATGTAATAAAAGGCAATAAAATAAAATAAAATAAAGATAAGAGACGGAATTAGGATAAATATAAGGAAATTCTAGTAAAGGATTATGTGTCGATAAATAAAAGGAAAGAAAGGAAAAGAGAAAGAGTTAATTCTAATTCAAAACAAACTATCTAAACTAAATAAACCAAAGCAAAACAAAGAAACAAAACCCCAAACCCCCAAATTTTCCCTGCCTAATCCTAAGGCCCCCCTGCCTTTGCTCTGCTTTTCTCCACAATCCCCCCCTGTGCGTTGCCGACGGGCATCATCGGCCACTGCTCGTCATTTCGATCAACCGTCCATCACCAGGCACCGGCCAACTACCAGTCTTTAACCCATTTCTTGCTCCATCATCTTGCCCTTTTGCTTAGTAAAGGCGAAACCCTAACTACTTCATTTGGGGTTTTGTAATTATGATTGAACTTTGATGTTAAATGATGTATTTAGTTTTAATAGATTCGAACTTGTTGTTTTCCTAAAGTTTGCGTGTGAAATTGAAGGAATAAATTGAGGTCAAGGTTGAATATGGTATTAAAGGGGGGATGTTTAAGGTGTAGATTGGGTTTGATTTTCGTTATTTTGATAATATGAAAATGATTTCAATGTATATTAGAATGGTATTAAAGTGGCATACATATTGGGTGGATGAGATGTGGCCATGAACTTTAATGATTAGGTTGTGGCTTGAATGATGCCTAAGTTGACTGTAATGAGTTATTAGTGATTGAAATGAGTTATGTAATGATTAATAGAGAAATATGTGCACGAGTGTACAAGCTTAATGTGCGTGTTGTGTTATGACCATGGTTTGGCGATTTGGATTGTGATTGGAATAAAACTACAAGCTTGATTTTTTTTGATTTAGTGGTTTTAAGAGAACTATCATGAATATTTGAATGAAATTAATGAGAAGTTAGTGTGAAACTTTTGTACATTGGGGGTGTGTGGTTGTCATGAGTTGGTGATTTGGGGTTAGATGTTTGGGTGAAGCTTGAAATTAATTGAGTTGCTTTACTGACGTTTAAGTGAGTCCTTGGTATTAATTGAATAAAAAGAGAGAGATATATGTATGCATATGAGGTTGTCGTATAAATATATGGCATGAGTAGTTGTCAAGTAAGAAAGGGGAGGGAGAAAGGAATAAGTAGCTTTATAAAGTGGAGTTACCAACATAACATGCCTATGTTGTTTTATTTTACTTATGAATAATGCTATGATTGAAGCTCAACTTGAACCCGGAGCCAAGTTTATGAAGTCACCTTCAACCCTATCGCAATCCAGAGTTTAATGTCTAATGGTGATTCGTTAAAGAAAAAAATCAATAGCCATAATAACATCGTTAACAATAACTATGGCAAAGATAGCGTCAATTCTATAGTAATAATAACAATAACAATAATAATAATAATAATAATAATAATAATAATAATAATAATAATAATAACAATAACAACAACAAGAACAGTAATAATAATAATAATAGTAATAATGATTGATAATGTTGCTAATTTTAATAAGTGCGAAGAAATAACGGTTTTAACGAGCTTTCTGTAATAATTCGAATGGTACTGGCGATAGCATCGTTAATAACAAATTCAAGACGTGTTACACCGCTACGTTGCTTTAACATTCATGAAGCGATCGTTGGTAGTAAGAGGGAGATGAACAAAAACAAAAACAAAATGGAACCAAATTAAGTTAATAATAATTGTTGTGCTGATAACAAAAAGAGAAGTCGAGTGACTTTAAATTATTCATTAAGCAAAGAATTTTAATAAAATTTCTTCATCTTGCACTAAGTGCAAAGAATTACATATTTGGAGCAGAACTAACTCCACCTCTATCGCTTCAGGCTAGCAGTAAACGATTTTAAATAAAACGGAGAGAGACTCTCAAAGACTAGGTACGTACATTGTCTGTGCTCTTCGAAAACTCACATGTTTATCAAAATGCGCAAAGATCAATGTGCTATTCGTATAATGAATCATTTTATGCAATGTTTTATCACTAAGCAAGTGGCCCCATTAATTATCAATCATAAGAGCTTATGTCCTTCAATTTACCCATGCGGCTGCAACTCAGGCTTTCCGTTTAACCTGAGACGTGTGCACCTATCTCAAGATCGCTGCAGACGTCAACAGGGGTCCATTTTCAGATAATAACTGGCAAACCAACTTTAATAACACATTCTCTCTCTCCTGTTTGCAAAACAAAATGTTTTGAAATCCGAACGCCCAACTAATTAAACTCAAAGTTCATTTTACTGTATAGAGATGTACATGCTGATCTTCGGCTCATACTTCGAATGTTTGTATGTTTTCTGTTTTATGTACGGGATCAATGAATAGTTCCCCTCCAGGCAAACCAGAGCATGGTAAGAAATGATAGAGCATTACAATTCCTTTTGCTGAGGATTCACTAGCCAAACACTCACAGTGATTTATAGGCTAGCACCCTAAGAACCTAATGGTTGTGTATTCTTTTGGACTTTGCAGTTATTAGTATTTTGTAATCATACGTTGCGTTAACAGGTGCATCACAACTTGTATAAATAGTTGGATGTGTGCTACTACAATCATGCTGTGAATTAGATGATTAATAGGGTAACACAACGATCCAGGTAAATTTAGTTAACCTTGTTCCGTTACGAAACAGAGGTAATGCCTCCAATCTAAAATACTTCCGCTACCAATTAACAGTAAAGAAGTAATTAAGTTAGAATAATCATGCATTAGGGATTGTGGGCGTTACAATTGTGGTATCAAAGCTAGGTTAGCAAATCACTGTGCACCTAGGATGCTTTAGAGCTAGGATGTATGGTTTTGAGATAACAATATAGGTAAATTGAGTTTTCCTTGGGGGAAATCTATGTTTAAATGTCGCTTATTCCCTCTTCTATTATTTCATGTTTAGATGGCTTATCCAGGAGAACATGTCGACTCGTACACCATTCACATGGTATCTCATACTTTAATAACGGCCAACATTTCTATCTGGCATGTGGCTATGGAGGCCCACATGCAGGATCCATTTTTTGAGTTTCATGATATGATGGCCTGCACTCGCAGATTGTTATGGTCTTTTCCCCTTGTTGCCCCATGGCATTATTTCAGGAGATCCGGGGCCGGATGGGGAGCGATTCCAGATTTTAGGGGCATGGTTTGTGGCCACAAGAGAGCTATAGCTTCGAGAGGAGCTAGAGTTGATAGGCATTTCTTATGTTCTTCCATTCATTTACCATGCCCTTGATATGCACCCACCTAATGTCCCACCCCCACCTCCACCGGCTCAGGGACCAAAACCCCCGCAGGCTCCTGTGCAACCGCCACCTGCTTCTCTACAAGCTGGCTAAGGAGATGAGGCCTTTGATCAGGTTCATGTGGTTGAGAAGGTGCCGAGTTTCCAAAACTCATAGAGGTGAGCTCCAATGAGGGAGAGATGGAGCCTGACGAAGATGAGGAGGATCCAAAGTAGGAGCCGAAGGAGAAGGCGGGAGAGCATTGCCCCTAGATGAGGATTTAGAGGGTCACGAGAGTGATCCTAATAATGAGGATTCAAAGATGGAGGATACTAACAGTGACTCAAGAAAGGAGGATGATGATTCCTATGACCCTAATTACGATCCCTCAATGGATCGTTATGCATAACCCTATTCTTTGCTATGGCTTAGGCTTGCTTTTGGTTATTTTGTCCTGTGCAGCGGTATATTGTGATATTCTTTTGCACATTGTGTGTAAATATGATGTATATAGGTGGGCTAACTTAACCAGCTGTGACGAGGTGATCCACCTTTTCTTTTTGGGTTCGGTGCAGATTTGACTTGGTAGACGACTTCAGTGAGTGGGTGGGGTCGAGGATTAGGTTAGTAGCTTTAGTTAAAATGCGGGGAAGGCTATTGTGAAATATTATAATATTCTTTTGTATGAACTCTCCATATATATATGTACATGTATAAGCAATAAAGGTAATGTTTAAGTAAAATTGAGCCTTAATTCCGAATTATTACAACTTTATGATAATGTTATGCAAATTGAGATAATAAGATTTGCTTATGTGATTTAGTATTACATTATGTCAGAATCTCTGAACAATAATCAGAATACCAAGGAAGATGAATCTTAGGGTTCTGGTAATTGACTGAATGAGGACCCCCAACAAGACCCTAGTGGAGACCCAACGGTGGCCTTAGAAGTGTCTAATAGTGTGGAGGACCCGAATTATTGGAAAATTTTGGCAATTGAGTTGGTGAAGAAAATCCCCCCTATATCATCTGCAACCCCTATACCTCCAGAAAACCCTTCAAAGTCTGATAAACTAGCTGATAGGGTATCTCGATGCAACCCTAAGGTTTATGATGGAAACCTTGATCTAGTAGAATTGGAGGATTGGATTAAGGGAATGGAAAAGATATTTCTAGTACTTAAAGTACCTGAAGGGAAAAAAGTACACATATGGACTTTTTATTTAGCTAGTGAAGTAGATATCTGGTGGAGTACTGTGAAAGACAAGTTACAAGGACCCGACCTTACTTGGGCTAAGTTTCTTCAGGAGCTTAGGGCTAAATTCTATCCAATCATAGCCCACCTACAAAAGGAGAAAAAGTTCATAGAGTTAAAGATGAGTGGTAATATGACGGTGATGCAATATGCCTACAAGTTTACGGAGTTATCAAGATTCGCTCTTGATTTTGTGGCAGCCGAAAAGCTGAAAATGAGAAGGTTTAAAGAAGGTCTAGTCTTTTACATTCATAATCAATTAGCGGGCCAGCCAATTCAAACTTACCAAGAGTTGTACGAAAGAGATGCTGAGGTGGAGTGAGTGAAGGGTGAATTAAGGGCTCTGAATCTAAGAAATCAGAAGAAGAAGTGGAATGATCGCAGTACATCAAGCGAGAATGTTGCGCAGAAGAAACCTGCTACTGGCCCTAATAAGAATCATCCAGCAACATCAAAAGAGCCTTCTGCTAAGCGTGGGCAGACAAACCATACTACAGCTGGGTACCATATAGGTACTAACAAGTACGTGTTGTGAGAAAGCCCCAACCATTCAATTGCTACCTGCCCTATAAGACAGAAGGCCGGGGAAAAGGGAGTCGCAAGGCTTGTACCACCCCCACGTCAAGGAAACTTGCCATCAAAACCCCCAACGGCAGGATGAGCTTATATAATGAGCGAAAAGGAAGCTACAGTCTCTGGTATAGTTGTCACTAGAACTCTCTTTTTAAATTCAAAACCATTTTGTGTTTTATTTTATTCGGGTGTGACTCATTCATTTATATCCACTCGAGCTGCATTACAACTAAATTCGACACAAAATAACGAATGGGCGAACTATAGAACTAGTTTGCCAAATGGGCAAGTGATAGAATGTCTTGTCCTTTATAAGCATGTTCCCATTGTAATTGCTGAGCATGAGTTCCCTAAGGACCTTATCCAGTTTGATATGTCAGAATTCAACATAATCTTGGGAATGGATTGGTTGACTGTTTACGGGGCAAACATAGATTGTAAGAACCTTAGGGTCACTTTAAAGGACCCAGAAGGTCGAGACGTATGTTTCTATGGGGAAAGACTTAGGAAGGAGTGTTCTATAATTTCAATCATGAAGGCAAGTAAGATGCTAAGACAGGGGTGTATCGGATATTTGTGTTATGCTACTGAGGTTGAAGATGAGGAGATAAAAATTAAAAATATTCGTATAGTTTGTGAATTTCCTGATGTTTTCCCTGAAGAGTTACCGGGTCTACCTCCTCAAAGGAAGATTGATTTTGAGATTGAGTTAGTTTCTGGTGTGTAGCCTATTTCAAAAGTCCTATATAGGATGGCCCCAACCAAACTCAAGGTGTTGAAAACCCAGTTGCATGAGTTATTGACAAAAAGATTTATCAGGCCAAGTGTTTCATCCTAGGGAGCCCTAGTGTTGTTTGTGACGAAAAAGGATGGAACCTTAAGGTTGTGCATAGATTATCGAGAATTAAATAAAATAACCATTAAGAATAAGTACCTTTTGCCTCGGATAAATGATCTTTTTCATCAATTGCAAGGAGCTAGGGTGTCGTCAAAGATTGATTTGAGGTATGGCTATCATTAGCTTAGAATTAAGGCATAAGATATTCCCAAAACAACGTTCAGAACTAGATATGGCCATTATGAGTTTACTGTGACGCCTTTTGGGCTTACAAATGCCCCTGCCACATTCGTGGATCTCGTGAATAGAGCTTTCAGACCTTATTTGGACAAATTTGTGGTGGTTTTCAAAAATGACATTCTGAAATACTCCAGAGACAAGAAAAAACATGCGGATCATTTAAGGACTGTGTTAAAAACCTTGAGGAAACATCAGTTGTATGCCAAATTGAAAAGGTATGACTTTTGGTTAGCCGAAGTAACATTTTGGGGGCATCTAGTTACTAAGGAGGGAAATGAAGTTGATCCTCGAAAGGTAAAGGCGGTTATTGAATGGCCTAGACCCACCAATGTGATAGAAGTAAGAGATTTCCTGGGTTTAGCAGGATATTATAGAAGATTCATGAAAGAGTTCTCAAAGATTGCATCTCCACTAACCAATCTATTGAAGAAAACTACTAAATTTTAGTGGTCAAACAAGTGCAAAGAGGCATTTCAAAACTAAAGATATACTTAACAACAACACCTATCCTTACCATGCCTGAAGAAGGAAAAGAGTACACTATTTATAGTGATGCTTCTAAAAATGGGTCAGGTTGTGTACTAAGGCAGGATGACAAGGTATTAGCCTATGCCTATAGGAAACTCAAGCCTTATGAGAAGAAGTACACCACTCATGATCTGAAGTTAGTTGCAGTAGTTTTTACCTTAAAAATCTAGTGACACTATCTGTACGGGGTGCTGTGCAAGATTTACACTGACCACCAAAGCCTAAAGTATATCTTTACTCAAGAAGAGATCAACTTAAGACGACAACGATGGTTGGAGTTGTTAAAGGATTATTATTTAAAAATTCAATATCATCCCAAGGAGGCAAATGTAGTAGCTTATGTGCTCAATAGAAAGAACCAACATGGGTTAAACACAATGATAAATACGCAGCCTAACATATTAAGGGATCTTGAAGCCATGGGTATCGAGCTTGTGCTACCGGGATAAACAGATGTGTTATTAACAGAACTAGAGGTACAACCTTCTATAATCGAGGAAATTAAGGCAAGTCAAAAGGATTATGCAAAGCTCGAGAAGCCTAGAGGCAATGTTGCACAGGAAAAATTGCCTGGTTTTATAATACATGAAGATGGAACCTTGAGGTTTCAAAATAGACTGTGAGTGCCAAATTAAGAGGAGTTGAAGAGAAGGATTTTAGAAGAAGCTCACAATACTCGATACTCAGTACACCCTAGAGGAACAAAAATGTATACGGATCTAAGGTAATTATTCTGGTGGGGAAACATGAAGAGAGATATTACAGAGTATGTACATAAGTGTTTGACGTGTTAAAAGGTGAAAGCTGAACACCAGCGCCCTGTGGGCGAATTGAGGCCTTTAGAAATTCCTACCTGAAAGTGGGATTCAATTTCAATGGATTTTTTTATGCAATTGCCCCTCTCTGCTTCAAAGAAGAATGCTATTTAAGTCATTGTAGATAGACTCACCAAATCTGCCCATTTTATACCAATTCATGATACTTGGGGTGTAAAGAGACTAGCACAGTTATATGTCAAGGAAATAGTTCGACTGCACGGCATACCAAAGGATATAGTGTCTGATTGAGACCAAAGGTTCTAGGCTCGGTTTTGGCAAGCTGTGCAAAATGCTTTTGGGACCAAGTTCAATTTTAGCAGTTCACACCACCCTGAGACTGATAGGCAAATTGAGAGGGTGAATCAAATCCTGGAGGATATGCTTAGGGCATGTGTGCTTGACTTCCAAGGAAAGTGGGAAGATTATTTACCATTGGTGGAGTTCTCTTATAATAACAGCTATCAATCCACCATTAAGATGGCCTCTTTTGAAGCACTGTATAGGAGGAAGTACAGAACTTTGTTGTGTTCGAGTGAGCTTGATGACGCAATAACCTTAGGGCCTGATTTGATTCAAGAGACCACTAAAATGATAAGGAAAATTCAAGAACATATCAAAGCAGCCTAAAGCAAACAGAAAAGCTATGCAAACAAAAGGAGAAGGCCATTAGAGTTCCAAGTGGGAGACAAGATATTTTTAAATGTGTCCCCAATTAAAGGAGTTAGAAGATTTAACCTCAGGGGCAAACTAAGCCCTAAATACATTGGGCCTTATGAAATTATTAAGAAATTAAACCTTATGGCTTACAGGTTGGATTTACCAATAGAACTTGAGCATCCACAATGTTTTTCACATTTCACAACTCAGAAAATATGTCCTATATCCAAATCATATCATCATAGCAGAGCTAGTGGAAGTCGCTGAAAACCGAATGTACGAGGAACGTCCCTTACAGATACTAGACTACAGAGTTAAGCAACTTCGAAACAAAAGCATTCCTCTGGTTAAGGTCCTATGGACCAACCATAACTCAACCGAGGCTACATGGGAAATCAACGAGGACATGAGAAGCAAGTACCCACACCTATCTGAGGTACAAACAATGTTTCTTTCAAACTGTAAGTTTTGAAGACGAAACTTATTTTAAGGGGGGAAGGTTGTAACAGCCTAAACTTAAGATTCGTGTTAAGTACTTCAAATTATCCTAATCAAAAGTTAATCAAGTTGAGCGCCGCATTTCAATTTAGCATTTTATGTATATGTATATATATTTGTGCATAGCAGGTTGAAACGACGATGTGGCCTCAAAATGGATCTCATTATGCTCCTAAATAATTCATTCAAGTACTAATAAAAATTTGAATTGCCCGTTGAATAAACATTAGCCTAATTATCAAGGGCTAATTTGAAAAGAGATAACGATAATAATACACAAATTAATTTAATAGCAATATAACAATAATAAAAAGGGGGCAAGTTATGTATATAAAAAGAGTGAGTTAATAATTAAAAAGGAAAATGTCTTCCCCCAAAGTTGCATCCAAAAGATGAAAAAGTCAATTTATTAATTCTAGCCAAAATATTAATCCAACTTTCCATAGATGTATATATGTAATGAATGGTAATAAAATAAAATAAGATAAAGATAAGATGGGGAATTAGGATAAATATAAGGAACTTCTAGAAAAGGACTGTGTGTCAATAAATAAGAGGAAAGAAAGGAAAAGAAAAAGAGTTCATTCTAATTCAAAATAAACGATCTAAACTAAATAAACCAAACCAAAACAAAGAAACAAAACCGCAAACCCCCAAATTTTTCCCTGCCTAACCCCGACCCCCTTGCCTTTGCTCTGCTCTTCTCCAACATCCCCCTCCCCTGTACATTGCTGACGGGCATCACCGGCCACTGTTAGCCATTCCGATCAACTGTGCGTCACCAGGCACCGGCCAACCGCCATCCTTCAACCTATTTCTTGCTCCATCGTCTTACCCTCTTGCTTGGTGAAGGGAAAACCCTAACTCCTTGATTTGGGGTTTGTGTAATTATGATTGAACTTTGATGTTAAATTATGTATTTAGTTTTGATAGATTCCAAGTTGTAGTTTTCCTGAAGTTTTCATGTGAAATTGACGGAATAAATTGAGGTTGGGGTTGAATATGATATTAAGGGGGGATGTTTGGGGTATAGATTGGGTTTGATTTTGGTTATTTTGATAATATGAGATTGATTTCAATGTGTAGTAGAATGGTATTAAAGGGAATACATGTTGGGTGGATGAGATGTGGTCATGAACTTGAAGGATTAGGTTGTGGCTTGAATGGTGCCTAAGTTGACTGTAATGAGTAATTAGTGATTGAAATGCGTTAAGTAATGATTAAATAGAGAAATATGTGTATGAGTGTACAAGGTTAATGTGCTTGTTATGTTATGACCATGGTTTGGCGATTTGGATTGTGATTGGAAAAAACCTACAAGTTTGATTTTTGTTGATTTGGTGATTTTAAGAGAATTGTCATGAATATTTGAATGAAATTAATGAGAAGTTAGTGTTAAAATTTTGTATATTAGGTGTGTCTGGTTGTCATGAGTTCGTGATTTGAGGTGAAATGTTCGGGTGAAGCTTGAGCTTAATTAAATTGCTTTACTGACGTTTAAGTGAGTCTTTGGTATTAATTGAATAAAAAGAGAGAGATATAGGTATGCATATGAGGTTGTTCTATAAGTATATGGCATGAGTAATTGTCAAGTAAGAAAGAGGGGGGGGAAGAAAAGAATAAGTAGTGTCGTAAAGTGGAGTTACTAACATAACAAGCTTATGTTGTTTTATTTTACTAATGAAAAATGGTATGATTGGAACTCAGCTTGAGCCCGGAACCAAGTTTATGAAGTCACCTTAAACCGTATCACAATCTAAATTTAATGTCTAACGATGATTCATTAAAGAAAAAAATCAATAACCATAATAACATCGTTAATAATAACTATGGTAAAGATAGCCTCAATTCTATAATAATAATAATAATAATAATAATAATAATAATAATAATAATAATAATAACGATAATAATAATGATTGATAATGTCGCTAATTTTAATAAGTAACAAGAAATAACAATTTTAACGGGCTTTCCGTAATAATTCGAATGGTACTGGCGATAATGTCGTTAATAACAAATTCAAGACGAGTTACACCGCTACGTTGTTGTAACATTCATGAAGCGATCATTGGTAGTAAGAGGGAGATGAACAAAAACAAAAATAAAATGGAACTAAACTAAATTAATAATAATTGTTGCTTTAATAACAAAAAGAGAAGTCAAGTGACTTTAAATTATTCATTAAGCCAAGAATTTTAATGAAATTTCTCCATCTTGCACTAATCGTGAAGAATTACATATTTGGAGTACAATTGAGGCTGCCCCTTTCGCTTCAAGCTACAAGCAAACGATTTTTAATAAAATGAAGAGAAATTATCAAAGACAAGGTACATATATCGTCTGTACTCTTCGAAAGCTCACATGTTTATCAAACCATGCAAAGATCAATGCGATATTCATATAATGGATCATTTTATGCAATGCTTTGTCACCTAAGCAAGTGGCCCCATCAATGATCAATCATCAGGGCTTATGTCATTCAATTTATCAGCGCGGCTGCAACTCAAGCTTTCATGTTGGCCTGAGAGGTGTGCACCTATCTCAAGATCACTACAGACGTCAACAGGTGTCCATTTTAAGATAATAACAGGTAAATCAACTTTAATTACACATTCTCTCTCTCTTGCTTGCAGAACAAAATGGTTTGAAATGCGGGTCCCCAACTAATTAAACTCAAAGCTTATTTTACTGCATAGAGATGTACGTGGTAAGCTTCAACTCATACTTCAAATGTTTTTATGTTTTATTTTTTAGGTAAGGGACTAGTGAACAGTCCTCCGCCTGGAAAAACAGAGGGCAGCAAGAAATGAAAGTGCGTTACAATTCCTTTTGCTGAGGATTCGCTAGCCAAACGCTCATAGTGATTTATAGGCTAGCACACTCAGAACCTGATGGTTGTGTATTCTTTTGGACTTTGCAGTCACTAGTATTCTGTAATCATACGTTGAGTTAATAGGTGCATCACAACTTGCATAAATAGTTGGATGTATGTTATTATAATCATGCGGTGAATCAGATGATTAATTGGGTAACATAATGATATAGGTAAATTCAGTTAGCCTTATTCTGTTACAGAACAACGGTAATACTTCCAATCTAAATACTTTTGCTGCCAATTAACAGTAAATAAATAATTAAGTTAGAATAATCACGCATTAGGGATTAGGGGTGTTGCACATAGTGTTGCGATTTGTGCATGTAGACAGTTGTGGTCCTTACCTATAGTTACCCTGCGGGTCAAGTTTAGGATTCGATACCATGATTTTATAATGGCTGGAGCACCTAGGCAAGACGGACCTATATTCCAGCTTTAAGAGGGCTAGGCTACCATTATTACTGAGTTGTTACTTAGGGAGGAGTTTAAATAGAGGACGTATTGTCTTTACTGCACCTCCCCCACCTGCACCAACTCAGGGGCCACCATTACCACATGTACTAGGTGCTCCTCAGTCGCCTGACAGTTTAGCGTCATCGGGATCGGGTGAGGTTCACGTAGATGTGGATCTCCCTAACACCCTAGAGGTAGTAGAGCTAAGCTCTAACGATGAGCCCATAGAGGACCCTGAGGACAATCTAGATGCAAAGGAGGACCCAGTGTAGTGGGAGTAGCAGGCTGATCACGAGGTTGATTATGCAAAGCTGGGAGCATCAGACAACAGTTTTGACTCAAGTGATGATCCTAAGGATGAGTTTGACTTAGGCTACGATCCATCTAGGGATCGTTAGGTGTGTTTACGAGCTGACTTTTTAGTTAGCTCATATTTTAAGCCCCACATATATTTAGTACGGCTAGTCAGATTGATGAATTTTGTGCAATTTATGGGATTGTATAGAGTTAGACAAATCCTTTCAGCTATGTTGATTGGTCCTGCCTTTCTTTTGGGTATGTAGTGGACTTAGTTTGCTAGGGCTATGTAATGTTTTAGTTAGGAGGATGGGCAAGGGCTTACCTTGGGCAAGTAGCTTGATGTAATATTTGAACCATGTTAGCTTGTGTATGTTGTGTATACTTATCATATATGTTGGTTGTAGTTAACTGATTGAATTACTCTTTTTAATGTATAAGTAGAATGTCTGAAACTGTGCAAAACAATATGGAGACCCACATAGGAGATGATTTAGATCATGATCAAGGGTCAACTGCTCAAGCTTTGTTTAATACGCCACCAAACCTTAGTGGAATGCCCCCGATTCCCCCTAAGTTAGCTAGTAATATTAGAAATCCTAACTACTAGTCGACCTTGGTATCTGAATTGATGAAACGAATTCACCCAATAACTGCCAAAAACCCTCCTAAAGATGATAAACTAGCGAATAGGGTAGCACGATACAACCCTAAAGTTTATAATAGAAAGTACTACCTAGTGGGGCTAGAGGAATGGATAAGAGGAATGGAGAACATTTTTACAATAGCAGAGGTTCCAGATGAGAAAAAGGTGAGTATTGGGACATTTTATGTAATTGGGGTAGCTGACATTTGGTGGAACACTATGAAGGATAGGTTGTTAGACCTAAATTCACTTAGGGTAAATTCCGGGAAGAATTGAGAACCAAATTTTACCCAATCGTGGTTCAATGGTAGAAAGAAAAGGAATTTATGGAATTGAGAATGAGCGGAAGTATCACGATCACGGTAATGTAATATGCTAGTAACTTTACATAACTATCCAGGTTTGTCCTTGAGTTTATGTCATCTAAAAGACTTAAGATGAGGAGATTTGAAGAGGGTCTAGCTTTTTATATTCGTAATCAGCTAACTGGTCAACCAATCTTTACTTACCAAGAGTTATATGAGCGAGCAGCTAAAGTGGAACGAGTGAAGACTAAGTTCAAGGTTCTGAACCCGATTAATCAAAAGTAAAAAGGGATCGAGCGGGGAGCTCTGAGCGAGAGTGTAAACTAGAAGAAGCCTACTCTCGCTCCTTCTAAGAGTCATCCTGCAAGTCCAGTAGAGCCCTATGGGAAATGTGGAAGAACTAACCACACAAATTCTAAATGTCAAATGGGAACTAATAATTGTATGTGGTGCAGTAGCCTAGAACGTCTCATTGTTGCCTATCCTCGAATGCTGAAAGCTGTAGATAACGGCACAGCAAAATCCTTGGTCCTACCTCACTAAGGGCCTCTACCTCCAAGGCCTGTAGCAGTAGTAATGGTGTATGTAGTAAGCAAGAAGGATGCCGCCACCTCTGCTATGGTGGTTACTAAAGCTCTTTTTTTAAATTCACAGCCATTTTATGTATTGTTTGATTTGGGTGTCACCCATTCCTTTATATCTACCCGATCTACCATGCAATTGAACCTTAAGAATAAGAAAAAAAGCTGAACCTTGAGGTTCTGTATTGATTACAGAGAGCTGAACAAGATCAGCATAAAAAACAAATACCCTTTGTGCCAAATAGATTATTTATTTGATCAACTGCAAAGAGCAAGATTCTTTTCCAAGATTGATTTGAGGTATGGATATCATCAGCTTAAGATTAAACCTGAAAACATCTATAAAATTGCATTTAGGGCTAGATATGGTCACTATGAGTTCATGGTGATGTCCTTTGGCCTATGGATCTTATGAATAGAGTTTTCAGACCCAATTTAGACAAGTTTGTGGTGGTATTTCTAGATGACATCTTGATATACGCTAAGGACATATATCAACATACTGCACTTTTGAGGACAATTTTGTAGGCCTTAAGGGAACACCAATTATATGGTTAATTGGAGAGCAGTAAATTTTGCTTAGAAGAAATGGTATTTTTAGGTCATTTAGTTTCAAAGCAAGGTGATGTATATTTTCGGAGGAAAAAACTCACAAAAACATAAACAATTGACTATCAAAGAAATGAAGATGATGAAACCAAAATGCAAAGATGAAACACATGAAATACTTACTTCCACAAGCTTCAAACTCACAAGGATGATGATGAAAAACCGAAAGCAAGAAAGAAAACAAAAACTTGGATAATCAAGTGAACTTTCAAGGGATAATCCGAGGAGCCACCCTTAGAGAAACACTTGGGCAATCTTTTTAGACCAACTAGTTATAGAATTTAATCACCTTCTAGTTGAGATAAAGAGACCTAGAGACCCACTTGAGTTGCCAAGCTCAAGATACAACACCAGGATTTTAATGAGGAGAGAGTTCACAAACTCACACTTTTCATATACTCAAAAGTCTGATTCATTGATTGATTAATGATTCTCAACTATGGACCTTATATAGTAAAGGCCTTACACAATGAAAAGACATAGAAAACAACTGAAAAGCAAGTGAGTATGCTACATGCTATATTCGGATAAATCAAGGCCGAAGAGGTGTGTTCCTTGATGTTGTTGGTGTGAAATGAGTGTAGCATCAAAGGCAATGCATGAATCTATAATTCCCACATTATTTGGCCTTGCAAGAGGAGGGAGGACACGCTTTATGAGGAGGCATAAGCAGCATGAGCCGTAATCACAAGCATTCACACACCTTCACGCGCTTTGCATTAAATGCATTCACAGCCGCAACAACCCCAACTTCAAACAGCCATAACGCTTTGATTATGGCTCCAAATTCGATGATTCTTGGTTCATTGGAAACCTTAGGATGTCTAGTTTCCAGGGGATGTGGTTTCATCACATTTGGATCATCCGTTCAAACATTATGGGCCAAAGAGTGGAGACTGTCCAAAACTGGGCTGCATTTGGATATCCGATTTTGTGGGCTGAACTTGACCTAGCAAATGACCTCCAAATGACTTGAAAAAGGTCTTGTTGGAAATATAAGATCTCAAGCTTTACGGGGGTGGTGCGTTCAGGAAATCCCCACTTTATTAGCTGGTCCAAAAGGAGTGACGAAACCGAGCCAGTTTCTGGTCGAATCTGCCCACATTATGTCCGAATGCTCCATGGTGTTTATGACCCAAGTATGCATGTTATTGACTTCCTTGGAGCATAAATAGATGTGTAGGCTATCTGGTTGCTCATCCAAGGCTTGATCTTTGATGGTCCCCATCACCTTTGAATAAGGCACTTTGAAGTTTGAATAAAACTCCATAAAGTGTCTTTTGTCATGAAATTCAAACAATGGGACCGAATAAGGGCCTTGCCATGCATGAATTTGTTTGAAGCTTGTCCCCAATAAAGTTGAGTTGAAAGAATAAAAATGATACCCTTGGAAATATACATCAAAAGGGGTTAAGGATGACCTCCAGAAGGCCAAAGCAATTACAAAGTGGCCAAGGCCCACCAATGTCACTGAGATTATAAGTTTCTCAAGCTTAGCTGGCTATTACCGAAGGTTTGTGAAGGATTATTCAAAGATTGCATCTCCCCTGACAAATTTGTTGAAGAAAGTCAGTAAGTTTGAGTAGACTGAGAAGTGTGAAAGGGCATTTCAAGAATTAAGGCAATGATTAACTACTGGCTCAATCCTAACATTACTAATGGAAGGTAAAGAGTACATTATCTACACTGATGCATCGAAGAACGGGTTGGGTTGTGTTCTGATGCAAGAAGATAAAGTGATAGCTTATGCCCCCCAACAGCTAAAGCTTTATGAGAGACACTACCCTACTCACGATCTGAAACTAGCGGCTATGGTCTTTGTACAGAAAATTTGTAGACATTATTATATGTAGTATCCTATAAGATCTATATTTATCATCAAAGTTTGAAGTATATCTTTACTCAGAAGGATCTTAATTTGGGACAAAGGCATTGCCTAGAATTGCTTAAAGATTATGACTTGTAGATCCAATATCACCCAAGTAAGGCGAATGTTGTGGTAGATGCCTTAAGTAGGAAGATACAACATAACTTGGACACTATAGTAATTACTCAGTTGAACCTCTTGAAAGAGTTTAAGTGCTTGGGCCTTGAACTAGTGTCACATGGGCAAGTACGTGTTTAATTATCAGCACTTACATTATAGCCTTCTATAGTGGAGGAAATTCGAGTGAACCAAGAAAGTGATCCTGAACTCCAAAGGATAAAGAAAAATTTTAAGAGAGGGAAGTCGCATGGGTTTGTTGTACATGAAGATAGGACCTTTGCAATTTCAGAATTGCCTATATGTACCTAAAAATGAACAATCAAGGAAGAAGATCTTGGAGGAGGCTCACAACACCCGATACTCGATCGGTGCATCCAAGAGGCACCGAGATGTATAGAAACTGGAGGGAATACTTCTGGCGGAATAACATGAAGAAGGAGATCGCAAAGTATGTAGACAAGTGTCTAATTTTCAAAAGGTTAAAGCTATGCATCAACATCCTGTGGGTGAACTACGACCTTTAACAATTCCTACTTGGAAATGGGACTCCATCTCAATGGACTTCATCATGGGATTACCTATTTTTGCTTCAGAGAAGAATGTCGTATGGGTAATAGTTTATCGACTGACTAAATCTACCCATTTTCTACCAATTTGAGATACTTAGGGAGTTTAAAGACTAGCCCAGTTGTATGTTAATGAGATAGTTTGTTTACATGGGATTCCCTCAAACACAGCATCAGATAGAGATCAAAGATTTCAAGCTCATTTTTTTAAAGCACTTCAAAACGCCTTTGGAACCAAATTGAATTTTAGCGTCTCTTATCATTCTTAGACTAATGGGCAAACTAAAAGAGTGAATCAAATTCTATAAGACAAATTAAGAGCTTGTGTATTGGAGTTCCAAGGGGAAATAGGAAGATGACTTACCATTGGTGGATTTTCTTACAACAATATTTACCAGTCTACCATTCAAATGGCCTTGTTTAAGGCTCTCCATGGAAGGAAATGTAGAGCCCCTTTGTCTTGGAATGACTTAGATGATGCATTGATCTTGGGCCCATAATTAATCCAAGAAACTACTGAAACGATAAGGAAGATTTGAGAGTATATTTGTGCTACACAGAGCCCACAAAAAAGTTGTGCCTATAAAAGAAGGGGGCCTTTGGACTTGTAGGTAGGGTAAGGTCTTTCTGAAGGTTTCGCCAACTAAGGGTATTAGGAGGTTTCAACTACGAGGCAAATTGAGTCGAAGATTTATTAGACCATGTTAAGTTATTGAAAAGTTAAATCACATAGCTTACTAACTGGATCTTCCTGTGGAACTCGAACACGTACATAACGTGTTTCATGCCTCGCAACTTAGGAAGTACATTCCAAATCCAGACCATGTTATCGTAACTGAGCCCATTGAAGTCACTGAGGATCTAGTGTACAAAGACCGCTCAGTTCAAATAATAGATCGCAGGATTAAATAACTATGCAACAAGCAGATACCCTTAGTCAAAGTACTTTTGTCAAATCATACCTCCTCAAAAGCCACTTTGGAAACCGAGGAAGAAATGAAAGCCAACTGCCCACACCAATTTGAGGTAATCCTGTATTTTTGTGGCAAAGTTCATAAGTTACGAGTATGCAACTCTTTAAGCAGGGAAGGTGTTCAACCAGAAATTATAACATTTTATACCCTTTTAATGTCTAATAATTGCTCGAAATAAATTATTAAATTAGGACTTTAATGTTGTTTTGTTTATTTTGTAGGAATTGAAAATAAAATTGAAAAAAGGTAAATAATTAGCTTAAAATGAAGTGTGGATCAATTGGGAGCTGAAGAAGGAAGAATGAACCAGAGAAAGAAAATGAAAGACAAAGAACCAAGCCCAATTCAACCTAGTTTTCCTGAGGTTCAGCCCAGTGCCCTCTCCTTAACTTCTCTCCCATTCCTTTCTCTCTCTGTGGGCCAGCCCGCACGTTTCCTTCCCCCTCCTTATTTCCTAGCTTTCCCTCTTCTCTCTTCAGGCCTGTTTTCTCTTTCCAGGTCGTGGCCTGCACCCCCAAGGCCAATCCTTTGCTCCTTCTCATTTTTGCGGCCCATTCACCCTTGCTGCTACTTTATCTTCTTCAACTCTCCTCTACTTTAACCGCCCCATTAAATCTTTCCTTTCTCTCTGTCCATCAAATGGGCATTGAAGACAGGCTATCAAGCATTTAAGCAGTTACAAGAGTGAGGGCAAGAGCTTTAATTTGTGATTAATTGCAAGTTGAAGTTATGTATTTTGGGCTTAAAAAGGAGGCATCAACTTTGAATGAGATGAGGAGATTAGGTTTGTTTTTCAAGTTCTCTTCCTTGCTTTTGTTTCTATTTTATTTTTACATTTTGATTTAGATTCTCAAAATTATTGTGATTAATTTCAATTTAGTTGGATCCAAGAGAAATTTTTGGGGATTGGCGTTTAAATTGTAAGCTCCCAATTCAATTTGGCTCTACTCATGTTGCTCTGTTTGAATTTCTTGTGAGTTGTTCGATTTCAACGGTTAACAAGTGCCCCTTAATTCTTGATTCTGCCTGCTTTGGTAGATTTATTAACTTCGGTATTTGATTTTTATTGATTTTAGTTAACCAAAATCGTTTCGTTGGAATAACAATTTGATTTTGGTTCTTGTTAATTTAGCATCTAAATTAGAATTCTAGCAAGCTAATTTCATAATACATCCTTATGGAATGACCCTCAAGTGCTATAACGAAAATTGTGCGCCTGCGGTTTAAACTTATTATAATTAAAAATTACGACAAGTTTTTTGGCACCGTTGCCGGGGATGGATTTTGTGAAATTAGGAATTGATTCATAGTCGAGTCGTTTGAGTCGTTTTTGCTTTCATTTCGTATTTTTGATCTTTGATTTTATGTGTTTATTTAGTTTTAGTTGTTTTGGATTAGTTTAGATTTCTTTTGTTTTGGATTTTTTTAATTAGAGTTTATATTTTGATTTTTATTTTGGACCAGTTAATTTTGGTTTTTACTGATTATTTGCTGCTAAAAAAAAACAGAACTAATAGTTTCAGATTCAGTGATCGACAGACCTGAAATTGACAAAATATTATCAGCGTAGGTTTTTCTATATATTTACTTTCTGTTTTAATTTTTCGGTTTTCTTCTGGTCTGAATTTTTTTGAGATGATATTTTTGGTAGATTCCTCATGATTTTTACAGTGTGAATTTTTGTGGAATTTTTGGAACTGTCTAGAATATTCTGTCATTTTTGGAATTAATTTTCTGTTTGGATTTTTCTGCTTTGGGGACCGAAAAATTTGGAAAAAAATATATTTATGTTCCTTATGAATGTGTGGAATTTGGTGTATATAGAGTTCTGATTTTATGAGTTTTTCTTTTGTTATATTTTATTTTTCGCTTTTATTTTGTTTTAAGTTTTTGATTTAAGACAATGGTGTACAAGCTTTGTGTATGTGCTCCTCTTTGGTTTTTTGTGCTAGGTCAATTCTTGTTGATTAAGTCTTTTGTGTTTTTCCTTTCTTTTTGTAATATAGTTTTATTTTTGTCAGTCTATTTTGTGTGGTTAATTGAATTATTTAAGTCTCTTGTTTTTGTTTTTTTCATTATTTTGTAATTAGTGTCCTAGAAATATTTTCTTTCCTTTAAAAAAACCAAGAAAAACAAATTGAAAATCCAAAAAAATTAAAAAATTCTTAAAATTAGAAAAAAGATATTCAAGAATACCAGTTTTCAATTTCCACAATTCGAACATGAACATTTCTGGAGTTATTTATCGAGACTTAATGATTATTGTGTTCAATTGAATCAAAATTTTGAAAAATGAAAAATTTGTGAGGTCATCGTTGTGGGTCTAAATGCTTGATTTCGGCGTTATGTTGAGTTTATTTGTCCTGGAGGTGTACTACGATTATTAACTAGAACTCAAGATGAGGTATGAGATTTCTTTGAAAGACTAGCTTGGGACACTTATGCATTTGACCAAGCTAGAGGAACCTTAGAAAATCCTATTCATGGTGAGTTTGATTTTCCTATTAATCCTTACCACCGGGATCACTTTAGGGACTTACATGATTCGTCTTACTCTATGTGCCTCCTGTTTTGAGTGATTACTGTGAATCTTTTGGTCATGGTACTTGTAATTGTCCATATCGCGATTATGTTGATGCTACATGTGCAAGTGTTGAAAGACAATTAATGAAATGACTGATAAAATGGTGGAAACTATGAAACAGAGAATTACTGAATATTCTTATTGTTTCAATCATAGTAGGGAGGATATTAATTTGCTTGAGCCTGACTCTAGTTTAGGATCTCCTATACATAAAGTTAGTCTTTATGATGATTTTGAGCCCTCTTATCTTGCTAGGCCTAACTTGAATGATGCCATGCCTTTGCCTAGCCTAGAACAAGAGAGTGACCTCCCTCTGTCTCTATCCCCTGACCTTGCACCCGCACCTAGCTCATATAAGGACATCACTGAAGATTTCTTAATTTATGCTGACACATTTGCAGTGGGTAAACAATTCGACAATACTAGTGAGTTAGATATGAGCATCACACCTAACATTGAATATCATGATATAGATGAGTTAGAAGCTATTTATTTACAGGAGTCGCATGAGGGGAAAGTTGAGTGCACTATTTTAGAATTAGATGACGCTATTCTTTCTCTAGAATATGAATTCTTTTCAGGTGGGTTTGATATCAATGAAGGCCTTGATGAGGGCTTTTGTGTTGAATATGAATCCTTCTCTTTTGACCCCATCATTACTGCCCTCCCCTTTGAATCTTGCAAATCTAAATTTGTTGAGTCTAAGAATATTGCCACTAACAATTTTGACTTAGATCATACTCTTGTGCATATTGGACTTAAAGGACTTGTGAACTTTGGACCCATTCTTTTGCCTAGACTGCTCATTCATAATGACATAATTTCTAGGCAAATGAGCTATATGTTGGTTCGTTATGAGTATGTTTATCCACTTTCTATTTGGGCCCAACAATTTGACAAGTTAAAACGGGCCCTTACCTACGTTGCATTGATATGTTGGATGTACTCTTTCTAGCGTCAACGCTTTAATTTTCATTGTCGAAATCTTATTGAGAGTTGGTCTTCTTTGTTTGATAAGCTACTTCATGCGCTTATGAGTTTTGATTTGAGTTGCAATGTTTCGATTAATATGGAGTAGCTAATGCTCCATGGGCCTCTATCTAAGCAAATTTGAGGAGGCTATAGCTTAGGTGTTCTTCTGCAC
The DNA here is from genome assembly GCA_017589665.1 of Selenicereus undatus. Lineage (NCBI taxonomy): Eukaryota > Viridiplantae > Streptophyta > Magnoliopsida > Caryophyllales > Cactaceae > Selenicereus > Selenicereus undatus. Next base: position 36,306,022 of record JACYFF010031956.1, on the reverse strand, counting down.
CTGACCTGGTACAAAGGTTCCTCTTTATCTCCTCCTTTTATTTTGTTTTCTTTTGTAAATATTTGTTGCATTGTTTTATTTTTATTATTTTCTTTTTGAGTTTAGAGTTATGTCATTTTTCTTTCTTTTTTAGTCATGTTTTCTTTTGTATATACATTCATATTTTGAGTTTTTATGTTTACTTTCACTCGCAATGAGGACATTATGACATTTATTTGTGGGGCTGGGGAAACTTTCTTTCAAAAACAGAAAATGAAATTTAAAAAATCCAAAAAGAGTTTTGCTTTGTTTTGGGGAGTTTCTGTACTATTTCTGATTTATTATGTTCTCTTGTGTCGTTAATGTTCAGTTGTATATGGATGTGGTGTGCATTGATAGAACTTACTCCTAAAGTGTGATATTTGTATACGATCCTAACCCCCAACATTATTTCTAGGCAAGCTTGACTTTGGAGGACAACCCGTGAGATATTGAGCCTTATGGACTAATTCATCAATTTATACTCACAATTTTCTTTCATGTGTGTCTCTTCCATGATTACAACTCTAGAACTTGCTTTGATTCTCTTTGAAATCACATTTCTAAGCAATCTTTCTTTTCTTTTTTTTTTTGGTGAGTCACATAGCCAAACCGCCACCCTTATGTTGAATGTTTTACCCTTTGTTAGCCTACTTGAGCCTTGACTGTTTTTGTTGCCAATCCTTCATTTTAGCCCTTGCCCTAAACACATTTTATACCCCTAAGCCAAGGCTAATAAGGCAACACTTCTTTATGTGGTGGGTAGCTTTTGGCTATTTTATGAATTTTGTGGTTGACTTTGGTATATGAGGGTATGTATCATGGTGGTCATTTGGAAATTGAGTTATTTTGTTTTTGTACATGCCATTCAATCATTTGGTTGAAAAAAAAAGGGCGAGAAAAATGAAAACACATTGAAAAAAAAGATTTTAAGAAAGAAAAAAAGTTGAAAAGGAAAACAATTCAAGAAATTCCAAAAGTCTTTTGAATAAGAGTGTTTGGCATGGACGTATCATTGTATACTCATTTCCAATTATTGACTTTGATGGGCTGTGTTCTTATTTAGTGTGCTGAGAAAGTGTGTGCTCATTATAATTGATGTGAGCATTGGTTGCTCATTAGCTACGGCTTTTAGCTCCTCACTTTTCCCCAAATCATTTGTCCCTCTCTTACGCTTAACCTTTAGCCCCATTACAACACTAAAAAGTCCTCTTGAGTATTATTTTGCATATTGCATTTTAGTGATGGAGAATTGAGAATCTTAGCAAGCCTATAGTAGTTTGTTTGATTGGAAGAGAGTTCAGTGAACCTTGCGATATTTTAAACACATGAGTGGGAGTATTTTATATGTCCCTAAAGTAAGGTTCTACCAATCTTGTTTGTACATAATTTCTAAGTGTGGTGAAAGATTGCGTATAGATGTCATCAGTGGGGATTAAGGATTTTTTTATGTGCACATTGCCTTCATATGTGATCCAGTGCTTTGGTTGCTTGAGTGATGTGGTTGATTGGAATGTGTGTAGATATTTTTCTCCAGTGTCGTATATATAAGTTTTTGAAAAATCAAAAAGATTTTCGATTTTGTTTTTTGTTTTCTTTTATAGATTTTGTGGGTATATCTTCTGCAAACCCTCACAAGACCTTAGTCATCCACTAGGGGTAACCTGAGGGTTTAAAGGGCTTGTTGCACATGCTAAGTACAACCGTCATTCCTACGAAAGTGAGTTAGGGTTTTGTTTTTATTTTTCTAGTATTCATTAATTTATTTTATTCTGAGCCAAACTTAGGTGTGAGGGTATTTGTTCAACCAAAAATTATGATATTTTATACCCTTTTATTGTCTAATACTTGCTTGAGATAAATTACTAAATTAGGATTTTAATGTTGTTTTGTTTATTTTGTAAGAATTGAAAATAAAATTCAAAAAAGCTAAGTAATTAGCTCAAAATGAAGCTTGGATCAATTCAGAGATGAAGAAAGAAGAATGAAGCAGAGAAAGAAAATGAAAGACAAAGAACCAAGCCCAATTCGGCCCAGTTTTCCTGAGGCCCAGCCCAACACCCTCTCATTCCCTTCTCTCAAATTCCTTTCTTTCTCTTTAACCCATCCCCCTCCTTCTTTCCCATTTTTCCATCCTCCCTCTTCAATCCTGTTTTCTCTTTCCAGGCCGCGGCCCACATGCCCAAGCCCAATCCTTTGCTCCTTCCCATTTCCAACCCATTCACCGCTACTGCTACTTCATCTTCTTTAGCTCTCCTCAACTATTACCTCCCCATTTAATATTTCTTTTCTCTGTCTCCATCAAATAGGCATTCAAGAGAGGCTATCTAGCATTTCAGCAGCTACAATACTAAGGGCAAGAGCTTTTGTAGTAGTCCGACCCTAAATTCTGTTTACTAATTTCATGTCATTAACCCATGTGATTGAGTTCATTTCATTCACATCATTTCTTTTTTTATATTCCCATCTTTTTATTATTCTCATTTGGATATTTCTAACGGGCCCTTACTTTACAATTCGGGGATTGCTTCTCGGCAATTTTGGAAATTGAGTTAGGCCTTGATATTTAAGAATTTAATATTTAAAATTATTTTTCATGGCATCACAACCATTTATCTCAATTTTTAAAAAAAAATTTAAAAAAAATTCGTAAATGCACTCGGTTTCAGTTTTTCGCCAAACTCGAGCCCGTTTAAAGCCGATTTCGGTGCGGCAAGACTTGATCCTTATTTCTTTAGCTAAACCCTCTTAATTAAGCCATAATCCAAGCATGACATTATTGACTTTTCCACCTTAATTTTCAGCCAAGTAAATTGCATATAAATGGTCAAAAATTTTCATTTTAACTCATTCTCCACCAAGCTTGCTAGAGACTTTCTCTCTCTTCCCTCTTCTCTTTCTCTCTCTACACGGCTGGAGCAGCAGCAAAACCACCATCTTAGCCACCTTTAAATCACCAAAAAACCACAAAACATCCACCCCCCACCACCCCTCTTACTTCCTCAAGCATCTAAGATCATTTTAACCTCTTTTGCTAGCACAAAGTGAGTGTTCTTACACCTCTATGCTGATTTTGTTTTTGATCTTTGATCTTGTTGGTTTTTGTTCTTTATTTTGGTTGTATTAATGATGGATTAAGTTGTTTTTGTGGTATTAAGAATCACCTTGTTGAGGATTTATGGTGGAGTTGATTTTGGATGAAGTTAGGGTTAGGGTTTCATCTTGGGTATGCAAGCTTCTTGTTCAAGTGATATTTATGGCTTGTTTTCTCCATGTTTTTGCTTATCTTTTAATGTATTGAAGTTTATTATGGTTTTTATGATGTCTTGGAAAGATGAGATGGGATTCAAGTTGACCCAAAGTTAGGGTTTTATCCATGAATGCATGGTTTGGACCAAATTTGTGTTAAACTTGAAGTATGTGTTTATGTGCCTAGAAAGTAAGCCTTGTTCGATATATATATGAAGTGAATTTGAGTGTGGTGATCTTGTATGATGTTGGGATGTACCATAGTGTGCTTACATGCTCTTAAGAAAGAGTTTAAGTTGAGGTTTGGTGTGAAAAAGTGAGAGAACACCTAAATCAGTGAGGCTGGAAATTTCAGTGAAAAAGGACGAACTTTGGAGCAAAACTGGTAATGATTGGCCAGGAAAAAACTTCTGAGTTTTGGTCGGTGGATAGGTCCGGATGTTAGATTTAAAATGACTCTTGAATCGCCTTAATCCGAGGTTTGTGGAGGAAGTTATGGCTATTTTACTGAACCTGGGCAGAATGGACAGAATGGTTGTTTTTAGCACCAAAAATTGACATGTTGTTGTTCTAACCCCATTTTATGAAACCTGTCATAGGAATCCGGTTATGTGCCCTTCAGGAAAGTTCTAGAGGACTTCCTAAGCTGTTTATATTGGGGTCTTACGTCTCAGTTGGAGGTCGGGAGTATAAGTTGTGGATTATTCATCCCGTACCTCGTCATAAACCCTACCCTCTAAACTCGCTACCGTGCTTTAACTTGGAATTTCCATACTTTATTTAACTTTATCAGTTTTATAATCCTTTTCTATTTAACTAATTAACACAAATTCTTTATAAGCCTTTTCTATTTAAGGGTATCCATTGTACTAATTTTATGCCTGTAATGATTTTGAACAGCATCAAGGCCTAAGCTCTCATCCTCTCCATCTTAGTACATCTATTTAATCTGTGAACTAACTTTTAAAGACCCCAGGTACGTTCATTGACTGTATCTTTAGAAATCAGCACGTATTTATCGAAATTATAATGTTTTGGTAAGTACATCAATGAATCAATTGAACCAGTGATTTATCACATAATTAGTGACCCCATCAGTTATCAGTTACAGGGCTTTTCCCTTCAGTTACCCGCGCGGCTTCAGGTCAGGTCTTCCGGTCGGCTTGGCAGGTGTACACCTATACATAGATCGTAACGGTTACTAAGGGGTGCACTAACAGATAATAATTGGCAATTTAGTTTTATATACATCTCATTCCCAGTTTTAAAATCAAAATGAATTGCAAAGCGGACCCTCATAATTTCTTTCCCCATTGAATCTTTATCAGTACAGGGATGCATGTCCTGAGCTTTGGCTCACAGTTTGAAATGTTTTTATGTTTTGTTTTAGGAAAATGCTCAGTAAACCGCTCTCAGGCGGGCAGGGAGGCTGAAGGTGATAAATAAATCAGGACCGTCCCTATGATTGGCGGATAGAAGCGCTAAGATGTTTTCATGCCTTTTTGTGGTGCATTTTGGTGTCCCAGTTGTATATCTGAACTGCAATATGTATTTTATTGTTATAATTGTAAGCTCAAGCTGGGTTATGTATGATGTAACCCTGGGAAGTTAGAATCATTCCCTTGTGTTGTTAAATGTTTCGATTACTCGTAATGCCCTCTAAGGATATACTTTGATTTTATGGTTAAACTTTCATATTTTAGACAAGCCTTGTCCTTGCGGACGGTGGTAACGCCCATCCATGGAGTTCTTGATGTTCAGCTATGATTTATGTGTTATTGGGGCATTACAACTTTAATTCATGATTAATTGCAAAGTTTAAGTTATGTATTTTGGGCTTAAAAAGGAGGCATCAAGTTCGAATGAGAGGAGGAGATTAGGTTTATTTTTCAAGTTCTCTTCCATGCTATTGTTTTTATTTTATTTTTAGATTTTGATTTAGATTCTAAAAATTATTGTGATTAATTTCAATTTAGTTGAATCCAAGCGAGATTTGTGGGGAATGGCGTTGAAATTGCAATCTCCCTGTTCAATTTGGCTCCACTCATGTTGCTCTGTTCGAACGTCTTGTGAGTTGTTGAATTTGTACGGTTAACAAGTGCCCCTTAATTCTTGATTCTACTTGCTTTGGTAGATTTCTCAACTTTGGTATTTGATTTTTATTTTCCTAATTTCAATCAACAGAAATCATTTTTTTAGAATAACAATTTAATTTTGGTTCTTATTAATTTAGCTTCTAAATTAGAATTCTAGCGACCTAATTTCATAATACATCCTATGGATCGACTCTTAAGTGCTACAATGACAACTGTGCACTTGCGGTTTAAACTTATCATTATTAAAAATTACAACAGAAGGTTGTAATAGTCCAACCCTAAACCATGTTTATGCATTTAACTAAGCCATGGTATTAATTTTCTTGCATCTATTCATTGCATTTACTCATTCAGGTTGGCAAAACATTCAATTAGGCCCCACTTTGCAATTCGGGTTTTAGTCATAGTAAAATTTCAGGTGAATCGATAGTAGGCCCTGATAAATATGGTTCAAGAGACTAAATTCACTACCAAAAATGCGACTTATGCCAACAGCATTGATTTGTTGGCAAAGAGTCAATTTATTGTTGGAAATGGCTATGTGAACCGAAATATTTTTGTTGGTTCTTTGTGTTGATAAGGCTATTTCCGATAGAAAATTGCATTCTGTTTTGAATGTTAAATGATACCAACAAAAATTGATATGTTAACGTTTCTGTTGGCATTGCTTATTCCAACAATTTTGATCTACTGACATTAGCATTCCAAATAGGAATGAATCTGTTGGCATTTCTGCTGGCATTGCTTATGCCAAGAATTTTAATTTGTTGGCATTATTATTCTGAATACAAATCTTTGTGCATAGATATGTTTTGGTGTCACCATTGCCAACATATGCTTACTGTTGGTGTGGCAATTTCTAACTTTAAGAAATTCCATTGGCATTTGTTTTATCCCCACACGATTGTTGTTACCGTCGGTGTTGCATAGAACTTAATTGTTGAAAATTATTTTTATTTTTCAATCAATGTCATATTAAATTGATATACATGTTACTGCTGGTACCATTTTATACAATACATAAGCATGTAACTACTAGGATATAAACATTCAAGTAGTTAGACAAATAAATAATATTCAATCATACGTCTAACTACTGATGATAATGCATCTGGAGTTCAACATCATGTATCTCCGAAATAAATTGTTATATGAAAATTGGAAGAAAATGTGCATGATTAAAAAAGAAAAGAAAATGGTATCTAATATTGTATGAGTCCATTGCTTGTAATTAGTATCAAACGAATGCCTAGCATCATTGAAATGGTTCTTAATCATGCATCTTCATCATCCAACACAAGTTCCTCTTCACCTAAAGGTGAACCATGCATGTACAATGGAAAATCCTTCTCAAACTCTTGCCAAAAAGAACGATCAGCTTCCTCATCTTTAATACTTCCATATTCTGCTCTTCTAAGTTGAGACTGACCTTATAACAACATTTCGTTGTATAAATAGTTATCCAATTAAGTGATTTCACTAAAGAATAAATGCCTCAACATTAGACTACTTCAATAATGTGGAGAAAATATTTTCAGACATTACCTTAAGTAAAAGTAAGTCCCCCATCACCCTTCAGACCCAATCAACTACCCTCTCTGCCTCATGCTAAGCCCTTTCAACCTTTTCTTCTATCTCTTCCACTTGTAATGTCATATTCTTCAAGTCCTCTTCTACCTTAATTCTTTTTTTCTCTTTCATTGGCCAATGCACATCTCTTTTCATGAGAACGCGACACCTTGACACCTAACCCATAAGTTTTTGCATAGCCATTTTTATCTGCGCCAACAATTTCCTCTTATATCTTATCTCGCACAGCTTTATCTGATCTAGAATTGTCTGGTAATCCATCTAATTTTGTTCAAATTGCATCCTCTATAAGATTATACCACATCAGCTAATGTAATTATACAAAATTCTTATGTATATGTGCAAAATTACGAAAAACTCAAAGAAAAAGGGGAAGCAAGTGGCACACAAGTGCTGCAGCAGATGCATCCCCAAGCTTAGCTTCTAGCCATTTTGGTTTATGGGTAGCCTCAAATAACTCAAGCTTATCTGGTCCCTTGATCTCTTTTGTCTATATGTGAGAAAAAAAACAAATATTAAAGTATATACATACAGCATCTTGAAGACGTAGTTAATGTAATTAGAAACTTATTTGAAATACTAACATGTATGAAATGAATAATTAAAGGAGTTACCATTTCCTGACATAGCCTTGTGAAGCTCTTACTTCCACCATAACGAGACATTTCATAATTAGCTTGGTTTTCCAAATTTATCTCAGCTCGAGCCTAAATTAAATTCACAATGATGGTATTATTTTCAAATGTACATATGATTATTCATGAAAATAAGGAAATACCACTTACTCATCCTGGAGTAGATGCCCAAAATTGAATTGCATTTCTCCATTGGACCTTAGGAATAATTGTTGGTCTAGAATTCCGAGCGTCATCAATAGACTTCCCGCTGAATTTCTCCCTTTTTAATTTGCCCTTGTTCCACCTCCAACTAGCGTCTAATGTCTCCCTGAACCATTGTCTCGGCTCTTTTCCTTCGGGGAATTTGAATGACCCCTACTCCACATATATCCATTTTAAGAAATAAAATAAATAGTATACGTGCACAAAAGTATTTATGAATTTGAGATAAATAAACATATTACCACTAAATTTAGTATTTTATACCTACACAATGTTCCAAATATGTTCTATTCTATCTTCTCCAATTTTCCTAAAGTCAATGCAATCAATTGGCATGATCCTTGGATCCCTTGCGAGGACATCGATAAATAAATAGTATGTGTGCGCCAAAGTATTTATGAATTTGATATAAATAAACATATTACCACTAAATTTAGTGTTTTATACCTGCACAATGTTCCAAATATGTTCTATTCTATCTTCTACAATTTTCATAAAGTCAATGCAATCAATTGGATTGATCCTTGGATCCCTTACAAGGACACCGATAAAGGAAGGCAATTTCCTTACTTCATTATTGTCTGGTTGGCTAAAGTTATCCACTGATATATATATATATATATATATATATATATATATATATATA
>JACYFF010031956.1:36270149-36297184 GCA_017589665.1 Selenicereus undatus | reverse complement strand
ATATATATATATATATATATATATATATATATATATATATATATTGGTTCCTTTGGTGGCTTTAGTTTGTTGCATCCATGCTACTTTGTGGTGTTCATGATGATATCCTCTGATATATTTTATTTACACCACGAGACAAACAAAGAAAAATTAACCATGATAACAAACAACCAGAGAACACTATCTAAAATAGCAAACCATAAATTAGCTACACCTATACAACAAAAATGGCATAATGGTTTAGGGTAGCATCCCTTATATCTCTCAATTTGGTTTTCCTTTACAAAAATAAGATATAGCACTACCAAAACACATACTCTAGGAGAAAGTTGCAGTCATTAATACATATCTAATAGCAAAGCCAACACAACTTATCTTATCAATTTGGTTCTCCCAGTTTTCTACAACAGAGCCGACAAATGGTACATTCTTGCACTTTGCCATAGAGCTGCTAGGTAGAATGTCGTCGCTTTGGACCTAGTAAGAAAGATTGCAGGACACTCAGTGTCTAAGCACAAGCTTCATAACCCTTCTTTTTTGCTAGGAGAAAAGTTGTGTGTGAATGATGTGAAGCTTGCCAAAGAAGGCATAAATTATTCTGGTGAAATTATTGAATTAGCTCCTGATGAAAACAAGCATTTTGTGCCTCAGGCACATAAATTTCTAGGGATGTGCTACTCAAATTCTACCTTATTTTTTGTCTCAAGTTCAGAACGAGAAATGTACCGAAAAAGATATTTGAAATCCCTAAATGCTGTCGTTTTGATTAAGAATGAGGATCCTTAGTTGACTTTCACCTTAGATCTAGAAAATGCTACTCAAAGGAATCTTGATACTGGCTTCAATTATGCCAAAATGTACTGTAAGATGATGTCAGGAAGCTCAATAAGAGGGTGGGATCCAACTATTTGCATGCTAGTCAAATTTAGGGTAACATCTCTTGTATCTCTCCCTTTTGTTTTCCTTTACTAAAAAAAGATATATCACCACCAAAACACATACTCCAGTAGAAAGTTGCAGTCATTACTACGTATCAAACAGCAAACCCAACACAACTTATCTTAACTCAAAGCGTAAACATTCTTACTAGTTGTCCTACTCCCATTTCCTTGAGCATACAACATATCATGATTATCCTCCTCTGGAGGTATGTTAGTCTCTCTTTCCTCTCCTTGTTGAAGTTGGGTCTCACAAGGAACTCTTTTTTGTCATGAATGGAGAGTTCTCGAGCTTAAGGCACTTATACCATTAAAAGCGCCTGGTTGGTCTATGACAGATAATACAGAAGTATCATTATCCTTTCTCCTTTTGAACGGATAATCATGCCTTGGATCATGAGAATCTAACTAGGCTGGAAAGAAAAAATCAATTTACAAACGAGTTAGTGAGTAAAATCAATATTAGTAACATAACATAATAGTTTTCAGCACCAGCACCTTACATTCAAAACACATAAAAATCAATCTACTATTCTCAAGTGTAGCCAATAGTAGAAGGTGCTACTAGATGTCTACCGTATACACAAGTCAAGGTATTACATAGACCAGTAACGATGCGATGAAACAGGATGGAAACTTATTTCCAATGACATTATTGGGATATTGCATAAAGTACTCAACTCCCACACAATAGCATAAGAGGAATGTCACTTAAATTGAATTGGAGTTATCAAAATAAATTTAAAAAAAAAATCAAATTGTACAAGGTCATATCAAGTAGTGGACATATTAGGTTCACGCGAATGAAATATTCAAATAATACAACAAAAAAAAAGGCATCATTTTTTCATGTTGCGTCATAATTGGGAGTTCTAGACAGTAGGAAATTTTTTAACATGCAAAAACCATTGTTGTACTACCAGTGAATCCAATGCCAACACGGCTCCACCATAGTTGTTCCCCCTGCCTAGTGCCACTTGGGCAACGCTTGCAATGGGTGAATTCCTGTAAACTTCCATAATAGCCCCATAGAGTATGGATATACAAGCCACAAAGATTAATAACCTGTCAACCAAATATATATGCCAGATAGATATATACACTATGATGATGACGCGTATAGCCCATACAGCTTATCAATGAAAAATATGCAAAAGAACTCCTTAAAAAGTTTAACATGCTTAACTGCAAGTCATTGTTGACACCTATGGCAACAAATGAGAAACATTTTAAGTATGATGACAAAGAGATGGTAGACAGATCAACTTATCAAAGTCTTGTTGGATCATTTATATATCTCACTTACAGCATGCCAAACATAGTTCATGCCATCAGCATCATCTCTCGATTCATGAGTGAACCTAGTAAAGCTCACTTTAGAGCAGCCAAGTGAACTTTGAGGTACATCATAGATACAAATATTATGCTTTTTATACAATACAGATAGAGACTCAAAGGCTTGTCGGGTATACAAACAGTGACTGGGGCAGATGTGTAGATGATTGAAAAAGTAGAAGTGGATATATGTTTCTACTAGGCTCTAAGGCCATCTACTAGTCATCCAAGAAGCACGTAAAAGCACTATCTTTAGTGGAAGCAGAGTACATTGTAGTTACAGGCGCAACATGTGAAGCAGTATGGCTCAGAAGGATATTAGATGGCGTACATCAAGAAAATAAAGAACCAACAACACTTTTCTATCATAATATATCAACGACAGCAATGACAAGTGTTGGACAAAATAGGACTAACCTGGATGCAGAAATAACTATCAAGAGTAGTCCACGCAGATCTGAATATGAGGCGACTACTAGAGTCGCCTTAGGAATGCCCACGTCCTAAACCCGAAAGCCTGACAGTGATGGTAAGGCAACCGTGGGGAGGGGGAGGAGAGTGTGAGAGATGAGACTCGTACGTATCTTGTGTGATTCTGGCTGACCCTCATAGACCTCCTTTTATAGGTTATGGGGGGCAACTAGGGTTGCCTAGGGCAACACTTTGTGGCCCTCAGGCCTCACTTAATAGGCCCGGCCAACAGCTCTCACTCGGCCACAAAGGCCACAAACACATGCTCTCTACGAATCATGACTCCTCAGGCTTCATATTGGGAATAGGATGTGCGATCGAAAAGTAACAAGCAGTGCTATATTAAGTTACCATCTAACTAACACAACACTTTCACGAAAATGCGATACCCCAACTCATCCTAAACACCACCAGTGGCATTTCTAATCCTCATGCCATGATATATCATATGATTATACACTCAATATAATCGGTCAGGCTGATATTGGTGATGATGGATAGACTTTTTCTTAAACACTCATGATATTGCATCGTAGCTTAATTGGTTCTTGGGAAACACACTAAAGTAGCAACATCAAGTCTTGACTTCGTATCATAGCTTTAAGTCAAAAGGGTCATCGCATATAGGGTCACACAGTGACAAGAGATAGGGAAGTCAATTGTCACTCCGTATATGGTCGTCTTTTAAGCACACACAGTATGAGATGTGTGTCAAGACATAGCTCCCACTTACTTGGGATCGTCACTCTATATGCCATACGAATCGCCAGTCTAGATTTTTATCAAAAAAATCTAACCTAAGCCACTAGATTAACATTCTAAATGCTAATCTTGACACTCAAGATTCGGCTTTTAAGGCTTCAATATAAAATCATATCTCATATTTGACTCTCTCGAATCTCATCTTAGACTTACTAAGGTGACTATTTCTCACTCATATACTTCTAGTATGAGTAATCAATATTGCACACCTAGTGCCAATACGATTCTGTCTCATCATGTCTGCTACTCAAGCGTTAGGGCGATTGCCTATGTGACTAGGGCAATCAGAAGCCTGTGGCATTTCAACATGTCTAACAGATAAATCACAATGCATTTAGAAAAAGAACTTTCAATCTTTATTTCATAAATGCTCATTACATGAAGAACGTATCGGTCATAACAAGATTCTATCCAAAAACTAAACTCTACGAAGCCCTAGACTCAACGAATGTGCTTTGAAAGCATCTCTAGGAATCGGCTTAGTTAATGGATCCGCGATCATCTTGTTAGTGGGTATATACTTGATGGTAACCTCATTTGTCTTTATGGCGTCTCGCAAAAAGTGATAACGCCTCTTGACGTGCTTGGTCTTCTGATGGAACTTCATATCTTTAACGAAGTGGATGGCGGCTGTGTTGTGGCGTAGCATCTCTACAGGATCATCAACTCTAAGAGTGGGGCTAAGATCCTGGAGGAAACTCCTAAGCCACATTGCATCCTGCGTGGCTAGGCTACATACGACATACTCTGCCTCTTTGGTCGACAGAGCTATGCAATCTTGGTTCTTACTGCACCATGATATGGCTCCCCCACCCAGGGTGAACACATATCCTGAGGTTGACCTAGACTCATCTGGGTCACCACCCCAATCAGCATCTCAATAACCTCTCAACTTAAGGTCCCCCCCTTGATAGGATAAGACTAAGTTGCTTGTACCATGAAGGTAGCACATGATTCTCTTGACAACTTCCTAATGAGCTTGTCCTAGGTTGCTTTGGTAATGACTAACCAAACCAACCGTAAAGCAAATGTCCGATTGTGTACATAACATGGCGTACATTAAGCTTCCTATGACACTAGCGTAGGGGATATTGCTCATGGCCTCCTTTGTTTTTTGTCTATTTTTGGGCATTGGTTGAGACTCAAGGTTAAAACCTTCTCAACTGGAGTGTCTACTACGAGTTCGGAATAATGCATACGGAATTGTTCAAAGACTTTCTTGATATATGCCTCCTGGCTCATGCCTAAAAGTTTCTTAGGACGATTCCTTATTATTTCCACGCCTAAGACATACCTGGCTTCACCCATGTCCTTCATCTCGAAGACAAAGGACAACCACTTCTTAGTGGCTTCGATCATCTCCAAATTGTTCCCAGCCAATAGTATGTCGTCAACATACAGGGTAAGGAACATAATCCCCCTGGTTGATCTTTTGACATACACACAGTGGTCTTCCGAAACCATGGATAAGCCAAACGAAGTTATAGCTCATGGAATCTTAAGTACGGAGATCTGGAAAACTGCTTAAGACCGTATATGGACCTTTTAAGGCGACACACCTTGTCCTCATGTCCCTTTGACACAAAAACATTGCGTTGGTCTATATAGATCTCTTACTCAAGGCTACCATTAAGGAAGGCAGTCTTTACATCCATTTGAAACAACTCTAACTCCAAATGGACAACCATGGCTAGGAGTAGGCGAATAGAGGCAAATCTCACCACAGGGGAGAATGTCTCTTCATAGTCTACACTCTCAATTTGTGTAAGCCCTTTCACCACTAAACGGGATTTGAACTTATCGATCAAACCATCTGCCCGATATTTTATCTTGAAAACCCACTTGTTTCTAATAAACTTACACTGGGGTGGAAGATCAAACAGTTCCTAAATCTTGTTTCTTGCCATCGAGTCTTCATCTCTCATGGCATCCATCCACTCTTTGTGGTTTGGTGAGTCAATTGCCTCTTGATAACAGGTAGGCTCCTCAATTTTCAAGGGAGTACATAGGAATATTTCCTCTTCGATTTGGAAATATCGTCTAAGAATTCTTCCACACTTACTCCTTCGAAGCCTGGGGACTACATTGTTTGACTGCCTGGGTGAGGCATCCCTCCCCTTTCTCTAAGAGGTGTGGGACCCTGAGCATGTGCAGAGTTGCTCCCACTATCCCTCTAGGATGTCAGATCCCGAACATGCGGACTAACTACATGTTCAGGAACTGGAGATTGAAGACGAACCTCACTCGCAGGTTGACTTTCCTCATGGACAAGAGATCGAGGACGAATCTTATTCTCCTGGGCAAGCAAGTCTCCCCCATTCCGTTCGAATAAGGGAGGCATACCATCTTTGGTGACTTAGTTAGAATCCAAATTCTCCCCTCATCCAATGATGGTTGGATGTTTTGTTGTAACTCAAATAGTTCGACATCCTTCTTGACTTCACCAATGGTGGGGAACTCATCCTCGAGAAAATCGACATTGCGAGAATCTATTTCTGTCACGCCACCATTTGGGTGTCCCCCGTACATCACATATCCTTTCGATTGTGCAGGACACCTAATGAACACTATTTTTAGTGGCTCTTGGACCAAGTTTTCAATGTTTATGGGTTGGGTTATGCACATAGCCGGCCGAACCCCATGGGCATAAATGGTCCAAGGATGGCTTCTTACCAAACTATAACTTATATGGTGTGGTAGGTACACTCTTGCTCGCCACACGGTTGAGGAAGTAGGCTGCTGTAAGCAGCGCATTCCCACAAAAACTGATTGGGAGGTTAGCATTTGCCATCGTTGACCTGACCATGTCAAGCATTGTAAGATTCTAACGTTCTGCAACATCGTTCTGTTGTGGGTGTGTGGAATCGTTAGCTGTCTCTGTATACCTTTTTCCTCACAGAACTCCTTGAACATATCAAAGAGGTATTCACGACCTCAATCAGTTCGAAGGATCTCAACCCTACAGTCTAATTGAGTCTCTACTTCCGCTACGAAACGATTGAGCACATCAAGTGCCACGTAGCGATGAGGTAATAGGTACACATACCCATATCGTGAATAATCGTCTATGAGAGTAATGAAATAGATAGCCCCATGTCGTGCTTTAATGTTCATGGGTCCGCATATGTCTGAGTGGATTAATTCTAAGGGACTAGATGCTCTCGAGTACTTACCGAAAGTCTTCATTGTTGCCTTTCCAGCTAAACATGACTCACACCTAGGCAACTTAACTCTAGTGAGTCGGTCTAGAAGACCTTCTTTAGCTAGCGTATTTATCCTATCTTGGCCCACATGGCCAAGTCTAGCATGCCATTTAACAGATTCAGAATTGGAGTTAAAATAAGAAACATAAGCAAAGGATATATTATTATAGTTATCATCCAAATCCAAAACAATAAAATCTCCTTTCAAAGTTGCTTGGCCAAACAAATTGCCATTGTAGAACAAATCTAAATAGTCTGGACAAAAACCAAAAGTAAAACCTAATCTTACTAAAGAAATATAAGAAACTAAGGAGCAACGCACCCCAGGTACATAGAGGGCGTTATGAAGAAGCAGCTTGTTTCCTCCACAGAGTTTGAGCTGGTATGTTCCTACTCCAAGGACATTTTCTTCGCTATTATTCCCCAATACGATAGTCTGTGAACCCACCGGGTAGCGATGGAACTCCACGAATCCAGCCAGCCCTATCTTGAACTATGTGCTCTGTTGCCCCCGTGTCTACAATCCATTGAGGAAGAGAGTTAGCAACGAATGCATGGGAACGAACATATAATTCAGGAGTTTTAGTGAAAGAAGGTACCTTGGCTGGCTCAGGACAATCCCGAGCGAAGTGGCCCTTCTTTCCACAGTTGTAGCACTTCACATGTGCCATATCCTTAGCGTCGTTGCCCTTGGCCTTATACTTCTTGGCAGTGCCACCATTGAAGCGAGAGTTCTGAGGAGGACGGGGGCCCTTCTTAGGTTTCTTACCATGGCAAGGTTTCCTGCCTTTGGGGCCTGATCCTTGCCACACTAGGAGGAGCATATAATTTTAGGCGCTCTTCCTCCATTTTGAGGTGTTTGGAGATTGCCTCGAAGGTCTTGATGTGCTCACTGTGTGTCATGAATACTTTAAAACTCTTCCAATGTTCATTGTCATTGGGAAGTGCTCTAATCACATTTAGGACCTGTTCTTCCTCAGAAACTTCTTGCCTTGCAGCCTTAAGGCCTCGAACCATAGCACTCATGGTTCGAAGGTGTTCGGAGATACTACGGCTTGAATCAACAGTATACTGCATCCATTTCAGCTGCAAGGTACGCAACCTTGTAGCAGATGTCTGCCCGACCCTAACCTTAAGCTACGTCCACATGTCCTTAGCAATGTGGAAGCGTTCAAACTCACCCAGGAGATCGTCCTGCTTGCAAGACAGCATAGTGTAGTGTGCAGAACGATCACATTTTTTATGTACTGCTCAGTTGCAGTAATATCTCTACCTTGTTCATCTTTTTTAGTCGGAGGAGCCATGAAGGAGGTCAAGAGGTCCAGCATGTCATCATTATTTAAGTAGAACTGAACTTTTAGATGCCAGACATCATAGTTCGAACCATCCAGTTTGTCATCAGATTGCATACAACCTATCATGTTTCTAGTTAGGGATGGCAGTATAGTCCGAATTCGATGTAAATCCGATCCGATTTGTGGCAAAATTATCCGATTCGAATCCAATAAAAAATAATCCGATTCAGAGTCCGATAAAAATAATCCGAATCCGACTCCGATCCGAGCGGATTTGGAGGAGAGTCCATCCGATCCGATTAACACCCGATCCGATATCTTTTTCTAATAATTTTAACTTTTTTTGAAGATAAAAAAATCTTAATATGATAACTCTCAAAAAATCCACATAAGGTTTGCACTCTATGTGTAGTACACTTTTCTTTCTTAGCTAATCTCTTCTTCTCTCTTGATCTTTTTCTCGTTCTCTGACCTTTGTCAATCAAAATTGTACTTTCTTCCTTTCCTTCCAGCTGTTGTACTATTGTCTATCCCTTTCACTTTAAAGTGAATTTGCATTCTCTTTTTCCAACACATTTTTCCTTTAACACATTGAAATGTTTAATATAAAAAGCTATTAGACATTAAAGAGGTATTTAATATTGGACTTACAAGTGGGCAAAAATAAGGTTGGAAATAAAAAATTGTGGAAGTACTGAATAAAAATATATAATCGGATTATATCCGATTATATCCGGATTTAATCCGATCCGAAACCAATCCGAATTCGATTTAACATCCGATCCGACGGAGTCGGATTTGGATTGGATTTTCAAATCCGATTATTAATTGGATCGGATTTGGATGTCTATACATCCGATCCGAATCCGACCCGTTGTCATCCCTATTTGTAGCTGCCATATCTAAAAGTATATACTTATTTGTCAGACATGTTGTTTCAATAATTAAATTATCAAAAAGACCCCATCATTCATAATATACATTCGAAAATTTCGCTAAGCTCATAATCATCACATATAGATACGAACTTTGGAGTTCCTTTAATTTAATTATTAACTTATCTTCATTTAATTCCCTTAAAGGTTTTGTTAAACTAATTAACATTTTGAACCAGTGACTATCACGAAGATATTCACTCTTAATTACATAAATATATTTACATAATTTTTTTTATGAAACTAATTCATTAATCATAACTGCATTTCGTTTTAATATATAAAACACAAAGTTATATAATCAACTTCAAAAAATATCATATTATTAACAATAATAATATGAGAACAAAGACCAAAAAATATAACTCATAACAAAAATAATTGTCATTTTCAACATATAAAACAAATTTATATGATCATGGGAGCATATATTTGATATTTCAAACAGAAACAAAGGCGACCCAAATAAAGCAACCCAAATTTTAAAAAAAACAAACATTGGGCCAAGACAAAAACGATCCATGACAACAAATAACTGGAAACCCCCTTTTTTTAAATTAACCCAAAACGAAATTTAAAAAAATTGGGCCCAAAATAGAAGTAGATAACAATTGAAGCTTGACCACCGGCCCATAAAAATACAACCGGGACCCTTCCTTTCATTTTTTTTTTCTTTTTATTCAAAACCGGCCCAAATGAAAAAAAACCCTTCATATAAGTGAGTCAATCAGCCCTCACTAACCCTAAAACACTCTACTTTCTCTCTCTCTTCTAGGTCTTTGCCTGATTCTCGAATTCTCTCTCCTCTTCTCGAACTTTCTCCGCCTGATTCTCGACGCCATGCCCTGAGAATGGAGTACCAAAGTCCTTTCTTGGGTTTTTGACCCCATGGCTACGGCAGCCACCACCACCGTTCTCGGATTCTTCAAAAGAAAAAGAAAACAACCAAGTGATGAACCACCACCACACCGCCACACTGAAAAGCTCCCAGCATTCGATCTACACTATCTTAACGAGGACCACGGGCATCATCGTGTAGATTGGCCGAAACCGAGTCTAGGGAAGGTGCCCACGCGCCACTAAGGAGGTGGCACGTGGTCTCACACGCTTCCTAGAATGGTGTTTTCCGACTCCATTTCCTTAAGGTTGCGTAGATCGGCGATGATGAGGAGTTTTGGGAGGAAGAAGATCGTGAAACGACCTTCATCGGCGTCACGCGCCACCCCTCCGCTGTGTTTTTTTATGGGTATCGAGTTCCCCTATTTTCGTTTAGTATTAATTTTTTTTTTTTTTTCGTTTTACCCGGGGTTCGAGTCTCAGGCAGAGGGGGAATAGGGTTATGGGTCTGGGCATAGCGTTCATCTAAATTTAATTAACCAACATGCTAACATTCATCTCAAATTAAAGCAAAAATGCTTGCAAGGCACTGTGCGTAGATCAAATCAAATATTTGGTTCATGAGTTATCGAAAAATTGTCCCCTTTTTGACGAAAGATAATAAACAGAACATGCTAGTATTGCAAGACATATGTATTCTTGAATTCATTATGATTACACTTAGTAATGTAAAGATTCATGATTTTTGATTGCATAATGATGATGATTAACCAACTAATCATACATTCATGGTTTATAATTCTGGGTTTTTAACAAAAACAGCAGCATACAAGCATTCATGAATTCAACTGATCAAAAATTGCACTTAGAATCGTGATCAGGAAGCATAATAACGATTATCAACTAACTATCATACTTTTTCACATATTAATCTGGGCAAGGTTTGCTTATAAACCCACAAAATCGCATAGAGGATCATGCTTTCACGTTTTACCAGCATGATAGCGTACACATTCTTGAACAGCATGATAGCATAACAACTAATCACGTCTTAAAAAATATATATATGCTTACAGGACATAACCATATTAAGCAATCTGGAATAGGTAGTTTATTCTTTTGATCAATGTTTATAATAAACTAAAGCATGTTCGTGAAAACTAATCTGGATGGGACAGATTAACAAGTAATCAGTGTTATGACTAAATATTTCATCTTTAGCCAATTCGAGATATTAAAGACACAGAAGCATGCTATTAACTTGCATAATTACAAGAATTAAGCAACTAATGGTATAGCCATATTTAAAGAATTAAGCATGCTTTTCATTCAAATCATTCAACGTATTAGACGGGACTAAATCGGATCAGTTTTGCTCTGATACCACTATTGGACAAAATAAGACTAACCTGGATGCGGAAATAATTGTCGGGAGTAGTCCATGTAGATCTGAATATGAGGCGGCTACTAGAGTCGCCTTAGGAATGCCTACGTCCAAAACTCGAAAGCCTGGCAGTGATGGTAAGGCAACCGTGGAGAGGGGGAGGAGAGTGTGAGAGATGAGACTTGTGCGTATCTTATGTGTTTCTAGCTGACCCTCCCAGACCTCCTTTTATAGGCTATGGGGGGGCAGCTAAGGTTGCCTAGGGCAACACTTTGTGGTCATCGGGCCTCACTTAATAGGCCCGGCCAACAATAAGGAACCCAATCTTCCACAGTTAAAGCAAGCCCATTGAGATTCGACACCACTTTATTCGAGAACTCGTGGACAAAAAGGAGATTAGGCTACAATTTTGCAGAATAGATGAGCAACTAGCAGATATATTCATAAAGGCAATCTCAAGCAAGAAGTTCATCCATTTCAGGCAGTAGCTCAGAGTACAACGATGTTTCTAGATTAAGGAGGAGTGTTAGGACTTAATAATCTAGAAACATTTTGATGCAAAGGTCCTAGAATCTTCTAAAGTACTCCGGCGTCTTCTAGATTATCACATAACATTTCAGAATATTCCAAAACCTTCTAGAATATTACAAAACTATCCCGATAGTCATAGAAGCTTCCGAATTTACTCTAGAGTTTTCTAAATCCTTCTTGAACTTTCTAGATGAATTCTCTAGAATGTTCCATAATATCTAAATTTGTAAATATCTAGAATATCTAGATAATTCAAGGGAAAATATCCTATATACTTATAACATAATATCTAGATATTTAGGAAGATATTTGATGGAAGGTTATAGAAGTTTAATAATAACCGTAGGATCAAGTCAATATTCACCGTCCATTGAGGTGGTGGATGACTATAAATACCCTTAAGGAGGGCTTAATTGTGTCAAGCAAAAAAAAAGAAAGCAAGCATTTAGCAATGCAAGGCATCTATTCCTACAATTCCTAAAGAGTTGAAAATGTGTTTGTTAATAGCTAGTAATGGTCGTGGGGGTGAGTTCAAGGTGGGCTGAGCCACAGCCACACCCATGCCTATTTCCGAAAAATCATACCAGTACCCATATCCATGCCCATCAGGTTTTGTATGGGTATACCGATACCCATTTTCGAACACAATACCTATACCCATACCTATACTCACTTGAAACCTATTTTTATCGCCCATTTGAGTCCTAAATGGGCGGGTTTAGGGTTCGGGTAATATCTCATCCCTATAAGTAGCTATTCGAAAGAGTTGTTTTGCCCTAAACAGCTATTTTTTAAACAAATATTTTCATTAGCGTTTTGAGAATAGTTGTTTGTGAAAATTGTTATGTTGCCGAAAGTGTAATGAAATTACATGCATGCCATTAATAAACCTATTCCTACCTTGCCGCAATCTAAACAACTTTCACCTGCAATCTCTTCTACTGAATGTCCCCATCTTCATCTCCACCCTCCTTACTATCACCTTCTTGCTAGTCGTCGAGCTCGTCGCCGGGCATTTCATCTGCTCCAGTAAATTCTTCTTGCATTTCTAGCTATTCGATGTGCTAGCGCATTAAGTTATCTCTCTCTTTCTTCCTTCTTCTTTCTTTCCTCAAATATGGCTTCCTTCAATTTCAATTACTTTATTTATGTGAAATATGGAATCTAAGTGGGTGACTATGACCTGCGTAATATTCAATTGATCAATCAATGATGAAAATCCTAATTGATTCTCTCACTCCACTCTTCACTTGGGCTTTTGCTGCTTCCCACTTGCGAATGGACATCAGTTTAATTAGTATTATCTTCTTTGTTTTTTTTAAAATTGATTTGTAGCTTTAGGTGTTTGTCAAAAATCCCTTCATTTTGCCTTCCTTTGTTACTTTGAATCTCTAAGAATAATAAAATAAGGTTACAAGATGTAGGCATTACATAAGTAAATAAAAATTCAAAACAAAAGACAATAAATAATGAACACAAATTATTTGAAATTAATGAAAAAATAATGTTGTGATGATGAAGTTAATTTGTACATATGACATAAATTTAATTCTTTTAAAAACAAAATAAGATGACCAATAAGTAAAAAAACTCATTCAATTGAAAAACAGTTTAGAAAAAGAGCATCAATGGAATTTTAGCAAACATGTTTTCCAAAAGCAACTAATTTTACCAAACATTTTTTTTTCTAGAAACACCTAATTGAAACAACTAATCCAAACAGCTAATACAAATAGTTAACAGCTAATGGTTGATTACCAAATAGGGCCTAAGTCTAGTGTAGTGTCACTTTCTAAGCTAGTAAAACATCCTGATTTTAGAGTGGTTTTCTATGCCAAAGTATGTTTCATATACGATTGAAATACCAATTATATCAGTAGGATTGGTAGCGAACATATTAGTCTTTGATACCTTGAGAACTTAACTCAGCATGACTTGGATTCAACAATAAAGAAATTTTCTCAATTTGTTTCCCCTTCTAGAGGATTTCTACTCTAATGCAGTTAGACCTCCAACCTTTGACAGCGTAAACATTTAGAAGGCAAATAGCAGCATTTGATTTTATAGAAATAAAGCTAACTTGTGGTATCATAGGCCTCGTCATGCGGCATTCACGAAGTTACAGAAGATTTTTACTATACAAGCAGTTAGCAAGTCCAAATGATACATCGATTTCTATTCCTTGTCCATTAGCAACACATTCATATGCCTTATTCTTGAAGGATACAAGTAGTGACACTCCTTTTTCACTGATCCAATTCACAAGCCCTTTCTACTCTCCAAGCGATCTGTAATTAGTTTTTTACTTGTTAGACAAATAGGACTGACCTGGATTGCGGAAGTTGACTGTCGAAAATCGCCCACGTTAGTACTGAATGTGAGGCGACTACCAGAGTCACCTTTAGGGTTCACGTCCGAGACCCGAAGCCCCGGTGGATGATTGGACAGCCGTGTGAGGGGAGGGGAGAGTATGTGGTTTCTGTGTCACGTGTGTAACCCTAACTTATCCCCAGAAACCTCCTTATATAGGTTGGGGGAATAATTAGGGAAGCCGCCCTAAGCGGCCTTAGTGGTCGTCGGGCCTAAAACATTAGGCCCAGCCAACAGCTCCCACTAAGCCACATAGGTCGTAAAATGCATGCTCTCCACACATCACAACTCATCACGCTTCATACCAGCAATAGGACGTGTGACCGAAAGGTAACAAGTAGTGCTATATTAAGTTACCATCTAACTAACATGGCACTTTCACTAAATACGATACCCCAAATCATCCTGAACATCACTAGTGGCATCTCCAATCTCTTATGCCATGATATATCATATAATTATATACTTAATATATTCGCCCGGGCTGTTATTGGTGATGATAGATAGATTTTTCCTTAAACACTCATGACATTACATCTTAGTTTGATTGCTTTTCTAACATGTTCTCGTTGAACCGTATACATCGTGACCCTTAAGAAACATATTAAAGTAGCAACATCAAGAATTGACTTCGTATCATAGCTTTAAGTCAAAGGGCCATCATCTATAGGGTCACACAGTGACAGAAGATAGGGAGGTCAATTGTCACTCTGTGTATGGTCGTCTTTGAAGCACACACAATATGAGATGTGTGTCATGACATACCTCCCACACAACTGGGTTGGCACTCTATATGCTAAGCGAATCGCTAGTCTAGATTTTCACCCAAAAAATCTAACCTGAACCACTAGATTAACATACTAAATGTCAATCTTAGTGTACAAATACTTTATGGCAATGTCTTTTGTTTCTATGGTGACACACAATTTTCCTCCATAGCTAACATTGTTGTGCAGTTTTTGCTTCTTACTACATCATGGCATGGCTCTCCCACCCAGGATGAAGGCATGTCCTGAGGTTGACTTAGACTCTTCCGAGTCACCACCTCAATCGACATTTTGAGGATCCTCTCAACTTGAGATCTCCCCCTGATAGCATAAGACTAAGTCAGTTGTACCATTAAGGTATCACTCAACTCTCTTGATGACTTACCAATGTGCAAGTCTTAGTTTGCTCTGGTAACGACTTACCAAGCCAACCGCAAAGCAAATGTCAGGTCATGCACATAACATGGCGTACATTGAGTTTCTTACGGCACTAGCATAAGGGAAATTACTCATTTCCTCCTTTTCTTTATCTGTTTTTGGGCATTGGTCAAGACTCAAGGTTAAACCATTTAATTGGAGTGTCTACGGGTTTGGAATAATGGATACGAAACCGTTCTAAGACTTTCTTGATATATGTCTCTTGGCTCATTCCTAAAAGTTTCTTAGGATGATTTCTTATTATTTCCACGCCCAGGACATACCTGGCTTTACCCATATCCTTCATCTCAAAGATGGAGGACAATCACTTCTTAGTGGCTTCGATCATCTCCAAGTTGTTCCCAGTCACTGGTATGCCATCAACGTATAGGGTAAGAAACATAATCCCCCTGGTTGATCTTTTGACATGCACAAGGTGGTCTTCTGAAACCATGGATAAGCCAAAGGAAGTTATAACTTCATGGAATCTTAAGTACCAAGATCTGGAAGATTGGTTAAGACCATATATGGACCTTTTAAGACGACACACCTTGTCCTCCTATCCCTTTGATACAAAATCAATGGGTTAATCCATATAGATCTCTTCCTCAAAGCTACCATTGAGGAAAGTAGTCTTCACATCCATTTGGAATAGCTCTAAGTCCGAATGAGCAACCATGGCTAGGAGCAGGCGAATAGAGGCAAATCTCACCATAGGAGAAAATGTCTCTTCATAGTCTACACCTTCAATTTGTGTAAACCCTTTCGCCACTAAACAGGTTTTGAACTTATCGATCGAGCCATCTGCCCGACGTTTTATCTTGAAAACCTATTTGTTTTCAGTAGACTTACGTTGGGGTGGAAGATCAACAAGTTCCCAAACCTTATTTCTCACCATCAAGTCCATCTCATCCCTCATGGCGTCCATCCACTCTTTGTGGCTTGGTGAGTCAATCCCCTCTTGATAAGAGGTAGGCTCCTCAATTTCCAAGGGAGTGCACAAGAATATTGCCTCTTCGATTTGGAAATATCGTCGAGGAAATTTTCCACATTCACTCCTTCGGATCATGGGACCTTCACTGTTTGTCTGCCTAGGTGAGGCATCCCTTTCCCTTTCTCTAAGAGTTGTGGCACCCTAAGCATGTGGAGAATCACTCCCACTATCTCTGGCATCCCTCCCCCTTTCTCTAAGAGGTGTGAGACCTTAAACATGTGGAAACTTACTCCCACTATCTCTTTAGGGCGTGGGATCCTGAACATGTGGACTAACTGCATGTTCGGGAGCTGAAGATTGAGGACGGACCTTACTCATAGGCTGACTCTCCTCATGTATAGGAGATTGAAGACAAATCTCATTCTCCTAAGCAGACAAGTCTCCCAAATCCCTTTCGGGTAGGGGAGGCATACTATCTTTAGTGACTTGGTTAGAGTCCAAATTCTCCCCCTCACCAAAAGATGGTTGGATGTCTTGCTGTAACTCAAACAGTTTGATATCCTTCTTGATTTTCACCAATGGTTGGGAACCCATCCTCGAGAAAGTCGAGAATGCGGGAATATATTTCTGTTCATTAGATTGTGTGGGATATCAAATGAACATCATCTTGGTGGCTCCTGGACCAAGTTTTTCATGTTTGTGGGTTGGGTTATACACATAGCCGATCGAACCCCATAGGCATAAATGGTCCAAGGATGGCTTCTTACCAAACCATAACGCATATGGTGTGGCATATATGCTCTTGCTTGGCACGCGATTAAGGATATAGGTTGCCGTGAGCAACGTATCCCCCCAAACTAATTGGGAGGTTCGCATGTGCCATCATTGACCTGACCATGTCAAGCAATGTACAATTCCTGCGGTCCGCAACACCGTTTTGTTGTGTGGTGCGTGGAATTGTTAGCTGTCTTTATATACCTTTTTCCTCACAGAACTCTCCGAACCTATCAGAGAGGTATTCACGACCTCGATCGATCCGAAGATTTCTAACTCTTCGTTCCAATTGAGTATCTGCTTTTTGTTACAAAGCGTTTGAACATATTTAGTGCCTCGTAGTGATGAGTAGTAGGTATGCATACCCACGTCGTGAACAAACATCTATAAAGGTGATGAAATAGATAGCCCCATGACGTACCTTAACTTTCATGGGTCCGCAAATGCCTGAGTGTACTAATTATAAGGGACTAGATGCTCTAGAAGCTTTACTAAAAGGCTTTACTTTGCTCGCTAGACATTACTTACTTAGGCAACTTAACCCTCATGAGTTGATCTAAAGGATCATCTCTAGTTAGCTTGTTCACTCTACCTTGACCCACATGGTCAAGTTGAGTATGCCTAAAAACAGAGTTCAAAGAAAGTCACAAAGATGGAAGATGTCGAGATAGATGGAAATCACGAGAGAAAACTAATATCAGAACTGAAAGGTATAAAGGTACGCTGCACCCTAGGTGCGTAGAGAGCATCATGGAGAAACAACTTATTTCCTCCACGGGGTTTGAGCTGACACGTTGCTATGCCAAGGACATGTTCCTCACTGTCGTCCGCTAAGACAATAGTCTGTGAACCATCGGGTAGCAATGACGGTTCACAAAATCAACTCAACCCTGAACTATTTGTTCGGTTGCTCCCATGTTCAGTCCACTAAGGAAGAAATTTTGGTAACTACTGATTGGGAGCACACATGTTATTCAGGTGTAATTCTGAAAGAAGGCACCTTAGTTAACTCAGAACGATCCCAAGCAGTGGGTTTCTTCTTTTTACAATTATAGCACTTCACACACGCTACATTCTACTCTCTATTGACCTTGACTTTTTACTCTTTTAGTAATACCATGCTTACTATAGGTAGGAATACCTATATGGGTAAGGTTGCCTACAGTTGGATCTCCCTAGACCCCGCCAAAGCGGGACCCACATTGGGAGTTTGTTGTTGTTGTTGTAGTAATACCATGCTTAGGTTTGGAGTTTTGAGAAGGGGATGAATCTGGTAAAAATTGGATGTGAAGCTGATCCCACAAGTCCTCAATAGTGAGATAACCTTTAAATCCCCTTACCGGATCATTATGCATGCAATACCACATAGCCAGCATGCTGATCGATCCTTCCTTGAGCCATTCATGGTATATTATTAGCCTTTCTCTTGATACTGCTCACAAGCAGTTACATCTACGTTATTCACATCTTTGCCTATCTTAGGAGACTTTAAAAGTCTTCGAGTCTTCTAATACTTTACATTTCTTTTGATGAAGCTAAATATTCTAACACTATGTATTATAGTCTAATGCCATCATTATTTTCCATTGATAAACTAATCACCAACCATATTTTAATTACCATAGCTGAAAGTATATATTTAAAAGACGGACATTAGGCATATTGTTAGGTAATTACATTATCAAAAACTCCATCGCTCATGTTGTATGATCGAAAATTTTGCTAAGCTTATAATCATCACATACAAGCATGAATTAAAAATTTCTATAATTTAATTACTACATTCTTCCATAAAGCAAAATTTATGGAGTGCACAATTTTGTTAAACTAATTAACACATCTAGAAATATCACAAAAATATTCAGCTTTAATCATGTAAAACAAATTTACACGAAGTTATATAAAACGAATTTATATGGTTACTAATATATCATTGAAAAAACTTTATTTAAGGAAATATCAAAAAGAAATTACACGTAAGTAATTATGTGGTACACATCCATATAATGTTGCAAACTTTAGTCAATACGAAACGGATTCATATAATATGTCTATTAGCGATATAATATGTTATTATATCTTAGGCCAAACTCACATTTAGCCATGTAGAACATATTTAGACAAGGTTTAATTTTATATGAAACTAATTCATATATTCTATTACTAGAATAATTTGTTTATTTTTTCGATATATAACACGACATCGATCATGTCTTGCATATTATCATCGCATATGGATGTGAATTTGGAGTTTCTTTAAGTTGGTTATTATAATTTATAAAAGTTTGGCTAAACTCATTAACACATTAGTTGGTGACTATCACACAGATATTTACTTTCAATTATGTAGAACATATTCACATAAGCTTTATGAAACTAATTTATAAGAAGTATTTTCAATGAAGAACTCCTATAACATAAATTTACATTTAACTCTAATATTATTACCAAAAAAAAAAAGCAGCATGGAACATAAGCTTATGTTATATAAAACTCATAATTATTTTCAACATATAAGACTAACTTATACAGTTATGAAAATAATTACAGACTAGCCCAGATCATGAATTAGGTTAAATGGCCAAAATTAACCCTGCCCAAAAATAAATGGACTCACAAAAATTGGGCATGAGATTCAAATTTTAAAAAAATTAAAAAAATGGCCTAGAAAAACGGCCCAACCCGAGGGGCCTTTTATAAGCGAGTAACACTCACTTACCCTCCCCTCCACGCTAACCCTAATCTATGCACTCTCTCTCCTTTCTTTCTGGCTCTCGTTTTTCTCTCTCATCCACTCGACCTGCCATGGCCAGACACAAATGGAGCACTAAGCTCCGCCAACGCTCAACCCTTTACGCCTGTTTTGTGACTCCTTTTTATAGGCCATGTCGCCACCCTTAACCCTATCGAGGACGGCAAACTCTTGGCCGAGAAACTAGATGAGGACAACCCCCACCCGCCGTTGAAAAGTGAAATAACCCCACCAGCGTGTAAATCGGCCACAACTGAGCCAGAAAATGCTAGCTGAGCGCCGAATGCACCTCTCACGTGGTGGCGCGTGACTCACACGCGTCGTCATTCTGGTGGATTTCACGGTTCCTTTGCCGAATTTGAGTAGATAGACGGTCAAGGGTGCGATTGGAGGAAGAAGAATGGCCAACTAAGCCTTCGTCGGTGGCGCTTGCGTCCCACGTGCCACCCTTCCCCGGTGGTTTCTGATGGGCTAGGTCTCGACCTTAGTCTATTCTACCCCTTTCGCTTTTTTTTTAATTAAAACTTAATCTGGGTCTTTTAGGGTTTGGGTCGAGGTAGAGGCTTCGAAGGCCACTGAGGCTTCTCTAGACCCACAGTCGTCGCAGCCACCGAGGCACTGGAGGTAGAATTAGGTTTAGGGTTTTGGGGAGTAATTATGTGTTTAGGACACACTAATTACCCACAAAGACATGCTTTCAACACTTAAATAACACAATTGCTAATATTAAAACGAACTAATAAGAAAATTTCAATCCTCGGCCAAATTTAATCACAAAGGCATGCTTGGCAGAATGGAAATCATCTCATCAACTACGGCATAGTATGCAAGAATCATTCTGGCAGAGATTAGTGCATACACGGTCGCATAAATTGCAATTTGGGGTCTGTTTTATCAATCTTGATTATGCCAAGTTTGAAAAACATAAACATTCATCTATTAGTTTAACTAAAATTGCAATCTTTTAGTGTGTTCTGGTCATCACAAAAGCATGCACTTTTTTTATTATTATTTAAATTTGATACGCAAAAAGAAACATGCTTTCTTCAATGTGGTAGCATAATTTGATCAGTTAGGAAGAACATCTCCACAATGTCAATAAACAATGACTCAAATTATGCCAAATGTCAATTTTTTTTTTTTTGTATGGTTACGAAATTAAATGAATTAATCACATGAGTGAGATATGAACGAATCATTCGGGGCTAAAACCAAGCAGTTTTGGCTATGATACCACTGTTAGACAAATAGGATTGACCTGAATTACGGAAGTTGACTGTCGGAAATAGCCTACGTTGGTACTGAATGTGAGGCGACTACCAGAGTCGCCTTTAAGGTTCACGTCCTAGACCCGAAACCTTGGTGGATGATTGGGCAGCAGTGTGAGGGGAGGGGAGAGTATGTGGTTTTTGTGTCACGTGTGTAACCCTACTTGATCACGTGAAACCTCCTTATATAGGTTGGGGGAGCAATCAAGGAAGCCGCCCTAAGCGGCCTTAGTGGCCGTCAGGCCTAAAACATTAGGCCTGGCCAACATTACTCAATTTGGATATAAGGTAAAAATCATAAGGTTTGATAATGCTTTGGAGTTTGATATGAGAGATCATGAATTTTACTTTCCTAATAATGGCATTGTTGGCCAAACTACATGTATGGGTAGGCCTCACTAAAATAGGAGACAGGAAAGGAAACACAGAAATATGTGGGAATTGTCAAGAGCCTTCATGTTTTAGGCTTCATTGCCTTTGAGGTTTTGGGGTGACTGTGTGCTCACTGCTACTAACTTCGTAAACAGATAGTAAATTCCAACTTTACGTCACGAAATACCGTATAAAATGTTGCTTGCCAAAAAGCCATATTATCAACATCCAAAGGTTATTGGATGCCTGCCTCAAATTCAATCAAGACAATTGACAAATTCCAACCTAGGGTGTGCCATGCGTTTTCCTAGTTATCCATCTTCTCAAATACGGTACAAAATCTTAAATTTGTTGACAAATAAGACATTTGTTGCGAGAGATGTTCCATTGCATGAGCATACCTTTCTGTTCAAAATGCTAGTCATAGTCAGTACAAGCAGTCACTCCCTGCGGCTTTTCCTGGGGTCAATGTTTAGCAAGATGACTGCCTATAGATACAGATGGCTCTACTGAATTATTTGACAATGTAGTTGATGCCACTAAGTCCTTGCAATTACCATTGAGTGTCAATCTAAGTTGAAGAGATCCCAATCACCTTGTAATCAATATCCATTCTAAAATAATGGAAGCTCTGAGACAGCAACTTAAGTGTCATCAACTACAGACCTACAAGATTAACAGCAAGTTGCTAGGAAATGTGTTGAGCTGTCACTATTATTAGCTAGAAGAGAGAGAAGAGCATACGCGTCTGATAGGGAAGCTCTGAGCTCCTTGAAGTTGTATACACGGTGACGGCCCTTTTAATCAATATCTATTCAAGAATAATGGAATCTCTCCAGTTCTCTCTCTAAATTCTTCAACCTAACTTACTCTCCCTGAGAATTGGTCAGCTTATCACTTGTTAAAAAACTGAGACATTGCAATTATATGTCAAAAACGTTGAGGCACATAAAATTTAAAGAAAGAAAAATTTAACCACTAATCGCACAAAAAACTGTCTAGTATTCTAGAATAGTCTAAAAGTTGGTCAACAAATTGAGTTCAACTTTCTTTTTTACATCAACATGAATGCTCCAAAGGCCCTGCCTTTTAATTCGAGACATTGTTCTTCTATTCGTAAAAACTCAAAAGTTAATATCAGCAAGTTTTAAACCCTTAATTTTGTTAACAATTTTTAAATATTTCATCTCAACAAAGATCTAACACTAGTATTTTGTTTTATTGATGTTCACACATAATGTACATAGGTAATAAATAGAGAGAGAGAGAGAGAGAGAATAAAAATGAAAGGAAATTGAAGTTCCAATTCACTAGACCAAAAAGGAATGGAAAATGATTTTTCCCCCAATTACGGAAAATAATTTCCTTTTTGAGAAGATAGGAAGTTGATTTTCTTCCTTCAACTCTTTGAAAATATGGACAACTAAAATTTAGGTGCAAAATTCAATTTCCACAGTTTGGATCACTACTTGACTATCCGATGGAAAAGATTAAAATAAACTCAAATCTAAATTTTCAACTCAAATTTATTTCATTTGATCGATAATATTTATCTCCACCACGACAATTTAATCGATATTTTTTGCCACTAAAATAATTCAGTTGACTCGCCACTAAAACAATTTCAATATTTTGGATTGAAACTTGATCATCAGATAGAACATATTAAAATAGGCTCAAATTTAGATTTTGGGCTTAATATTCTTTTATTTGGTCAACATTCTTTTCCACAACGACAATTTAATTGATATTTTTCGCCCCTCAAACCATGCAATCAATATTGTTCATCACTAGAACGATTTCATAGTTTGGAGCCAAACTTGATTATCAGATAGGAAATATTAAATATGATCAAATCCAGATTTTAAGCATGACATTCCTTCATTTGGTCGACATTTTTCTCCGCCATGGCAGTTCAATCGATATTTTTTGCCACTCAATTCAGTTGATATTTTTTTCCATGACAATAATTTCAATGGTTTAGATCAAAACTTGATTATCCGAGAGGCAGTATTGAAAAAAACTCAAATTTGAATTTTAAGCTCAAAAGTCCATCATTCGGTCAACATTTATCTCAATTACGACCATTCAATCAATATTTTTTACCATTTAAATAATTCAGCTGAAGTTTTCCTGTTTTTCATGGAAAATAATTTATCTTGTACCAAACAACTGAAAATATGACATGAAAATCAATTGTCCTTGGAAAAACATTTTTCACAGAAAATGATTTTTCAGAAAAACTATTTTCCTTCCAACCAAACACGGCCTAAAATTTTTTATTCAAGGTAAATGGTCATTTAAAGATAAGCTTATTAGAGTATGTACAATGGTGAGTTAAAAATTTGGCTCGTTAGAAAGGGCTTACCAATATTAGTTAAATACGGTACAGGAATTCAATGCAAAAAATACGGTTATTCAAAAACATGGTCAAACATTTGTTGGAAAGAATGTTGACTTTTATTAAATGGATAATGATCTGTACGTGTTTTATACGGTTATCTTGGTAAAAATTCAACCCAAAAAAACGGTACCAGTTTTTTATTTTTGCATATTATTTCATATAGTTTGACCTAGTAATAAGATATGTAACTATCATTCTTCATCTATGATTGAGCCATATAATCTATCATTCAAATCAAACACCAATATCGATTTAGAAAACAACAAAATATCACATATTAAAAGTCAAATTACCATATGATTGAAAAAGAAATTACTATCTTAAACATCTGAAGCCTACTAATATTAAGTAAATATTTAAGTACTAAACAAAAGGTCTTGGAAATAATGAGGACCACTGTCAAATCTAGCATCATCATAAGGGATGGACCTTAGTCATCCGTATCGTTATCATCAATAGTTAAACAAATTGATTCCAAGTTGGAGGTTCCACTGTTTTAATTTAATTAGTAATGCTTAGCTCATCTTCTACATTTACCTGTTCATTGATCTTAGGTTCCACATCCTCCTCATAATTGGGCCAATCCTTGAGTTTATCTAGATCAATAGGCTTTGGTCTTCCACTTTATGGTGAAAATTCTCCATCATCATCGAATTCATTCTCACATAAACCAAAGTTCCAAACATTTTAACAGATAACCTATTTCCCCTTTTGGTTTGGGTCGCTTCAAATGCATTTCAATTGTGCTCACATGAACAGGAACTACAAGGTTGGCTCAAAATACGGATAGCATGTCTTTTAAGCACATGAACAACATCACCACAATAACCCCACCATATCCCTGTACAAAAAAAATAAACATGATTTAAAAATTAGAAAAAGGTTGGGAAACACGAAAGAAATATAATTATAGAGAAAAGGTAAAAAGTAGATACTTATGAGGATTTGATGTTTTTAACATAGCTATTGCTAACGATGCGAACAAAGGGGCATACGTACGTCATGCAATAATGTTGCACCTGCTCCATAAAGACTTGTTTCGCATCCTCGACAACTAAATTTTCAAATATATAATCAATACCGTGCTTCATCTCCTAGCAACGGCGTGGAGTGGGGTGATTATATTATCATTGCGCCTCTTCTTCAATAGTGTCTTTACATGACCATATTTCTCTCTAGTCAAAGCAGATTTAAACTCGATCAATTTCCAAGCCATCTCTATTGCTTTGTATAAATATCCAAAGGTAGATCCATCTCCATCAAACAAATGCAGAATTCTAACAAAAGGCTCTAAGAGTTCTATGACATCTCTTGCGTGTGACCAAAAGTCATGATTTTGCATAATATGAGTGACTATTTTCCCTTCGGAGGCCTTACTGTACTCCAAGGCTCTCGATTTAGGAGATGCAATAAATATTCTCTGCTCATTTTCAACATCAACAATAGATTTAACAACAAGAAAATTGGAAGCAAACCTGGTGGCACATGGTTTTTTCAATTCTTTCCCATTTGCAGCTTCTCTCATCAACGCAGTAATGATCTGATGCCTATACATTTACGACCTAATGGACTTGGCATCATCAACAATATGTCATAAGCATTAAACTTCAGCATATATGTATTTGAAAAGCAATTGAATTCCATGAGAAGCACACTTGGTCTTATATATTGGGAGATACTTTTCAACTAATATATCACCAGTGCTCTCAGAATTAGATGCATTATAAGTCACAAATTGCACAACATGCTGTGGCCCCACAGAATCAATAACCTTAGTAACACAAGTCCTTAAGCAAATTACCAGTCTTTCTCTCTTTAGAGATCTCAACATATTGTAAACATATAGGACCACCTGGATAATGTGCAACAAAATTTATATAAGATCGCTGTTTGATATCACTCCAAGTATCAGACATTATAGTATAACCAGTTTTCTCCCAAGATTTCTTTACTTCTCAACATACTCATCAACATCCTATTTAGCTTTAGGAATGAGTTTTGTTCTCAAAGTAGTGAAACTAGGCAACTCATAAGTAGGTCCAAACTCACGTAAGGCTTTCGCAAGGTCAATGAATGATTGTGTTTGTATAACATTAAATGAAATGTTGTTCAAAACAACGAATTTAGCAAGCAATTTGTCCACATCACTTTTGTTCATCTAGAATAGTAGTTTGATGTATACCCTATTTTTCTTTAGCAAAACGAGGAGGGTTAGACATACTAGAAAATCCAAAAGAAGAATGTTCCCCTCCAAAACCCATTGGAGCTCCGAAGTTTTTAGCAAAAGTTGTAGTGCTAATCTGCATATCAGCTTTTTTGCCAATTCTTTAGCTCATGAGTCTTCCCTTCTCCGATTCAAGGTTCACAACTTTAGCTCATCATATGAAATAACATCCATAAACACACTCTACAATACACAAATTTCAAAAGATCAATTAAAACAGAAGGAAAACAAAAAAAGCAGACGAAAGAGGCTAGTGAGCAAGCTTGCCCCTCACAGCAAATCTCACGAGCAAAGTGTTTGCTTCAGCACTACATGACCCACGAGCCACTCGGCTTAACTTCTAACATGCGTGAGGCTAACGTTGTATCTGCTCTTAGAATGTATTTAAAGTCAAGTTATTCTAAATATAGCAAATTAGAATATAAATTAAATAAAAAGTTAATTTCAAATAATGACAAGAGAATAATTTATTTTATTAAAGTACATGAAGTCAATTTATACTAAATGTAGCAAATGCAAACAAAAACAAAAAACTTATCAACCTAAATGTGATTCTTCTCAAAATTAGCGTAGTTCAAAACGAAATCAAACATATAATTTCTCAAGCATAATCTTTAGCATTTCACAGTAGTTTCTTTTCCACATCCATATAAACGGTCAAAATATGTTGTATTTAATTAGATGTACCCTTTTTATATGAAGGAAATGCATCTAATGCTATATGTAAAAGAAATATTGTCAACACTTTGCACCCCTACATTTTTGGAGCAAAACTTATCTATAACTTTCGATTTTCCATAGTGTTAAATCCTAAAAAACAGGGGTTATTGGACCCAAACAATCCCAGATTTGGAGGTGTTAACGACATTAATCCCAACAGGAGAATTGGATGCTAGCACACCCAACTTTTCCCCGACTTATTTTCCTTGCAATGCCACCAAGTCGGACTCAGTTGTCGTATAACGTGGACAAGTTGGACACGCACGAGGTGTTTGTTTTACCAAAAAGTCAATATTTTATAGTTTTCAATAACACATCAGCATATATATCTGTCTACCTATC
>JACYFF010031956.1:36236766-36260149 GCA_017589665.1 Selenicereus undatus | reverse complement strand
TATATGTATATATATATATATATATATATATGTATATATATATATATATGTATATATGTATATATATATATGATATATATATATATATATGTATGCGAATGTGTCATTAAAACGAAAAACAAAATTTTGACTTTTTGGTCAAAAAACTTCCATGTACAGCTCTGGCCAGTCCACTTCATCAAAAAATCGAGTCCGACTCAGTTGCAGGTCAAGGAAAATAAATAAGGGCAAGGTTAGGAGTGCTGGCTGAGAAATAAGAGACCTTTGGGAGAGAATGTATTTCTGTGTTTCCCGGTGCTTCCCTCGCTGTTCAGACTTTTTTTGAGCTTCGGAGATCAAAGATACGTTCAGTCAAGATATAATACACCAATATACTTTCCTAAGCATAAGTGCTGAATATGTACAAAGAGATTACCGAATATTCTATAGCTAATACTCCCCCTTATGTTTGAGTGTGAAGGTGGGAAACGCCTAACTTGCTAAGAAGAAAACGAAATTGATGTTGCCCTAAGGCTTTGGTGAAAATATGTGCCAGTTGTACTGTAGTAGGTGTGTAACACGTGGCAATATCTCCAGAAATGATCTTCTCACGAACAAAGTTACAATCTACCTCAATATGCTTAGTACATTCATGAAAGACAGGATTGGCCGCAATATGTATAGTAGCTTGGTTGTCACAATGCACAACAGCATTGGAGATAGGAATGCGAAGAAATTTCAATAAGTTCCTTATCCAAATCACTTCACTAGTGGCATTAGCCATGGCTCTATATTCTGCTTCAACTGGAACGGGATACAGTATCTTGTTTCTTTGTTTCGACGAAATAGGCGAGGTACCCAACTTGATAAAATAGCCTGTGACTAATCGGCGCAACATCGGACAACTAGCCCAATCTGAATCGCAATACACATGCATATCAAGATGAGAAGTGGGAGACAATAGAATTCCTTGACTAGGACAGAATTTAAGATAACGTAACAAGCGAACCGCTGCATTCTAATGTGCCTGACGTGGATCTTGCATAAATTGACTCAGGACATGAACACAATAGGTGATGTTGGGCAGAGTGATAGTAAGATAGATCAGTCATCCAATGAGGCAACGATACTGCGAGGGGTTAGATAAAGACTCTCTGGAATCATTTGGAAGTTTGAGTCATTGTTCCATAGGAAAGAAAGTAGGGTTGGACCCTAACAACCCAGCTTCAGAAAAGATGTCTAAAGTGTATTTGAGTTGGCACAAAAATAGTCCCACAGCAGATCTAGCAACCTCAATGCCCAAAAAGTATTTGAGAGGATCGAGATCCTTCAGCTTAAAACACCTATTTAGATATGCCTTAAATGCAGCACAATGTGATGGACTATTCCCAGTTAAAACCAAGCCATCCACATAGATAAGAAGAGCAAGAAAGATATTACCAAGGTTGTACACAAACAGGGAGTGATCCTAGGGCGATTGCTCAAAACCATAATCACGAAGGGCCGTAGCGAGCATGAAATACCACTATCGAGGAGCTTGCCGAAGACCATAAAGAGATTTTTTCAACTTGCAAACCAAATGAGGAGAGGGTGGTGAGAAGCTCGGGGTGGCTTCATATAGATTTCTTCATCAAGGTCCCCGTGAAGAAACGCATTGCGGACATCCATTTGATGAAGCTCCCAACCCTTGGAGATGGAAACGGTAAGAATACACCGCACAATCACCATTCGAGCCACGAGTGCAAAAGTTTCGTTGTAATCAACCCCTTCAATTTGATTATTTCCTAGAATGACCAACTGAGCCTTGTATCGTTCAACAGTCCCATCTGCATTATATTTGATTTTATAAACCCATTTGCACCCTAGTGCGATTTTGCCAGGAGGTAAGGGGACAAAGTCCCAAGTTTTGTTCTCTTCTAATGCCCTTATTTCTGTTATCATCGCCTCTCGCCAATGTTGAAATTGAACTGCTTAAGTAAAGCTGTTAGGCTCATCATGATGAGTGATGGCCGCTAAAAATGCTCGGTGAGATGTCGAAAACCGATCATAGGAAAGAAAATTACCTAGAGGATAAGGAGTACCTGAAGAGGAGGCTCAAAACGGTGACGAGGTGGGGTCTTCATCTGCTATGGCATGACAAACAAAATTCTTAAGGTGTGATGTTGGTTGCCTGTGACGTTGAGGTCGAGATGAAGCCTGCAAATCAGTCGTCTCCCCCTGTCCAGAAATATAGGCCCCTTGCTGTGTAAGCACAATGTTCGATTCATCTGTAATACCCGCAGGATCGTGAGTCACACTATGTGGCCCATTACGGACCCTAGAAGATTCTGATTCACATACGCCTCCTAGTTTAGCTGATTGGGTATGGGGTGTCCCACAAGTATTGGGACACCTAGCAGAAGGCACTTCCTCCACCGAATTGGGCTGCTGGGATAAATTGGAATCAGGCCCACATGCCACAGGGGGTTGGTCTAAACTCACAGGAACATACGTGGCCTGGGTCAAGGGTTGGTTAAAGCTATGTGTATTATTGAACTGATGATGATAAGTGTCCAAAAACTCTGACAAGTCCGTTTGATTGTGGCTTGAAGCAAAAGGAAAATTTGTTTATAGAACACCACATCCCAAGAAACAAATATATGCTTCGTTTCAAGGTCATAGACTTTCCACCCCTTCATACCATGTGGATACCCCAGGAATATACATTTATAAGCTCTTGCATCAAATTTGTTGCGGGTTCTAGAATGATTGTGGACATAGCACAGAGACCAAAAAACTTGAATGTGTTTGTAACTAGGTTTCACACCAAATAGAACTTCATAAGGCGTTTTAGAGCCAAGGATTTTTATGGGAGTATGATTAATAAGATATGCAGCAGTAAGAACACATTCACCCCAAAAAGTAATAGGAAGAGAAGCTTGAAATCTCAATGCTCTAGCCACATTAAGAATATGACGATTTTTACGATTGACACGACCATTTTGTTGTGGCGTATCCACATAAGATGTTTCGTGAATTATTCCCTTTTTAAGAAAGAAGTTTTGCAAAGGCCCATTAAGAAGTTCTGACCCATTATCACTTCGAACCTTTTGAATTTGCAATCCAAATTGAGTTTGCACCATAGCCCAGAAATTAACAACACATCTGAAAGTTTCACCTTTGTCTTTTAGCAAAAAAACCCACACATCTCTACTAAAATCATCCACAATGCATAAAAAATAATAACACCCAGAATAAGAGGGAGTTTGATAACAACCCCAAAGATCACAATGTATAAGTCCAAACGGTCTAGTGGCCTTGGAATCACTTATAGGAAAACTATTTCTAGTCTGTTTGGCTCTGTGGCAAACATTGCAACATTCATAGAACCATTTATTTAATTCAAAACCATGATCACAGGACAAAGTAACTAACTACCATAAGAAGGATGCCCGAGTCTTTGATGCAAAATTATCGCGTCTTGCTTGTGCACTACCGTAAATGTAGATCCTGGCACATCACTCTTCAGACAGTAGATCCCATTTCTCAAGTCACCCACTCCAATCAGCCTCTTCGAGGTGCGGCCTTGTATGAGACAAATATTTTTGCCATACGTAACAAGACACTTAATATCTTTAGTTAATTGGCGAATAGAAATAAGATTGCAGGTGAATTTGGGAGAGTATAACACATTGTTTAGAACTAAATTTGGGGCAGCAACAACCGTTCCAACTTCTTCAACCATCACAGTTTCTTCCATAGCAGATGTTATAAAAATCGGCTTAGGCAATTTTATAAGATTTTGTAGTATCCGGGGGTTATGAGTCATATGATGAGATGTCCTAGAGTCTAGGACCCATTTTGTAGAAACAGTATTAAACAGCTTACTGATAGGCAATAAATTGTCCTATTTTACGTACCTTTTTCACCCACTTTTAGCTCGTATAATAACTTAATATTTAGAATTTTACTTATTTCATGTATATTTTGTAGGAAATAATGTCAAATCAAGCAAGCGCCGCGAAAAGAAGTGAAGACGGGACAAAGCGAAGAAAAACAACAAAAATCGGCAAAAAAGGACAGACCGGGGGCCGAACCACCGTGCCAGAGGAATGGCACGGTGGGCCGTGTCAAGTGGCACGGTCGTGTTCCCGGGCCCGTCGTCCAGTTTCGCCATTTTCTATTTAAAGCCCTCTTCGGGCGTTTTTGCACGGGGGGGATGCCCGGGGTTCTCTCTAACGATTTTAGACTAGTTTTAGTTTAGGTTTTACCAAATAAAACCTCAATAGGAGGATTAGTTTAGGATTGAAGATTGTAATCTTGGATTCAACCTTTGGATTTCAAGTTCCTTCTATCAATTCAAGACTAAGTTTTCTCTCTCTTTCTCTATTTATTTCATATGTTGTTCTTGTTTATGTTTCGTTAGTTTAATTCTTGTATTTGTTTTGTTTAGTTCAATCTTTAGTTTTCATTGTTAATTAAGCTTGTTTAGTTGTTTAGATTTGATTTATTTCATTCTCTTTGTTTTCTTGTTCAAGTTTATGTTCTTGTTTGTTAGTTTAGGTTTTTATGTGTTTGTGATGTTTAGTTGGTCGATTGTGTTGTCTTGGATTGTGATTAGCCTCTTGATGGCTAATTAGTCATGTATTTGACCTAACCATACCCAATCTATGCCTAAAACTTAGAGTTTTCTCTCACGCCCGCCAAGTGTTCGATGAAATGCATGAAAGAGCTTTCATTCATATTTTTGGGCGATTGACTTATGCTGAGAGGTGAGGTTAATTAGCTAGTGTGGGAGAGGGAATAGCCGAGTTCGGGACATGAAAATAGTATCCGAATCGAGTTAGGTCCGGGGGTTGCTAATTTTGTGGTCTAATTGGGTTAACCCCATGAAAATAGGTGGTTAGGCTAATTAGGCTAGCTCATGACCCTTGAGAGATGGCTTGGGTGGTCTTCGATGGTGCAACCTACCATCTTTAGTTCATGATGTAGTTTGGATAGGTTAGGACTTGTTTCGATTAGTTGGCTCGTCCATTGGTGAAACCACAACTCCAAGTCGCTTCTTCTATGTTTGTTAGCATAGTTTAGATTACCCTTTGTTTTCCTTCGATCTTGCCTAGCTTGAGACGTTTTAGTTAGCCCTGGTAGTTGGAAACACAACTCACTGTGGACAACACCCCAAGTACTCAACGATATACCTTGCACTTGGGGTTTATAAATATTAAAACTCTATTTTTTCCCTAACAAGTTTTTTGGCGCCGTTGTCGGGGAGTTGACGTTTTCAATATTGTGGTTTACTTGAGCATTCAAGGCTAGGCATTTAGAAAATCCCAAAAAAAAATTAAAAAATCAAAAATTTCAAAAAAAATTCAAGATGGCTATTTTCTATTTACCTCAGTTTGAGCAAGAACCTTTTTGGCAATATTTGTCTCAGTTAAATGATTTTCGTGCTCAATATGTGCTTTTTGATTATGAGAAATGGAAAATATCTGATGTTGTCCTTTAGGGGATAACACCTGAGACTCGAGCCATCCTTGAGTCCATGTGTTATGGTGGTTTGCATTCGTTAGTTGTTGATGACATGTGGGATTTGTTTGAGTCTCTAACTTGGCAGCAATGGCAATCTGATGATGCTAGGGACCCATATCATCACTATTCTTACCCTTATGTGTTGTGCTCTTTTTGCCAATCTTTTGACCATGATGTGAATTTTTGTCCTTATTATAATGTTTTCGATTAATGTTATGCTAGACTTGATGCCATGATCGGGACAATGAGTGAGCAACATGAGCGTTTTGCTAGTAGGATGAGGGAGAGGAGTTTATTTCATGAGACCGACACTAGTCTACCTTGTCCTAGACTTGAGGCTCGTCTCTATGATGATTGTGAGTCTTTTCTTCCCCTAGAGCCTAATGTTGTTGACGATGCACCTTTGACCGACCTAGAGGAAGTGTTTGACCCTCCCTTGACCCCATTGACAGTTGTTGCTCCATCCTTTTCTAGCACACCTATGGGCACCAGTGTCAGTGCTTTGACCTTACATGCTTCTCCCCTCCCTTTAGCTCAGTGCACAGAGTTAGAGATAGGCGAGACCTCTCGGGGTGATGCTAGTTCTGTAGAGGATGTTGTACCTTCTTGGTCATGAGGACTTATTTTGGTTGAGCCATATCTTGAGGAGGCTCCTTTCGAGGAGTTGTATGATGACAGTTTGGTGGTTGGGCCGCACATAGTATTGACCATATCGGCCCACTTTGCACCGAGCCACTTGACTTGACCCTTATCTCATCCCCCTTACTTTCCACTATGCCCTCCCAATTGCATACATTCCATGAGTCCCTGGGTGACATTCGAGGGTATAATCCCTCCTTGGACCCTTATTGTGCATTCCTAGAGGACATGCCTAGGAAAATCGAGCCGACCACTTTCTTTGATTCTTATTTCGATTTTCCTATGGTATTTGATAAGATTAAGAGGGCACTAACTCTATTTGTTGCATCTTTACTAGTGTTCTCTTACTTACACCCATTTGAGATGCATACAAAGGCACACGATAAGCTTCTACGAGCATTGACTGCATCCGAGTTGATGACTCGAGTCTTGAGCGATGATGAGGAGTGACTGATGCTCCTCCGGCCTCCATAGCACCATCCTAGGGAGGCGTAGTTCGGGTACATTCAGTACCCGACCTGGTATAATCATTCTCACTCTTCCCCCTTCTTTTTATTTTTCTTTTATTTATTTTCTGTCTTTTTGTTTTTGTTCAGTTGTAGATATTAGGATTGTGTTTTGGTTGGTGATCATCTTGAGTTGTAATTTGGGATGTTGTTGAGCCATTAATGGCTAAGATCACCATTTTTGTATTTTTCTGGATATTTGTGTGTTGTGATTGGTGGTGTTGATGGGTTGGTTTATACATGCTTTTGGTGGTGTTAGTTTTTTATATATGTGTGATCTTATTGTTGATTGGGTGTGATTGTGTTTATGGGAGAGGGTGTTAGCATGTGTATATATGTGTCGGTTTAGTGTTATTGTGTAATTTTGTCTTCTTCGTTTTGTGTGTTGTGTGGTTGGTGATGACTCTCAACTCCCAATGAGGACATTGTGAGATTTAGGTATGGGGTGGGGTCATCTCCCCTTTTATTCTTATTTTTGTGAAAAATTTTATTTATTTTTTTTCCATTCTTCTCTTCTTTTTTTTTTGTATGATTTTCCTTAATTTTTGGGATTTAGGGGAGTTTTGTACTAGTTTTATTAGCCTTGATCTCCGGTACCTTGGTTATTAGCTCGTATATAAGTATAATGTGTGTGATAGATATTCGCCCTAAGTTATCATTTTAGACCCCCTTTTCCAAAAACAAAAGCAAAAACGAACAAACTCATGCGCTACTGGGTGTATCCCTTTGAGGCGTTGCAAGAGTTTGGATTGAAAAAAAAAAGGAAGAAGAAAAGAGAAAAAAAACAAAAGGGGGGAAAGAAAAGAGTTTGGAATGACAAGTACCCCTTTGAGGCATGCGCTACTGGGTGCTACCCTTTGAGATAATACTGCTACTAGGGAAGCTTGTTTTCCATGTTAGCAAATCAATGAGGTAGCTTGTGTCAGTTAAGAGGGATTGAGTCTGATTTTTGGTAAGCCAAAGTCTTAGGGTGATGATACACTTGCACACCAGGTACCAGGATAGATTCAACGTCGTCATGCGTCGTGGGGTGAAAAGTTGATATCTGAATGCCATTTTTTGGGATGATGTGTCCTGAAATGCATATAATGCTTGTGTACAGACTGATACTTGAGTTACTAGGGGGCTTTGGTCGATCCGATTGTGTACAGTTTACCCCCGATGTATATTTTGTGTTTTGTCATTTTTATTTTTCGATTTTTTTCTTCTCTTTTCTTTGTTTTCTTTTTCAAGATTTTGTAGGTATGTCTTCTGCAAACTCTCACGAGACCTTACTCGTCCACTTGGGGGAGCCAAGGGGTTTAAAGGGCTTGTTGCATACGCTAAATGCAACCGTGATTCCTACGAAAATGAGTTAGGTCCTTACGTTAGTTTTTATTTTGTTTTGCTCGAGGACGAGCAAAAGATAGGTGTTGGGATATTTGATAGGCGATAAATTGTCCTATTTTACGTACCTTTTTCACCCACTTTTAGCTCGTATAATAACTTAATCTTTAGAATTTTTACTTGTTTTATGTATATTTTGTAGGAAATAATGTCAAATCAAGCAAATGCCGCAAAAAGGAGCGAAAACGGGACAAAGTGAAGAAAAATAGCAAAAACCGGCAAAAAAGGACAGACCGGGGGTCAAACCATCATGCCAGAGGAATGGCACGGTGGGGCCGTGCCATGTGGCACGGCCTTGCCACCCTGGCACGGTGGGACAGCGCCACATGGCACAGTCGTGTCGCCGGGCCCCTCGTCTGGTTCCGCGATTTTCTATTTAAAGCCCTCTTCAGGCGTTTTTGCACCGGGGGGGGTCGCTCGGGGTTCTCTCTAGCGATTTTAGACTAGTTTTAGTTTAGGTTTTAGCAAATAAAACCTCAATAGGAGGATTAATTTAGGATTGAAGATTGTAATCTTGAATTCAACCTTTGAATTTCAAGTTCCTTTTATCAATTCAAGACTAAGTTTTCTCTCTCTTCCTCTATTTATTTCATATATTGTTCTTGTTTATGTTTTGTTAGTTTAATTCTTGTATTTATTTTGTTTAGTTCAATCTTTAGTTTTCATTGTTAATTAAGCTTGTTTAGTTGTGTAGATTTGATTTATTTCATTCTCTTTGTTTTCTTGTTCAAGTTTATGTTCTTGTTTGTTAGTTTAGGTTTTCATGTGTTTGTGATGTTTAGTTGGTATATAGTGTTGGCTTGGA
Source organism: Selenicereus undatus (assembly GCA_017589665.1). Taxonomy (NCBI): domain Eukaryota; kingdom Viridiplantae; phylum Streptophyta; class Magnoliopsida; order Caryophyllales; family Cactaceae; genus Selenicereus; species Selenicereus undatus. Next base: position 36,251,326 of record JACYFF010031956.1, on the reverse strand, counting down.
TTGTGATTAGCCTCTTGATGGTTAATTAGTCATGTATTTGGCTTAACCATACCCAATCTATGCCTAAAACTTAGAGTTTTCTCTCACGCCGGCCAAATGTTTGATGAAATACTTGAAAGAGTTTTCATTCATATTTTTGAGCGATTGACTTATGCTGAAAGGTGAGGTTAATTAGCTAGTGTGGGAGAGGGAATATCCGAGTTCGGGACATGAAAATAGTATCCGAATCGAGTTAGGTCCGGGGTTGCTAATTTTGTGGTCTAATTGGGTTAACCCCATGAAAATAGGTGGTTAGGCTAATTAGGCTAGCTCATGACCCTTGAGAGAGCACTTGGGTGGTCTTCAATGGTGCAACCAACTATCTCTAGTTCGTAATGTAGTTTGGGTAGGTTAGGACTTGTTTCGATTAGTTGGCTCGTCCATTGGTGAAACCACAACTCCAAGTCGCTTCTTCTATGTTTGTTAGCGTAGTTTAGTTTACCCTTTGTTTTCCTTCGATCTTGCCTAGCTCGAGACGTTTTAGTTAGCCCTGGTAGTTGGAAACACATCTCTCTATGAATGACACCTCAAGTACTCAACGATATACCTTACCCTTGGGGTTTATAAATATTAAAACTCTATTTTTTCCCTAACACTTACCACTCATGCGTTCCTGATTTTCTTTAGTCTTAAAATAATTATATGCTTCTTCCAATTAGGTCGTAGTTAGCCCACCAAACCTGGCTTGCTTTGCTGTACCACCCTCTTCTTCTCTATTCTGATTTTTCCAATCAGAAACGAGAAATGCCTCTCCACCCAGAGCACGTGCACTGCCTCCTGTTGCTGGAAGATTACCACCATCGGACGTCTGTCTGGTCATTATGCCGCCATCGAGATTGCCCCAGAGCTTGACGCGACCTCGCCCTCTGCTCTAATTGTTGCGGCTGCTTCTCCAGCAGCCCCAATTTGGTGGATAACCCACCAATTCACAACATTGATTTTTTCTCATGTCCAAACTTCTGGCAATGGCAACACTTGGGTCTTCCGGAATTGTTGCTCCATGGTGGTCGACTAGTGACTGCAGAAGCTTTGAAAGTTGCCCCTTCAACCAATTCCCTTGACTCCATTCCTTTTGTGAGGCTTTCTTGTTGTTCCTCCCGAGTCACAAACGCATATACTTTGTTCAAATTGGGTAGAGGTTCCAACGCCAGGATGTTCGATTGAACGATCCCATACAAATCTGAGTCCAATAACATCAAAAACTGGTGTATTTTTTCTGCTTCAAGATGCTTGTTCAAGTCCTTTGCAGCTCCACAGGTACACGTCTTAATTGTTTGGTTATTTGCTAGTTCATCCCACAATGTCTTTAATTTTGAGAAATAATTAGCAATGCTTAGATTTCCTTGACTGGTTAGAGTTATTTCCCTCTTTATCTGGTGCACTCGGATTGCATTCCCTTGTGAAAATCTCTCTTCCAGATCTATCCATATTTGTCGCGCTGTTTCAGCGTAAGCAACTGAATCGTGAAGGTTCTTGTCAATGATATTGTAGAGTCACGCTATTACCATGGAGTTACATCTCTCCCAGGCATGAACTTCTAGGGAGAAATCCTATGGTTTTGTTACGGTTCCGTTAACGAAACGAAGCTTATTCTTTAATCTGAGCGCATTAATCGCCAGATGACTCCAATTGGCATAATTATTCCCATTGAGGCTAATTGGGCAGATGATATTACTAGGGTTGTCCGAACTCCTCAAAAAGTATGGTGATTGTGGATCGTTCGGGTCGATCTTGATGACAGAGCTCTCCTTCTTGGGTATGCTTTCTTGATTCTCATTCTTCTCCATGTCAGTCAATTGAGACTTTTGCGAGAACGAATTAAGATGTGATTCACGTTCAAAACTCTGATACCATGAGAAATAAGAGACCTTTGGGAGAGAATGTCTTTCTCTGTTCCCCGGTGCTTCCCTCACCGTTCAGAATTTTATTGAATTTCGGAGATCAAAGATACAATCAATGAAGATATGATACACCAATATACTTTCCTCAATACAGGTGCTGAATATATACAAAGATATTACAAAATATTCTACAGCTAATACTGACGTTCAATTCTCCAGTTGGAATTAATATCATTCAACACCTCTAAATTTGAAATTATTTAGGTCCAATAGCCCTAAATATAAACCCTCGATTTTACGACAACTAATTTTCCGTCTTTCTCTCCGTGTCTATCACATTAACCAGAAACTGGTCCACTTGTCACGTAACTGTCAATCACGGGAAGTAGTTTTCTGGAGCTTAGATCAGATAGAACCATTGATCGCCTGCCGTGGAAAACCCCATACATCAATTTCATACTAAATCAAAAATAAAAATAATCACTTTTTGGAATATAAATTACTCCCGCGAATTCCCATGGATATTTGCAAAGGCACTTTTCTTCATTAAAAAAAGGTATTATTGCGCACGAACTCGGAAGTCTCCTCTCTCCAGCTCTCTCTCTCTCACACTAACATGTTCACATCCTCTTTCTACGTAGAACCAATTAATTAGCACATAATTCTACTGCTTCAAGTTGGAATTCCCTCTTCTCTCCTCTACTCTTCCCTGTCAACATGCATCATTCGTTTATGCAGTTGAGGGGGTTGAGTCAAGTGAAGTAAGATGGCCGCAACCTCATCGTTACAACTCACAAGGACAATTGCTATCAAGAGTTTTACAGACCAGTAATTGGTGACTACTTTTTGGTTTTAATGATTTACCTACCAATTTATTAGGATGATTGTTTTATATTTTGTCTCTTTTAGGTTCTTTATTCTTAACTGTGTGGACTACTCATCTCATTGCTAACCTATTATTGGTAACTATTTTGGGGCTAAGACTTCGATTCTCCTTCGATCTTGAGAGTGGGGTTTTAATATTTAATTCCTGTCTCTGGGATTTTATTTTATTCAGGTTTTCTTCTGTTTAAATATAGTTTTTTGGAATGATAGATGATCATGATGCAAGTGCAAGTAAATGGTGAAGGACGTACCTTTAAGGGGTCAAGGTATATTCTCTCGGTCTCTCTTGAATTGCTTAGGGCAGCTTAATTCATGTTTCCTTTTCTCTTCTTTTTTTTTTGGGCTAGAAAAGTAGATTGCAGCTGTTTGAGCCTTTGGAGTTTAATTGTGCAATTACTTTTTCTGCACTTTTTTTTTTTTTTTTGGAGATACCCAAGGTGGTGTCACTTTGACGTTTGAAAGAGAAGCGTAGGTAACAATGTTAACTCAGTTTTGTAGGTTCTTTACTATAAGGTTCTTTTTAATATCTTCATTATGATGTTGTCTAAAATTATTAACCTATGACCTTTGCAGTCCTTGTTCTAGAAATTTAATTTTGTTCTAGAAATTTAATAGATGTGGGTGTTTCCTTTGGCGCTCAAGATCTTCCTCCATCATTGCATGGATATTGTATTTCTTTTCTCCCTATAGTTAGCAATATTCTTTACTTGATTATGATATTGTTTTTGTGTCATGTCATTGCTAATTCATAGGAGGCACCTAATCATTAATAATGACACTTTGAGGGTTTTCGTATGATGCAAATTTTGTACATTTATGTACGTTCTCTAAAAAGAATAAAAATAAATAAAATGTAGGTGCTTGCATTCATGCAAGATTTGATTCAATGGTTGACTATAATCTTTGATGTATACAATATGGACAACTTATGCTTAATATTTAGTTTCGGCTTAAGCTTCACATAATATATCCTTACATATTCTTTTTTGCTCTTCGAGCCTTCCATTCTCCTATTTTTTTGGCTGATGTAAAGATTAGGTTATACATTAACTTTCTTAATACTTGATGTGTGAACACCTCTCAAACTTGCAACAATTCGATGAGTCCCACTATCTATAATACATATATTGTGTTGAGAGGAAATTTGCTCATTTGGGTAGGGTTTAAGTTGTGTGTTATTCAATGGACAATCATAGGCGGAGCCATGTTGGGGCAAGGGGGGTCAATTGACCCCATAGCTTTTTGGGGAAAAAAAAAATAATTAAATGTGGGATATTTTTGTGGATAAGCCAAATAGATATATATTAATTAGTTCATAAGTACACATCATAAGATTGCATAGTTGGGTGGTGGTTGTCCCTTGTTTTGGATGGGAGGTCGTTGGTTCGATTCTTCGTTCCACCTTTTCTTTTTTTTTTCTTTTTTTTGGAAGTGCCCTTTAATTTTCTCAATCTCGCCCCCTTACTTAAAATCCTGGCTCCGCTACTGTGGACAATGAATATTTGATGATAGAGATGATAAAGGTGGGAAACTAATCTTGATCACAAATTGGTGGATGACATCGAATTTGAGTCAGTAGGATGCTTCCTAGTTGGAGTTTGATGATGAATGTAATGTGATTACCTAATTTTGGATGATTTTTGATTATGATTATTTCACAATATGATGGTTTCTCTTCTAATTCTAGATCCTATAGTTCTTGCTTGCTTCTTGCTTCTCTGCATTAATACTTCTACAACATTAGCATCCCTAACAAGTGGAACATATTTTTTTTCCATTTGTCAAGGTTTAAACTTCAATTACCTCCTAGAAGAGCATAGATATTTGGATGTAGAAGATTACTTCTTTGCACATCGAACTTGCATGTCCTCTTTACATTCCCTCTTTCTCAGTTTGTTTTTATAGGGGAAGACTTTATTTCGGGGGGTCGATAATTTACTTTCGTGGTAGCTATTTCTTACTGGATTAGCCATTTTCATTATTATCTTTTGCATTTTGTCTGTTTTTTAATTGTTTCATAGTATTCTTGACTTAATACCTGCTTGTCGCCGATAGCTTCAAATCCTTCTATATGTTCATAATCAAGCTCTCCGTCATCACTTCATTCCTAGGTTTTAGTTCAACTTTTAATTTTGGAATTTCACTTTGATGTTTTGTTTGAGGTTTGACTGGCTTACCTTGCAAAATTCAGAAAGACCTACCCTATTGGTATGATATGTATGGATTTAATATTGCATACATCTAATATGAGCATTGATTCATTTTTTCTTTCAGTCTACTGCAGAGGCTCACCCCCTCAGTCTGCCCCCCAAACCAAAAGTCACTTCTCATTAATGCCTGATTCAATTTCTAGCTCAACTGAGCTCTTTTTTAAAAAAATTTGTTAAATTGCATTAACAAAAGTCTTAGAGAAGGATTCCGAAAAGGGGTATTGTTTGAGAAATGTAGAGGAATTGGCAAAACTGGACGTGGTGGTGGTGGTGGTGGTGGTGGTGGTGGTGGAAATTGAGGCACTTTAGCAACTATATGAAGTTAATTGGTAGTGTTCATGGTGGCAATTTGTGACCTTGATTATGGCTTCAATTGCAGCACTGCGCTTAAGATCAAGGTTGAGATCATAGTTTGATTTTCCTGTTGCTCTTTTTTCCATTTTAATTTTGTGTTGGCATGTCTACAAATTGTCAACAGAAAACAGGCATTGATGCTAGCTAACAGGTGGAATAGCAGAGAGAAGAGCCAATATGATGGTTGGCAGAGTAGATGAGGGATAGCAGGGCAGACTTTTAGGGGGAGTGTGGATGTGAATCATGAGGAAGTAGACTACTACTACTGTTGCTGCTGCTGCTGCTGCTACTACTACTACTAATAAGAATAAGAATAAGAATAATAAAACTTTAAAATAACATATTGTGTAGTATATGGGTCAATATTTTCAATTATTATTCTTTATTTCATCTTAATATTATGTAGACTAAATAATTATAGAATGTTATTTGAGAACATATATATAATAAAAGTAAATAAATGGGGTCCTCCATACCCTTCATACAGTTAATGTAGTAATTAGATAGTTAAACTTTAGTAATAATAATAATAATAATAATAATAATAATAATAATAATAATAACAATAGACAATTATAAGATGCTATTTTAGAACATATCGAATTTATCATTTTGGATTACTACTTTTATATTTAAATCTTTGTTATAATAGACAATTATTCAATGCTATTCATTAGTGGCATATGTTTATTCAAGTAATCGATATCGGGGCAACGCGCAGGTCTTTACTAGTAATAAATTAATATATGTGTTGTTTAAATTGGTAGTTTATTTGCAACGCAAGCATTTGTTAACTAAATCAACCAAAATCGAATACCAATAATTTCTTACTAATGTGGACGTATAACTGTTATAAATAAGAAAAAAGAATAAATTGAAAGAAGCTTAGATACTCAAGATATAATACAATGCCTCCTTGATCCTTATATTAATCCACCAAAGCCAACCTCACCATATATATTGATCCAAGTGGTTTGACGTTTATTTTCTTTAAGTAATGTCTCGGATTTAAATTTTATGAACGAAAAAAATTTATGACGGGAGAATTATGACCAATAATAAGTCAACTTTGATAAAATAGAAGCTCAAAGATCAAAAAATAAAAAAGAAAGAAAGAAAAACAAAGCCAAACTCAAGCCCCAACTTAAACCAAATGCCACTACTCCTATCCCAAATGTAAGACCTGAAATAGAGGTTCATTTCGATTCAAAATTTTAATTGACTTCGCGAAAAGTATTTCGGATTCAACATTTTCATCCAAGTTACTCTTTTTTCTAGAAGAACTTATTGAAGAAATATTACCATATTCAAAATCAACCTAAATCAAAACAACTAAAGTCGAACAATGAAAATCTAAAATTTTGTCATCTGTACTATATCAAGAGCAATTTTGGAAAAAATTCTAAACTTTTATTATGAGAGTGATTTGCAGAATTTGGTGTAATGTCAACCATAAAAATTATTCATCATCAAATTTAAGTTATCGATTCTACAGATTAAAAAAGCATACTTAGTGAGCCCTCTCCAAGTAAAATACTCCTTTATTTAATTATAACCAAAAAAAAGCTTATATGGGTTAACCACTTGCTCCCCCATAAATTCGTTCATACATTATATAAGAATAGATTATTAGGAGGACTCACAATGCAACGTAGTTGTCATCGAATTCTCTCTTCTCTGTTTCTTTCCATGTTAAAAACCAACCGCATTATCTAGATCTGGAATCTCAGTCCCACCCACTAACCAATTTCCCTCTCCAATATCGATGCTCATTCCTCTCTCCATATTGAGAACATCAGAGCACAATGTAAAATATCTAATTGGAGCGGAAGGGGAGATATCATCAATGGAGACCTAGCTTGAAGAGCGACGCACGCGAAGCAATTGAGACAAAATGGCAGCCACTACTCATCAGCTGCAAAGGCAATTACACTTAAATTCTTTGCCCATCCTATTGTAATATCATTAGAATTCTATCTTCCCTAGTCATCTACATGTGATAGAGATAACTTGTGTAAAAAAGCCATGCACCTAGGATTAGCCATGGCCCTCTTGCATGTATTTATACCCCTTCAATTTCTTCATGAGGGCAGACGAAAAGGCATGAAAAATCAAAGAGGTCCATAACCAATCTTAAATTCTCAAACACAGATTTATTTTATTATGCCATCAGAGCATTGAGTTTTTCTTTGATTAAAACCATAATCAAGCCATGACTAACATGAAGTTTGTCATAGAAACTCACTCACCTTATTTGTTGCATCCCTCTGAGGGACCTAGGGCCTTGATCACAGTTGTGATCTTTGACGGAACAAATTATGACCTATGGGAGAAGGCAGTCAAAACTTCTCTTAAATATAAAAATAAATTAGGTTTCATAGAAGGCACCATAACCAAACCAACACTAAACGTTGGAGAAGACACCACCGAATTGCAAGCCTGGGAGATGGCTAATTCGATGGTTTGCTCCTACACACTCAACGTCATTGAACCTAAACTTCGAACTAGCATTGCCTATGTTGACACTGCAGAGCGCATGTGGACAAACTTAAAGAAACGTTACGCAGTGTCTAACGCACCTAAAATCCACCAACTTAAAACAAAACTTGCTGAATGCATGCCAGGTGGGTCGGAGGTCATAGAATTTTTTTCGAGACTTATGGGTCCTTGGAGCGAACTAGAAAATCAAGTACGATTCCCACGTTGTACTCGTCGAAAGTGCGAATGTAAAATTGGTGAACAACTTATTAAGATGGTAAAAGAGGAAAAAGCTCATCAGTTCCTGAAGGGACTAAATGATGAAGTCTACGCCAATATCAGATGACAAATTCTAGCTATTGAGCCCTTGCCTTCCCATGATAAAATATTTAGCATAGTCCATCAAGAGGAGAGCCATAAGCACATGATGATTTCAAGAGACGACCGACTTGAGTCAGTAGCAGCCTTCGTTATTGGCACTAGTGGCAGCTGAACCAGGCCAAACGCTCGTGATAAAGGTACCTGTGGACACCGCGACAAGTTCGGGCATGACGAGGCTAGATGCTTCGAGCTAATTAGGTACCCACCCGATTGGGACTCAAGTCGAGGACGCGGACTCAGGGGTGGTCAAGTTGGAAGGCAAGGAGCTCTGCGAGGTAGAGGCAACAGATGTGAAGGTGCTCACGCGGTTGCAGCCAGTTCTTCGGCAGTGGTCGAATGATCTTCGGCAGTGGTTGAACTAAATAGCCAATCAGTGATACCCGGACTACCGAGCAAATCCAACGGCTAATGAGTTTGATTGAGCCAACTAAAGCCAAGAATGATAAGCTCACAAGTAACGATGTCTAGATGCTCGACAGTGGAGCTTTGGCTCACATGACGGGTGATCCGACTCTTCCATATGAGATTAAAGCCACGACACCAGTCGTGATTGATTAACCTAATGGAGCTCAAACTTCCTTCAACAAACAAGGAGTAGTGGCTCTTCATGATGGCACAAAATTAAGTAATGTCTTATTTGTGCCCAACTCAGTTACAACCTAGTATCAACTGCTAAGATTACGAGAGACTTAACTTGTAGTGTAACATTTTTCTACCATCATTGTGTTTTACAGGACCGTATTCCAAGGATGCTGATTGGAGCAGGTGAACAATGAGACGGGTTTATTACTACGGCAGACCATCGCAAAAGAGACAGAGTAATGCAATTCGATCAGGAGACTTGTGGCATAAGAGATTGAGACATCCATCCAAGGAAATTATGAAAATTTTTGCTAAACATTCGGTTTTTCCAGTTTAGGTTAGTGAGAAAAAAGACGTATGAAATACATGTTTTTGTGTTAAGCAAACTAGGAACAAATTTTCTATTAGTGAAAATAGGGCCATGGAATTGTTTGAAATTAACCATTGTGATATATGGGGTCGTATCGCGTGCCCTCCTCATGTGGAGCTCACTACTTTCTTACCTCAGCTGATGATATGAGTCATGGAGTATGGTTGTACCTCATGAGAGAGAAAAGTGAGGTAGGATCTTATCTACGAGATTTTATAGTTTTGGTACAAAATCAGTTTAATAACCAAATCAAGGTGGTAAGAACGGACAATGGGACCGAATTCAACTCCAGGCCCATGAAGGTATTCTATCGAGAGAAGGGGATCATGCATCAAACCAGTTGCGTGGATACACCTCAATAGAATGGACGTGTTGAACGCAAGCATCGACATATATTGAACGTAGCTAGGGCTCTTAGGTTCCAAGCTTTCCTTCCTTTGGATTTTTAGCGGGAATGTGTAATTGCAGCAACTTATTTAATAAAGCGAACCCCCAGTAAGTTGTTAGGGGGAAAGTCACCTTACGAGATGATTTATCAAACCAACCCTACCTATGACCATATTAAGGTTTTTGCTAGTTTGTGTTATGCCAAAACTCAACTAAAAGGAGGTGATAAGTTTGCATCCCGAAGTAGGCGTTGCGTATTTATAGGCTATCCTGATGAGAAGAAGGCTTGGAAATTGTGTGATGTAGAAACACATGATTTCTTTGAAAGCAGGAACGTTGAATTTCATAAAGAATCATTTCCTCTTCAAAGAGATGGATTTGTGATTGAAGATGTGCCAGAAAGAAGAGCTGAAGGGCCTCTGTGCTCGTGTTTGCCAAATATGCATGCTAAAGGATCAAAATTAGAGGCATGTACGGATCCCTTCTCAGCGGATCAGCCCTCAGCTTCATCAGGCCTTGATGCAAGGGGGAATAACCAAGTCCCCCAGCCCACGAGTCACACTGTTGAGGACAATCATGAGCAACCCACAGCCCAAACAGGCGCATGCGTCCGTTGCGAGGACGGAACGAAGCTAGGCTTAGAGACTGAAGCAACCAATTTGGGCCAGGCCGCTACTGAAACAGTATTGGGCCCAAGTTCTTCTCCTATCACTTTGGGCAGTGAGCCCAAACGGGGATATCGGGCCGACAAAACTCCAGCACACTTCGATCAATATATATGCTACACTACTCGATCCAAGAGCCCCATCTCTCCTACTTCACCTATTCCAACGGACTCCTCAGGTACGCGATATCCTTTAAAGCATTATGTTACTTGCACCACATTTTCACCTTCTCATCAAGTTTTCTTAGCAGCTATTACTAAGATTATAGAACCACGATTCTATCATGAAGCTATGCAAAATGAAAAATGGCCAAAAGCCATGGCTGAAGAAATCCAATCCTTAGAGAAAAACGACACTTGGTCCATTGTAAGTCTCCCACCAGGCATGAAACCCATTAGTTGTAAATGGGTCGACCGGGTCAAATACAAATCTGACGGTACTATGGAACGATATAAAGCACACCTAGTTATCTTAGGCGATCATCAGATAGAGGGCTTTGACTAGAACGAGACCTTTGCACCTGTTGCAAAGATGACCAATGTTCGCTGTTTTCTAGCAATAGCCATCGCAAAAGGCCGGGAGTTGCATCAACTGGATGTCAACAACGCCTTCCTTCATGGGGATCACAAGGAAGAAGTATACATGAAACTTCCTCCAGCGTTTAAAAGTAACGACGAAGCTAAATTCTACCGTCTAAAGAAGTATCTTGATGGCCTAAGGCAGGCTCCACAGCAGTGGTTTGCCAAGCTATCTTCCAAGTTGTGTGAATATGGATTTGTGAGGTCCTATGCAAATTACTCTCTATTCACCTATCGTAAAGGTGATATTTTTATGATTGTCTTAGTATATGTAGATGATATTGTGCTTACAGGAAACAACCATACAACATGTATAAAATTTAAAGACTATCTCAACGCATGCTTCAATATTAAAGATTTAGGGCCTTTGAAATATTTTCTAGGCATTGAGGTCACCAAAGATCCATAAGGACTGTTCTTCAAGTCAAAGAAAATATGCCCTGAAAATTATTGATGAGTGTGGCCTCTTAGGTGCTAAACTCATTGATTTTCCCATGGAACAAAATCATTGCCTTATTGTGGCAATAGGCAAGCTTCTTGCTGATCCCACCCGATATCGAAGACTCATTGAACGTCTAATTCACCTCACCATCACCAGGCCTGACCTCACTTATGCCGTACATATTCTCTCTCAATTTATGCATGCACTGCGTGAAGAGCATATGACTGCTACACGACGAGTCGTATAGTATTTGAAGGGCACTGCAGGCCAAGGCATTTTGCTTCGATCTGACAATGACCTACAACCGATTGGCTATTGTGACTCTGACTGGGGATCATGTCCAGTCTCACGACAATCTCTCTCGGGCTACTTCATCATGCTCAGTGGTTCACCAATCTCTTGGTGTAGCAAGAAACAACCAACTGTCTCCAGGTCATCAGCTAAAGCAGAATATAGATCCATGGTTCTTACTACAAGTGAACTGGTTTGGTTGTGATCCTTCTTTACGTCACTAGGAATAATTTCACCTCATATGCAACTTTACTGTGACAGTCAAGCAGCATTACATATTACACGCAATCCTGTGTTCCATGAGAGAACAAAACATATTGAAATTGACTGTCATTTTGTTCGGAAGAAACTTGAGTCAGGCATACTCACACTGGCGCATATTGGGACCAAACATCAACCTGCTAACATTTTCACAAAAGCTCTCAGCAAAAGCCAACTTCACTTCCTGAGGGCCAAGTTGGACATTTTGAATTTGTATGCTCTAACTTGAGGGGGAATATTGTAATATCATTAGACTTCTATCTTCCCTAGTCATCTACATGTTATAGTGTTAGTAACTTGTGTAACAAGTCATGCTCCTAGAGTTAGCCATGCGCCTCTTGCATGTATTTATACCCCTTCAATTTCTTCAATGAGGACAGACGAAAAGGCATGAAAAATCAAAGAGGTCAATAACCAATCTTAAGTTCTCAAACACAAATTTATTTTATTACATCCTATTTAGTATTTTAGTGAGCAATTTTTAATTTTAATTCTTTAATTTTGATCAATTTTCGGAATTTAGATTCAATTATAGATGTTATTTTGGTTAATATATATGTTTATTATGTCTTTTGATTCCAATTTTTAGGAACCTAACAATTTACGGTCGGAGAGGCAGGCACGACGATGTTCATACAGGCCATGGCGCCCTTATTGAAAGTATTGGTTAGCAACGTGTAACATTGTCAACCACAATGCGCATTACCAACATTTCGAAGCACCTACTCAGGATTTCCTTAACCAATCTTTTCAGTCCGCTCTACTTTAATGTGTATTTCAAATCATCTTTTTTTTAAGAGAGAGGGCGGGATGGAGGACTCAACTTTGACGCGACTTTTGGTCACATGTTTTAAGATAGGTATAGAAGGGTGCTATGACACCACAATGATTAGTCTTAGGATATAACTTCAACCATCTTGTGAAGCATATTTTGCATTCAGTAACCTTAATATTTCCTTCATTTATTTTTGGTTATTTTTTTCCTAATTTTAACTCTCTTTTTTTCATCTCAAAACCCTATATTTTTGCAAATTGGTAAGCATTTACTCTTGTCTCTATAGTTCATTTGGAGCAAACTCATTGTGTAATGCCTCGAAAGTGGTTGCAAACAAATGCATTGGGCATTTGAAGAATAGACTTCGAGGTTATTGGAACATTTCATAAGACTGAGGTTCTTCTACTAGAGAAGCTATTATGCAGTGCTTCATATTGATTTATTTTTGAGGTGGGATTATATATTGCACTTTTAAGTCCTTCATTGTATGCTTGGGTGGTTGAGTATTGCAAATGTTCGATGGTTTGGTCTTATGCTTGCAAAATGAAATAGGCCATATTCCGACTTTGTTTTAATTTAGGACTCAAAATCATTATTAAATTGGCATGGTATGTCAATTGTAGATGCTCCTTTTTGGGGGTTGTTCAAGAGCCAACTCAATTAAAAGCTTAAGCTAATAGTTGAAGGCTCAAAAATAAATTTATACTCTAACACGCCCGCTCACGCAAATGCCCATTAGGCTTGAAGCGTGGATGTTGTAAATGTCCCCCCTATCTTGTGCAATAAATCAATATGGGGGTTGCTGATATTTGAACTCGAGGCCTCTTCCTCAGAAAGGCTCTGATACCAGGTTCAAGAACCAACTTAAACAAAAACTTAAGCTAATGGTTGGAAGTCCAGGAATAGGTTTATAGTCTAATATGGGGTTACACAAATTATTTCGTACAATCAGTCGGGCACATGCAGCGTATGTGTGGTGTATTTATTAATTGTGATTAGTAGCGCTACAGGAGCAAAAATGATTGGGTGTCGCAGAGGTGGGAACATAGTATTTGCATGTTTATTTTCGCCTTAAAAATCATTTAGGCTCATTTAAAAAATAAATTAATATAATTAATTAATTTGTTTTTATTTAGACATCATTTGCTTAGATATTCTTCAATTTATTCTATCCAACTAATGATAGTCACTTTCTTACTTGCAATTTATTTTATTCAGATTACATTTAATTTTTCAATAACTTCATTTATTTTAATGGGATTAAAAAATATAATTAAAATTCTTTACTTTTATTTTTTTTCATAAATTCATTTATTTAAAATGGCCATCTATCTTCCAAGTAGATGAGACAAGCGTATTAATTTTAAATGATGAGGATATAGTCAGATTTAATTTGATGACCACAAAGTTGTGTAATGTATGGTAATTTCTCACTAAATACACAACTAAATTGGCTAAATTATTACTAATCTGTATTTTAAGTTAATGCGATGAGCACAATAATTTAAAATGATGAGGATATAGGTAGGTTTGATCCAATATATTTCAAGAGTTTTATTAACCTATACTATTTCTCTTTAGGAGGGCCATTGCATAATATTTTGGTGAGTGGTGATATATATTTAATGAGCTATGGTATATATTTAGTGAGTTATAACCTATATTAATGAGTAGATGTTAGTAAACTATATAATATACATTATTAAGTCAAACAAAGGTGTATGTGTACAGGTTTCAGTGAGTAGGACAACATTGTCATCGAGTGAAACCCATATGTACATGAGTACATACTAGTGAGTTACATAATATTTTTAGTGAGCTATTAATCAAATTAATAATATGAAAAGGGCAAAAAGTTATAATAATAACAACAACATCAAAATTAAAAATAACAACAACAACAACAACAACAACAACAACAACAACAACAACAACAACAACAACAACAACAACGACAACAACAACAACAATAACAATAATAATAATAATAATAATAATAATAATAATAATAATAATAATAA
>JACYFF010031956.1:36176084-36227802 GCA_017589665.1 Selenicereus undatus | reverse complement strand
AATAATAATAATAATAATAATAATAATAATAATAATAATAATAATAACAACAACAACAAAAATAACAAAAATAATGTCTTATTACATTAGCAAATGCATACGCATTCGTTTTCATATTCATAGCTAGGATATTTTTTAGTGAGATGCACTACTTATTTTGATGAGCTATGATATATATTTAATAAGCAACATTTTAGTTTCATCTTGTGAAGTGCTATTTTATATGTTTTGATGAGTCATGATAATTGAAAAGTTTTATTCTCATGTACTTTGTCTTTTTAGAGAGTCATTGTATAATATTTTGGTAACCTATGATATACATTTACTAAGTTATGACATATACTTAGTGACCTATAATATTAATATGTGTGTGTGTATGTGAGCATAAGTTAGTGAGTTACATTATATAATAGATGTTACTAAGCTGAATGAAGTTGGACATGTACAGGCGTCAGTAAATTATACGTTATTTTTAGTGAGCGAGACCCAGATGCACATGAATAGATACTAGTGAATCAAAAAATATTTCTAGTGACTTATTAATCAAATTAATAATATGAAAAGGAAATAAATTACAATAACAATGATAACAACAGCAACAACAACAACAACAACAACAACAAAAACAACATCCTATTGTATATGATAGCGAGAACATACACATTCTTGTTCATATTCTTAGGTATGATATTTTTAAGTGAACCGCAGTATATCTTCTATTGAGCTATGATATACATTGAGTGAGCAATTTTATGTTCATATTGTGAGGTGTTACGATATATCTTTTGGTGGGTTACAATATATTGGAAAAGTTTTATTCGCAGGTACTATGTCTTTTAAAGAGAGCTATTATATAATATTTTGGTGAGTTGTGACATACATTTTGTGAGTTATGATGTATATTTAGTGAATTCTGATAGTTAGTACTGCTTAATAAATCAATATGATCATCAAATATATTTCATAACATATTGAACATTTATCGCAACTCACTCAAAAAAAAAAGTACAGATCATTGAAAAATAATCTTTTCAAGTTTTTGCTCACTAAATTTGCGTCATATCTCATCAAAATATCAGATAAAAACTCGCCAACAAGACATAGTACAACTCACTAAAACTTTTTAAGTGTCCATTCTTAAATTTGAGTTCAACAAAAATATATCATAATAGTGTAGAAGATTAAATAATATATATCACTAAACATCGTACACAGCTTACCAAAAGATACAATATTTCCCACTAAACAAATATTAATATCATAATATGAACTGTAATGTGTATGTGGTTCCTAAGAAAGGGAAAGAAAATTTTTAAAAAAAAGGAGTGAAATAGAAGCGTAATTATCTCAAAAAAAAAGGAAAAGTAGTTGATAGCAAAAAAAAATTTTAATGTGAAAAGATAAGGTAAAATTAAAAAAAAAGGAATGAAAATGGGAATTTAATTATCTCACAAAAAAGGGAGAGTAATTATCTCCCAAAAAAAGGAAAGAAAGTAATTAGTGAACAAAAGAAAAAAAGATGAAAAAGGAAAACAAATGTTTCACCTGCTCATAGCAACAATTAAATTTGGGATACTCAACTCCCCAAGCATCCACCTTGCCAATCAATCGTATGTCTCCTTATGATTTGCCAATAAAGCAACTTTATCTTATTCTGCATGTTTCTCCAACTTGGGTGTACAAACACATTTGTGCATTCGGTTGTTTGATGTAACAATTGGGGGGGGGGGGGTGACAAGTGTTATACTCAGCACCCTTGGGTACCATAGCAATGTACATAGAGTTGTTCATTATTCGGTCCAAATCCGGATCAGACCGAACCAAATGAATTCGGTCCAGTCCATGGTCCACAAATTTTTTTTATTCGGTCCTCAGTTCGGTCCGAATAAAGAAAATTTGAAAATCGGCTTTCTACTTGTTCAATTTCAATTTTCTTTTGCAACTTATAATTTCTTAAATGTTCAAGAATATTGATTTGTTGTTCATGGTGGCAAATGTTGAAATGGTTCATATTGAAACAAATATAATATGTTCATATCGTAAAATTTGTTAGCGTCACAATTCGGTCCGGTCCGATCCGATCCGATTTTTTTTTGTTCGGTCCTTGACTTATTCGGTCCGATCCACAGTCCATAGCTTCTCTTTTCTTCGGTCCTCAGTCCGACCCAATCTGATCCGAGTTCGGACCGATGAACACCCCTAAATGTACATGCCACAACCCAACATACCAAGTGGATTAAATAAAATGTGTAGCCCATGATTGTCCAATTAAGAAAGCGAGGTTTGTAATAATTATTCTGTATGTGCAAGTTATCACAATGTGGGAAATATGGAGTGATGGTTAAGAATTGAATTTTCATTCTTAAGGTCTCAAGTTTAAAACTTGTCATTGCAAATTAATCAAGATTTTTATTTTTGAAATCCTTTTACCTTTTTATCTATATTCTTTTAATGTTTTTGCAACAATTGCTTACTGTTCTTTTTAAAATAATTTCTATTAGTAAACGTTTGATGTTCAATCAAATTTTGTCCACAAAAAAATTGTCTCCAAAATCATGAGTTCTTATTCACTAAAAACTAGTCTATTGTTCAATGAAGAGTTTATCTATTTTCTTTTTAAATTTTTTTGTAACAATTCCTCACTTTTCTCTTTTGAAATTTTTCCTATTAGTCAAAGTTTGATTTTCAACCAAATTTTGTGCACCAAAAAACTGGTACTAAGATATTGATTTATTGTTCACCATAAACTAATATGTTGTTCACTGAACAGTGCTCTAGCTTTCACTAAAAAGTATTCTGATGATGAATAAAAATAACCAAGGTTAGGATTGGCCAATGTTAGGCGCTAATTTGTCGTATTTTACGTGCTTCTTTCGCCTAATTTTAGCTCGTACAATAGTATAATCTCTAGAATTTTTACTCATTTTATTTACTTTTGTAGGCAATAAGATCAACCAAGCAAGTGCCTTGAAAAAGAGCAAAAAAGAACAAAAGAAGAAGAGAAAGCAACGCACGACAGGGGGCTAGTCGACTGCATGACGACCAGTCGCGCCCCAGCCGGCAGCAGCCACCAACCAGGAGCAGGCGACGGGTGGCTAGTCGTCAACGACAATGGCTAGCCGTTGGCCAGGCGACCACCGTCGACCCAGGTAGTCGCACGGTGTTCTGTTCTCCCTGGCTCGACTTGTATAAACGGAGCTTGCTTCGGGACTTTTGAGGGCTCTCTCTTTTTCTCTCTGGGTCATTTTTAGGCTAGGTTTTAGGCTAGTTTAGAAATAAAAACCCCAATGAGGGGAATTAGATTGGGTAGATTAGATTGTATTTTGTGGACTTGGATTCAAGCTTTAGATTTCAAGTTCATCCCATCAAGCATAAGTTGTCTTCTCATCACTTTCTCTCTTTTTCATATGTTGTTCTTGTTTATATTTTGTTAGTTTAGTGCTAGTGTTTGATTTTATTTAGTCAAATGTTTAGTCTTTATTGTTAATCTTTGCTTAATTTGCTTGATTAGATTAGTTTAGTTTCTTTCTCTCTCCTCCATAGTTCATGTTTATTTCCTTATTTGTTAGCCTAGGATTAGTTAGGTTTAATTGTGTTTTTGTGATGATTAGTGTAGTTTGGTTGCCTTGAATTGTGATTAGCCTCTTGATGGCTAATTAGGCTAGGATTATGTCTAACCACATCCAACTTATACTTAGAACATAGAGTTTTCCCTCACGCCCGCCAAGTACTCGATGAAATTCTTGAGAGAGCTTTCATCTATATTTTGGGGCGGTTAACTTATGCCGAGAGGTGAGGTCAATTAACTAGTGTAGGAGAGGGGAGAGCCAGGTTCAGGAAATGAAAATAGTCCCGATTCTAGTTAAGTCTAAGGGTTGCTAATTTTATGGTCTAATTGGGCTAACCCCATGAAGATATGTGGTTAGACTAATTAGGCTAGCTCATGATCCTTGACAGAGGGCTTGGGTGGTGTTCAATGGCGCAACCGACCATCTCTTGTTTTTAGCAGAGGTTGGGTAGGTTAGGACTTATCTCAACTATTTCGTTGATCAATTGGTCAAATCATAGTCTCAAGCCACCTCTTTGGTTTTATTAGTTTAGTTCACCCTTGTTTTCATTTCCTTCCTTCCTAGCCTAGATTGAGTTGCTCTAGCTAATCTCGATACTTGAAACCCAACTCTCAGTGGACGACACGCTGAGTACTCGACGATAAAACCTTGCACTTGGGGTTACAAATTCAAAACTCGCATTCTTCCTATCAAGCTTTTGGCGTCGTTGTTGGGGAGTTGGCTTTTTTCAATATCGGGGTTTACTTGAGCATTCGATGCTAGGCCTTTAGAAAACCCCAAAAAATTAAAAAATTAAAAATTTGAAAAAAATCAAAATTGCTATTTTCCATTTCCCTCAATTGGAGCATGAACCTTTTTGGCAATATTCGTCTAGATTGAATGACTATCGTGCTCAATATGCACATTTCACGTATAAAAAATGAGAAATAGGCAATGTTGTGCTTGAGGGGATGACATATAAGACTCGAGCCGCCCTCGAGTCCATGTGTCATGGTGGTATGTGCTCTTTAGACGTTGATGACATGTGGGATTTGTTTGAGTCTTTAGCTTGGTATCAATGGTACCATGAGATTGCTAGTGAATCCTTTGGGTGCCCTTCCTCCATTCCCTATGATTTGCACGCTTATTCTCCTCTTGTGTGCTCTTATTGTCAATCTTTTGACCATGTTGTGAATTCTTGTCTCTATTATGATATCTCCGATGCATGCTATGCTAGACTTAATGTCGTAGTAGAGACAATGAATGAGAAAAATGAGTATTTCGTTCGTAAGATGAGGGAGTGTGGCCTATTGCATGCGACCGACCCTAGTCCATCTTCTCGTAGACTTGAGATTAGTCTTTTTGATGATTATGCATCTTCTCTTCCTCTAGAGCCTACCCTTATGATTGATTCACCTTTGACCACCCTAGAGGAAGTGATTGATCCCCCTTGAAATCTTTACCATTAGTCGCTTCGTCCTTGTCTAGCACACCTAGAGACACTACTGAAGGTGTCTTGCGCTTCCTTTCTTCTCCCCTCCCTTTAGCTCAGTACACGGGATTAGAGATGGGTGAGTTTCTTAGGGGTGATGCTAGTTATGTTAAGGATTATTTGCTTGATTGATCAGACAATATTGCATTGTTACAGCCTTATTTTGAGGAGTATTATAGTGATGATGCAAGGGTTGGTGTCACTCCTAGCATTGAGCATATTGGCCCTATTTGCATCGAGCCACTTTATTGAGTCCCCATTTCATCCTCCTTCCTTCCTACCTCCCCTCTCATTTGCATGCGTTTCGAGAGTCCCTAGGTGACATTAGAGGGTGTAGTCCCCCCTTGGATCCTTATTGTGCATACCTAGAGCACTTTCCTAGGAAAGTCATGTGGACTACTTTTTTTTGTCATGCTTTTGATTTTTCTATGGCATTTGATAAGTTTAAAGGAGCACTAACTCTATTTGCTACATCTTTACTAGTGTTCTCTTGCTTACATCACTTTGAGATGCATACAAGGGCACATAACAAACTCTTAAAAGCTTTGATGTCAACCGTGTTTGACGTCGCGAGTCCTGAACAATGATGAGGAGTGACTGATGCTCCTCAGGCCTCTCTAGCTACTCCATCTTAGAGAGGTGTAGTTCGGTTACAATCAGTACCCGACCTGGTATACTCATTCTCACTCTTCTCTTCTCTTTCCTTTCTTTTTCTTTTTGTTTAGTTGTGGATATTAGACTGTGTTTAGTTGTGGATATTAGGTTGTGTTTTTGTTGGTGATCAACTTTAAGGTGAAACTTGGGATATTGTGGAGCCGATTGGTCACTATGATCACCTTTGTTTATTTTTGTGCATACTTGTGTTTTGTGATTGGTGATGTTGTTGGATTTGTATATATTCGTTTTTGGTGGTGTTAGTTTTGCATATATGTGTGGTGTTGTTGATTTGGTGATATTGTGTTTTTGGGGGAGTGTGTTAGTTTGTGTATATGTGTGTAAGTTTAACATTCGTGTGTGACTTTGTTTTTTTTTGTTTTTGTGTGTTTTTGTGGTGATAGTGACTCCTCGGCTCCCAATGAGGACATTGTGAGATTTAGGTGTGGGGTGGGAAGTCATATACCCTTTTGTGTATATTTTTGTGAAAAATTTTCAATGTTTTCTAATTTTGCATAATTTTTCTTTTTGGCTTTGAGGGACTTTTGTGCCTTTGTGATTGGTTTTTGATCTTTCATAGCTTGGTTGCTAGCTTGTATATAGGTTGAATATGCATGATGGAACACTTGTCTATAATGTGATCTCTGATCTCTCATAATAACCACATTTCACATGTGCGATTTTGTGCTTACCTTGTACACTTAACTATTGACTTTTGTTGTTAGTTGTTGAAACTTGGGCTTAGTGACATTCTACTTGGTTAATTGACTTCTAGTTTTGGCTTCATTATGAGAAAAAGAAAAAAATAGAGAAAAACAAGTAGCATAAAAAAGAGTTAACTTCGGTACCTCTATTTGGGCTTGAATAAGTGCTTTGCACATCTAAATAAAAACCCTAAATAGGTAAGAAGCCCCAAATATGTGCTAAGTTGTTTTTCCAAGAGTTCAGGACCTAATAAGCCAATAACTACCCACCTAGGCTAAGGAACATAAGGAGAAAAGCGAAAAAAAGAAGAAAAAAAGAAAAAAGAAGAGCAAAATAAAGGGAGTCATAAACCACGTGGAGGAGACCTTTTACTCGGCTTTAGCCTAGCATTAGGAGTCAATACACTTTGCGCGGAGCACCAAATCGCGTCATTGTGTTACGTGGGGTGAAAAATGAGAGTCGGGGTGCATTTATAGCCTATGTGTATCTTAAATGTATGTTTTGCTTATATATGGCTTGGTAGCTATGTTTTTAAGGCGATAAAATCAATCTAGATGTATACATATTTTCCCTTTTGATTTTTATATGTATGTTTTGTATTGAAAAATCCAAAAATACTTTAAAGATTTTGTTGGTATATCTTCTGCAAATGCTCACGAAACCTCACTCATTCACTTGGGGGAACCAAGGGGTTTAAAGGGCTTGTTGCATACGCTAAATGCAATTGTGATTCCTACAAAAGTGAGTTAGTTTCCTAGGTTAGATTTTCTTTTGTTTTGCTCGAGGATGAGCAAAAGATAGGTGTGGGGGTATTTGTTAGGCGCTAATTTGTCATATTTTACGTGCCTATTTCACTTAATTTTAGCTCGTACAATAATATAATCTCTAGAATTTTTACTCGTTTTATTTACTTTTGTAGGTAATAAGATCAACCAAATAAGTGTCGCGAAAAGGAGCAAAACGGAACAAAAGAAGAAGACAAAGCAATGCATGACAGGGGGCCAGTCGACGGCACGACGACCAGTCTCGCCCTAGCTGGCAGCAGCCACCAACCAAGAGCTGGCGACGACTGGCCGGTTGTTGATAACGTCGGCTGGTCGTCGGCCAGGCGACTGCCGTCACCCCTAGCAGTCGCGTGCTATTTTGCTCTCCCCGGCTCGACTTGTATAAAAGGGGCTTGCTTCGGGACTTCTGAGGGCTCTCTCTTCTTCTATCTAGGTGATTCTTAGGCTAGGTTTTAGGCTAGGTTAGAAATAAAAAGCCAATAGGGGGAATTAGATTGGGTGGATTAGATTGTATTTTGTGGATTTGGATTCAAACTTTGGATTTCAAGTTCATCATATCCAATCAAGCATATGTTTTCTTCTCTTCTCTTTGTCTCTTTTACATATGTTGTTCTTATTTATATTTAGTTAGTTTAATGCTATTGTTTGATTTTGTTTAGTCAAATGTTTAGTCTTTATTGTTAATCCATGTTTAATTTGCTTGATTAGATTAGTTTAGTTTCTTTCTCTCTCCAGAGTTCACGTTTATTTGTTTGTTTGTTAGCCTAGGTTTAGTTAGGTTTAATTGTGTTTTTGTGATGATTAGTGATTAGTTTGGTTGCCTTGAATTGTGATTAGCCTCTTGATGGCTAATTAGGCTAGGATTATGCCTAAGCACACCCAACTTATACTTAGAACATAGACTTTTCCCTCATGCTTGCCAAGTGTTTGATGAAATGCTTGAGAGAGCTTTCATATATATTTTCTGGCAATTGACTTATGCCGAGAAGTGAGGTCAATTAGGTAGTGTGGGAGAGGGGATTGTCAGGTCTGGGACATGAAAATAGTCTCGATTCTAGTTGATAAACCTATTTTTATACCATATTTTAGCCCGTATTTGACTCGATTTTCCCTACATTTTCATGCTTTATCACGTCAGCGAAAGGTCAAATCAACCACATACGCATAAATTTCGCTCATATAACGTCTTTCTGTGATTTCAGGAACTTTACTAAATGAACGGAAAGAATCACAATATTTGGTAGAAATGAGCGTCAAGGAGATGGGCTTAAAGTCGCGAGGGAGGTCACTAAAGCGTCGCGTAGAGTTCCACGGATCAAGCACGGACATCCCGGGGCAAAAAAAGCAAAACCGTACCACGCAAGCACGGCACAAAGGCCGGCCAGGCCGTGCCATGTGGCACGACCGTGCCATGAGTGCGGTGCTTGAACGATTCCGACAGTGTTTTGGCACGGTGGACCCGTGCCTCTAGCCACGACCGTGCCACCCCCTTTCGACCATGCGACTTAAATTTTCCTCGGGCTATTTTTATGGGGGATCATTCAGTTTTCTTTTGGGAGGACGCTCTTTAGGCAATTTCTAGGTTTTCACTAAAGCTTTGAGATTTCGTTTCTTGGGTGACTTTGAAGATTGAATTTTACCTTTCAACAACAATTAATCCAAGTTTGTTCTCTTAATTCTCTCTCCTCTTCTTTGTTGTTTTAGGTTTTCCTTGAATTGAATGATGTTTGGTTTGCTTGGGATTATTGTTATTGAATGTGAAATGATGCGTGGCTAATCTCCCAACTTGGGTTGGGATTAAAGCTGATTATGTTTAGTTGAATCAATTGTAGCCCCAATCCCTTATTTTCCTTGCTTTTGTGTTCATGATTTCTACTATGCACGTCACATGCTCGATGAAATTCCTAAGAGAGCATTCATCCGTTATTACTTAGGTTTAGGGGAGCGTTGAAAGACGGAACCTTCACTTAGCGCAAATTAGTAGACAATTAGGATTTTGATACGAAAATAATCAAGGTTCTAGTTGGGATTAGAGATTGTAGATGTTGTAATCCTATGACCTTTAGTCCCGTGAAAATAGGTGACTATAGTTCTAGGATTAGTCTTCGACCCTTGAGAGAGGGAGGAGATTGGCTTAATTGGCAATCTATTCACTCATTACGCATCTCTAGGATTGTTCCCCGGGGTTAGTAATTGGTTCAACTAGCATAATCGTGTTGTTAATTCCAACCTAAGTGCTTTAATATTCTGCATATTTATTCGATTTTTAATTGTTATCGTCCTCATAGCTTAGTGACAAACTTCACAGCTTGATTTAGCTTAGATAGAGTTAGTCGATTAGTTTTGGTAGTCGAAAACAAGTTCCTCATGGACACGACCCGTACTTGCCAGTTGCTAGCTACAGCTACGCCGTGTACTTGCAGTAATTTTTAACTCAACACTAGTTAGGTCCGATGGTTGCTAATTTTATAGTTTAATTGGGCTAACCACATGAAAATAGGTGGTTAGAATAATTAGGCTAGCTTAGGGCTTGGATGGTGTTCAATGGCACAATTGACCATCTCTTGTTTTTAGTAGAGGTTGGGTAGGTTAGGACTCATATCGATAATTTAGTTCGTCAATTGGTCAAATTATAGTCTCAAGCCACCACTACTGTTTTTATTAGTTTAGTTTAACCTTGTTTTCATTTCCCTCCTTCTTGGCCTAGATTGTGTTCCTCTAGTTAATCTCGGTACTTGAAACCCAGCTCTCAGTGGACGGTACCCCGAGTGCTCGACGATAAAACCTTGCACTTAAGGTTACAAATTTTAAACTCGAATTCTTCCTATCAAGTTTTTGGCGCCGTTGTTAGGGAGTTGGCGTTTTTCAATATCGGGGTTTACTTGAGCATTTGAGGCTAGGCCTTTAGAAAATCCAAAAAAATTAAAAAATAAAGAATTTGAAAAAAATCAAAGTGGCTATTTTCCATTTCCCTCAATTTGAGCATGAACTTTTTTGGTTAGGCTAGTTGAGCTTAGAGTTTAGCCTCAAAAGCTCAAGTGGAGGAAATAAAGTAGGTAAATTAGGATTAATTGGGTTGTTTTGGGGATTCAAGCATTGTATATTGAAGTTCATCCAAGCAATCCAAAAGTTTTCTCCTTTCTCTCTCTCTTCTTATTTCATGTTTGCTCTTGTTTGATCTTGTTAGTTTAGATTATATTTAACTTAAATGTTGAGTTTTTATTATGATTTTATGTTCATTAGTTGTTTTAATCCTTGTTAGATTAGACTAATTCTCCTAATTAATGCTTGTTGAGTTATTTGTTAGCTTAGGTTTAAATTGGGGTTTTTGTATTTTGTTGATGATTAGTTGTTAATTTTGGTTGGCTTGGATTGTGATTAGCCTCTTGATGGCTAATTAGTTTAGGATTAGGCCTAACCACACCTAATTTATGCCTCCAATTTAGAGTTTTCTCTCATGCCCGCCACATGTTCGATGAAATGTTTGAGAGAGCTTTCATTATTATCTTTGGGCGGTTGACTTATGCTAAGATGTGAGGTTAACTAGCTAGTGTGGGAGAGAGAATGGCCAGGGATTGGACATGAAAATAGTCCCCATCCTAACTAGGTCTGTGGGTTGCCAATCTTGTAGTCTAATTGGGCTAACCCCATGAAAATAGGTGCTTAGACCAATTAGACTAGCCCATGACCCTTGAGAGAAGGCTTGGGTGGTCTTTCATGGTTCAACCAATCATCTCATGAATTGTTGGCGTAGGTAGGGTAGGTTAGAATTCATCTAAACTAGTTGGCTCATTAATTGGTCAAATTGCAATTCCAAGCTCCTTTTTTTATGTTTGTTAGCTTAGTTTAGCCTTGTTTTCATTTTTCACTCGGCCTAGATTGAACACTTAAGTTAATGCTGGTACTTGAAACCTAACTCCCAATGAACGGCACCCTGAGTATTTGACGATAAACCTTGCACTTGGGGTTACAAATTTAAAACTCGAATTCTTCCTATCAACTAATGATCCTATTTATTCATTTCTTAACTAAAAATTGTAAAAACTTACACTAAATAATGTTCTAATGTATACCAAAAGTCAAACACTAGTTCACTTAATAGTGTTCCATTATACACCAAAATTTTTTTTGTCATACACTCAATATTGTTCCGCTATACACTAAACACTATTATATTATGCACTATTATACATCTAGGATTATCAAGTAAATTCATTGAGATATAACGCATAAATCCATCGACTTACTTTTGGTATTGTTTAGTTGTCATTTTAGTGAAATAATATAGTCAAGTTTAAAACTACATTTATTTTCGTGTTCATTAGATCATATTTTGGTGTTCATTAGATCATATTTTGCTGTTATTTGATTTTCATTGTAGTGAACATTAATATAATGTTGCCAAAAAAAATGAATAGAAAGGTAAAGAATAAAAAATTGTGTCAATGTTATTAATTATCAAACAAAAATGAGTAGATGTCCCCCCTCCCCAAAAAAAAAGAAAATGTGAAGAATCAAAATTATTTTGGTGTTCATTAAGTCATATTTTGGTGTTATTTGATTCTGACTTTAGTGAACATTAATATAATGTTGCCCAAAAAAATGAATAGAAAGGTAAAGAGTAAAAAATTATGCCAATGTTACTAATTATCAAATAAAAATGAGTAGATGTCCTCCCCCAAAAAAAGGTAAAGAATCAAAATTTAAAAAACAAATAGGCAATAATCAATTTAAGGATTCAAACCACTCACCTCCTGTAACCACTCAAACACTTTTACCAATTTGCTACCAACTACTAATTATTATTCTATACACTAGAAAATATATACACACTTCTTTGTCGGAATCCAAATAGCAGTATGCGCATATTTTTGCACGTGTTTGTGAACAATGTGTACCTTGCTCCAATGTCTCAAGATTTACGGTATAATTTGTCCTTTGTATATTGTCTTTTTAACATTAATTTAAGTTTTAAATGGAACAGTTTTAATTGTTTATTATTGAATTATACAAAGTAATTTGTAATTAGGTTATGATTATGCTTTTTAGTGTATATGTATATATATGAGAGATATGATATCAATAAAGATAATTTTTAAAAGTTGTTTTAGCATCACATATGACTTACATGATTTTATACCTTTCTTCCAAGTGAGTCTTACCCCTTTTTCTCAAAAAAAAAAAGATTTGCCCACACAAATTTGTAGGCGCCTGTTCACTTTTATTTTCAAATGTTGCTTTAAGAGCATTAGTAATCTAATACTATATATGAAAGAAATATTGAATTGACTGAAGTCGGAGTGATTTGTGAAGGTTCGCTCATTTACAACTTTTGATCAAATGCTCTAGCAAATCTCAGCCATTAATAAAAAATTTAATTGTTTTTAAAAAAAGAAAAGTATTAACTATTCTCGTAAGAAACTACTCCTAGTCACATATCTCTCTCTCCTATCTCTCAATAGCTTCCTTTTATATTTCAGTAACTTCCATCATATCTCTCATTAGTAACTTACTTGATTCTCTCCCCTCCCCTCCCCCCGGGTCATGTTAACTGCTTACCCACTTCCCTTAAAATTTTCCATCATTTTTCCCCTTCCCTCCATCCAAAACTACAACTCTAATGAACATACATTTGGGGCTCATTTATGAAAGGTAAATGGTAGGACTCTAAATCGTCAGTCAGTCAAGTGTTAAATCAGATTACTGAAGTCTTATACATGCATCTACTTTTAAATTGAGTACTACTTTTATTTTTAAGCTTATTATTTTTTATTATTCATAAATTGATTAGTATGTTGTTAAAAATATGTTAATAAAAGACACAAACTTATAGAATAAGTTGTATATTTTATAGCAATCCTAAAGTTATAGAATAATTGAAACAAATAATTTGTAGACGATATGTTAAAAATATGTTAATAAAAGACACAAATGGTCTTGGACATTTAAAAAGGGGGAACGTGTATCTTTGAAAATTGAAACTAATTAACAAGGCAATCCTAAAGTTATAGAATAATTCGTAGATGATCTAAGAGGAAAACCAAAAACAAACATCATGATCAAATATAATGTATTGATCATAAAAACTATGAAGGTGTATTACCCTCAAATATCAGTAGTAGCTTTTTGTCTTTTTCCCCTTTTTTGAAGTCAAATATTGCTAGTAGCCATGAATTAGAAAATAGGACAAAAGATGGAGTTGCAAGTTAATCGAAACTTTGTTGGGTGCAGAGGATCAATCCACAAGATAAAAGGCGACGATCCTAATGTAATGAAAAATGGCAAGTGATTATGGTAAAGATAGGTAGAATAGAAGAATCAATTATGCACGATGGTCGTGGTCAACCCCTCAATAACTGAGAGGATATTTTTGTCTAAAATACAAAGCATCCGTGGAAACTATCAAAAGTCGTTATGGATAAATCAGCTCCCGGCAGAAAGTGGTTAGGGAGGTTATCAATATTAGTTCAAATTTCAAAAGTTCAATAAGTCCTCCTGACACTTGGTAGTTATGTCAAGTTTGTGTCCAATGTGCTTTCATTATGCTTCATGAATAAGCTGGAATTTATTTATTCCAAGTTTGAGTCCAATGTGCTTTCATTATGCTTCATGAATAAGCTAGAATTTATTTATTCCTTATTTGAATTACTTTGTCTTTTCAAGTTCATGCATGATTGAAATCAAGCTAAGATCCTTTACTTATTTGTATATTTTGTGAATACAATTTAGATCCCGAGCACCATTATAATTGATAGTAATCATGTAAGACATGAGGAGTGATATATAATTGAGGGGCGCTCTTTAGCATGCATGATTATGAAGTAGTTGTATGTAAGAGCATCCACAGCCTGAGTTCCAGTTTTAGGAATTCAAGCTTGCCACATCACCAAAAGTTTCATATTTCTGGAACTTGTATTCCATCACTTTTTCAATTAATGGAACTCATTTCAGGATAATTGAATTAAAATTTTTTATGGAACCCACCATTAAACATATTTTATTACTTTTATCATTTTAATATATATTTGTATGTTAGCTTTATAACTTGTATGAACAATTTTTCGTTTTCATAATGAAGGAGTATTTTTTTTAATCAGAAAAATGTTTTATTTTATTTTAAATTTCTTGGAAATTGATTACTAATTTTTTTGTGGGTGAACATGTTCAAAAGTAACTTCTTTTTTTTTTTAACCTCGGCTCCAAAACGCATCGCACCATTCGTCCTTCTCCCTCAAAATGCATCGTTTGATGCAGCTAAATGAGAAAGAAAAAAAACACGTGGGGAGGCATGCACACGCATTCTCCCCCGAGTGTCACACGTCCATTTCTACTAGCTGGCAGACAAACAACGACATGCAGCTGGAACTTGGGCCCCTCGCGTGTCTCTTGGCTACGACCGCCCTAAACGATGGGACGTGGATTTCAATTCAGCTAGCATCAAGAGTATTGAGCAATCTAACATGTAAAGTTATTGATGATTATAATTCCTTTTGTTTTTCTCTCCTCTTTTTTTTGTTATGGTGTTGGTGGAATTCAATACATAGACAATCGGAAATATGTTATGCCTTCTGGAAGGCTCATCTCCCCTCCCCCGGCATAGCTTACCACACAAGTACTATTGAAAACATATGGTAATGATAGAACAGCACATTCAGTGTACAATAGTATAGTATAGTTCTTTTGTAAGGAAATTTATAACTTTCAATTCACAACTGAATTTAGCTTTTACCACTCATGATCTCTATTTTATCTACTATTCACAATTGAATTTATCTTTTATTGCTATCATAATCTCTATTTAGTCTACTATGTGATGTTGCCAATGCCGTTGATGTTGTATTTTCGTCATTGGGAGAATTGTCTTAGTTGTACAAACTTTCGAGCTTGATGTCGTATAGCTTATTGTGAAATTTGTTGTTTTGTTTGGGGTGTATGGGTTGAATTGTACTTAAAATATCTATTTCACTTGTGTCTCAGGATCCATAGGAGTACACGAGTACATAGGTGTTGATTCTATTAGTATAATGATTCTTAATTCAATTAGAAAAGTATTCTCTGATACGTACCCATTTTGTCAGGAAGTGACACTGGATGGTGTTGTTTTAGGTGTTTTTGGTCGCAAGATGCATTGTATTGCTAACGGACTTCATGATGAGACAACGGATGTTGGTCTTGGTCAGATTGATGCCTCTGTGTGGGCTGCATCTTTGGGCTGAGTCTTATTTGGAACAGAAACTTAGGAGCTTAAAGTATTTTTTGGAGGACCTTTTTTTGTTGATCTTTGGAGGGACAAAACTGCTAAATGCCTAGTTTAAAGCTAACTTAGAATCAATTTTTAGTTTAACATCTACATTCAAGTCACACAAAAATTATGTAGACTTAGCCATAGAGTTACCACTGCTTCATGCTTCAAAATGATTAATAGGGAACAAATGGAAGTCAGAAGGAGGCACAAATAAGTAAACATCTTTCTAGGAGGGGTATTAAGGATATTATAGAATTCACAAAGAAATTAATTTGATAACAGTTGTTAAGAGTACAATAAGTGCTCAATTTAATTGGAGAGAGGGGATGCGTCAACTTATGATAATTAGGTCTTCAACATCATGGCCTTACTTTGTGGAATACAGGAAGAACCAAACCATTGACTAATTTGATTTTGTAAAATTAGCTGTGGTTGTGGTGGAAATGCGTGAGGAGCAAGATGAGCAAGTCTAGATAGGATGCTTTCAAGTTAAAGTTGATTAATTAATTTGACATATTGAGTTTCTTTATGTTTGCTTTTCATCCTATGCTTTCACTAAATATCTCTGATCTGGTCCCCCTTCTTGATTTTGGGTGTTTTTACAAATGCATTTTACTGCTTTTCATTGTTGATTCTTGGTGTTTCTATTTAATTTTTTAGGGGTTGATATTGTGGTAGTCGACCTTAATTTCTCTTTTCTTGAATTCTTTTGCACTTCCTGTTAATTTTCTGGTGTTCTCTAGATGATTAAGGATGGGATAGGGACTAAGTTGATTTTCTGCTCTCATTCAATCACAACCATTGTAAGATGACCACTATTGCAAAGTGTGTCCGTAAATTGGTAGGCATTTTTCTTCTTTTGGGGGTGGGGGGGAATTACATAACGTACGGATTCTTTTTCCATTGGGAAACCACTTTTGTGGTAAGTTTCATAGGAATTTTGAATTTAGTTGATGTCTATATTATTACAATTCTTTTGATTTCAATTTATTTGTTTCATTTTGTTCAAATTTATGAGAGTTAGTTGAAAATATAAAGAAGATATGAGAAATTTGTTAGATCATGTCCATAATTTCTGAAGTCAATACAAATATATAACTTTTCTCAAATAAGTAAGTAGAACTTGACTGCTTGAGGCTTAGTTAGCAAGACAATTGTTTTAAGTGAGAGCTTCTAGCGGTTAAAGTTCAACTGTTAGTATATGTGAACAAATCCGCAAGCTAATTCCCTTCTCCCAAAGTTCAGATAAACAAAATTGACATTTTTATTGTGTGGTCTGAGTTTATGGTTTGGGTTTTGCAGTGAGAAACCATAGATGGGAGACAATGGTGTCCAAACATGGTCAGAAGCTAGTCTCTATAGCATAAGTTGAACTCGCAGAAGCCTTTGCCATTAATTACATGATGGACATGCCAATGATAGTAGGATACATTAATAATTTAAAGCGAAGCACACTCTACCATCATGAAGCTTAAGGTAAGGAACTCACTAAATATAGATGTTGGATTAACTGTAAAGCATATTTCAGGTTTATTTTCAGAGTTTGATTTGTATAATTTTAACTATCAAAGGGAATGACAAAATCTCAATAGTACAGTCACAAGTCATTTTTATGGTTTTTCATGGCATTTTTATACTATGCGTATGTATCTTTGTATTTTCTCCACGATAAGTATGAATTATAGCGTTCATTGTTCTATTTTTCAACAATGGTTGCTGGAATTTGATCATTTTAACTATCATATTCCAATTTGCATGCAATAGTTTTATCATATAGTTTTTTTCTTGTCTTTTGTTTTCCATTAAGTTGGATTTATAATACATTTTAATTTAATATTCTATAAATTGCATAATTATTTTAATAATAATTTCAAAGCTATATATACTTATTTTAAAAAAACTATCCTAAAGCAACGTGCAGGTTTTAACTAATTGTGTTTTATTTAATTGTTATGATGCAGGAAAAAGAATGAGATCAATCGTCAGTGTTTTAAATGGAAAAATAATAGTTTAAAATTGTGTGATTGACTCCTCTTTTGCAATGAATGTGTCCCAATAGACGTTGATATCTATTTCATAAGTTCTTCTACTGGATGGACGTTACTTCACCATCTCATATTTTGTTCCTTACCCCAGCCTCTCTCTTTTCAAGGACATCATATCTATTTGTTAATTTTGTTTTCAAAAGATATTGGTTCTTTTATGATTTTAGGTTTTTGAATAGTTTTTGGTAGCATTGGTAAAAATTCTAGTTCAGGTCAAATTCGCGTTAGACAAATCAGTCAACATCAAAATTTGAACAAGAGATTGATAACCGGTGCCCGATTTTTTCGAATCAACTATGGCTAAAATCAAGTGAAAATAGGATTCGGACAATAGAAACATGAAAAATATTGTGTCCGAATTAAAATTCGAACGAAAAATTTATGAATGTATCTGATTTTTTAGCTCAGATAAATTCTAATATTCAAGTCAAATAAATTTGTATCACTAGTTTCTGGATTGATTCAACAGTTGGTTATGATTTCGAAAAAAATAACAATTCTATAAAGCATTTCACAAAAGCAAAAATTGTTCCGTACATAGCACATGTCTATATTAGTTCTAAATATAATTTCATTCAACTTTGTTGCTATATGGTACTTTTTGACTTATATTACTTAGATAGATCTCAAAATGTAATACTTTTTAGATACAAAAATTACTAAAAAATAGAAAATATTCAGAAATTCAAATAAAACTACATTATAATTTTGATCCTAATTCTAACTTGAATCGAATGTAAGATTTGTCAAGTCTAATTCTTAGCTGAAAAGACTTCCCTCAAACGTGTTTCAAAATTTTTAAATATATGTGGTTGGTTGAAGGTGGAGGTGGCGGCTAAGTCGGCGCAAAAAGTGACCCTACAAAGATGGCCGCAAACGCTTTTGGGCTTTTTCATTCCTGGGGGTCCCACATTTAGTTGCTCTTTCTTTTTTCAAGTCTTTTTGAACTTTTTTTTAAGTGCACTTAAATCAGTATTTAGTCTTTTAAAAGGGGAAGTGACGTCCTCTTTATCCATAGCCACCAGTGCACGGCAAACAATCAAGGCTCAGTCTTCCTCCTCTAACTTCTGCGGTGTCAGATCTCCCCACTTTTGCTGACTTGGAACACTTTCTCACCTTGTCTTTTTACCACTCCTTTTTTTGATTAAAAACAAAAAAGGAAAATTGGATGAAGTTTCAAACAGGCCTAACAGCAAAAGTGGGCAATTAAAGCATGTAAAAGTGAGATGGCATCTCCTACAGAAATCGTCAAACTCAATTTTGATGGATTCCTCATCAACTCATTCACAGTAGGAGACTTCATCATCCGAAATTGGATGGACAAACTTGTTAAGGCAGAAGCGAGCTATTACGGTAATACATCTATTTTAGTTGTAGAAGCGAGAGCATTGCAAGACAGACTACGATTAGCAATTCAGGTTGGGTTTAAGCAGATATCTATCAAAGGTGATAACAAGATAGTGATTCAAGCAGTGAAAGGAAAAATTCAAATTCCTTAGAAATATAAAATATTCTCAAAGACATACATATATGGCAGACTCAAGGTATCCATTTACTCATCATCCACAGTTTCAGGGAAGCAAATAGGGTAGCTGATTGACTTTCCAAATTTGAACACTTAGTTACAACGTTATTTTCTTCAGATACTTATTTTTCTCCATCTCTTAAGGCTATTTCAGCAGATAATATAGTTGGACGCACTCGTTCGAGAAGAGACACTTAACATCTTTATAGTTTTATTCATCTTTATTAAAAAAAAAATTAAAGCATGTAAAAAGAGAAAGAAAAAGCAAACGGTTTTTAAAGTAACCATTCTTGCGCGTCATTTGCAATTGACACTGGACCTTTTTTTCTTCTTTTACTACATGTTTTTAAAAAAGGTTGCATCTTCTTTATGCATGTGTATTTATTTATTTTTCAGGACAGCAAAAAAAAGTAATTGATGATAGTTAGAAATATGCCAATTCAACACATACCTTTAACGTCAGGAATGTTTAAAAAAATCTATTATTTACTTTTATAGTGGTTATTATTTGGCAATAACATGTGTAGTATCAACATAAATTCTATTTTTACAATAATTAACATCTCAAGAGATATTCCTAACAATTATATTTTTTTCTCCTATTTTGCTGAATTGAATTGAATAGAACCTGTTTTTGCTGGAACTGAATTGAACTAAACTAACTTAAATTTATTTTTTTGCTGAACTTAACTTATTTTGTTGCTAAACTGAAGTAAATTTATTTTTTCAAACTGAAATGAAATAAAATAAACTGAACTTATTTTGGAAAAAAAAATTGAAAAGAAGAGGACCTATGTCTTTAACATTCAATTATGCCAAGTTTCATAGTCACTTTCGCAAAATATATCTTGTTATTAATTGACTGGACAAAAATTAATTTCAATTGCAACCACTATTTATGATTTTTTATTTATCTTTAGGTCTCTATTTTATTAGAATTGAACTACTATTGGCCTATAAAATAGTAGAGCTCTTGCATCATAGATTTTCTTTATTCTCAAGACTTGAACCTGAAACCTTACTTAAGGTGAACAAGTGTCAAATTAGTTGAACAAACCTGTATTTGTAGTACTAAATTTATGATACTAAACATATAATTGGCACAAATTTATATCATTAAGTGTCCGCTTGATTCAAAATTTTTTAAATTTATGTATGGGAATGGTTTAACATATTCCCATGTCTTATGTTTAGGACATGTTCTTTTCGTTGGGAAATAAGGGCTGAAAAATAGATGAAATTGATTGAAGTAGGTTGAAGTGTGTATTTTTTTGTTGAAATGGGTTAAAGTGGATTGAAATTGGTTGAAGTGGGTCGAAATTGGTATATTTTTTATATGATGTGTACAAGTTGATTAAAATAATGGATTGAAATGAGTTGAAGTTGGTTGAAATTTATTGAAATTGATTTTTTTTTTATTGAAGTTTGTGAAATGGGTTGAAGTGGATTGAAATTGATTAATTAAAATGTACCGACGAAAAGAACAAACCCTTAAAGGGGTAATCCTCCCCCCAACCCCCAAATCACATTTTCAATGGAATGACAAAGTTACAAAGTATATGTTTTACTAAACCTCTCCCACCCATTGAAACCTATACCTTTAGGAATCAATTATAACTTTGCATTCTAGTCCGACAAATTGAACCGAATGCCCCTTTTAAATACATTTGATGTCATATAAAGAAAGTAGAACTTTGCATCAAGATGAAGTATAACATTATTGATGCAGATATTTCTATCATCGAACTTTAACTTTTGAGTCATAAGTACATAGTTCGAGTAAGTAATTTTTTTTTTTTCTAGTAAATGATAAGTTGAATGCCTAAAATATAGTTCGATAAATTTGCCTATAACGTAATAAACCAAGTCATACCATTATATAAATACTTAGATGACAAAATAAATCAAGTCACATCATTATACAAATACTTAGATGTTTTAAATATTACCTCAAATTGAATGAAAATGTGATAGATTGTAATAACTAGCAGTAGTACTATTTTACATTTCCCTCCAATAGCAATGAAAAACTTAAATGTTAGTAAACTTAATAAATCGTTTCAGCCAAAGAGGTGGTGGTTTACTTGATTTCTACTTCCATTTTTCATACTCTCCACCTAAATTTAAGCTTTGGGAGAAACTTTATAATTCCTGGTAAGAAAATTGTAGGGTTACGGAACTAGGCATGTCCTAGACAAAAAACTATGTTAAAAAGAATCGCTTCTGTTTAAATGATTGACTTGAACATAAAGGAGCTATTTGGATAATAATTTTTGGTAATAATAAATGAGAAATAAAAAACTATTCCTAAGGCCTAAGCGGCGAAAAAAAGTAGCATTTGTTTATGCATTAAGAAATTCGCAGGAAAATATCGATTAGAGTTTCTCAATCATCCTCACCCTTCACGTTCTTCGTGCTTTTCTGAGCGCCCCAGTTATAAAAGGGACATAAAAAGGAGGAAAAGGGGAGAAAAATACCATTTTTGCCAATTAAAAAGGGGTCCTTGTGAGCTTTTTGCAGGTTCTTCTCTCTCTCTCTCTCTCTCTCTCTCTCTGTTATCTTTCTCCCTTGGTTTCTTTACTTTGTTAAGCTTTGTGAAGGGACTTGTGGGATCTTTGTGAGACTTTGCATGAAGGGTCTTTTTCTCCTTTCTTGCTCTATTAATAAAGGATAATTTTTTCTGTGGGTTGATAGATACATATGATTTAACTGTCTAAGACTAAGTTTTTTGGGGTAAGTAAAGATGAGCAGGGAAGATATCACAATGGCAGTGGCGAAAGATCCAGCAATCAAACTCTTTGGAAGGACAATTTCTGTGCCTGATGCTCAGACCTCCGACGATGCCGAATCTTTGGTGACTTTCCATTCTTTCACTTGGTCTACCTTCTCCCCTTTTTTTTTCCAATTTTTACGCACTTGGTTGTCTTGCTTTAGATTTTTTGACGGAAGAGGCTGAGAACTGGTTCCCGGGGCCCCCCCCCCCCCCCAAAATCTGGCCTAGCCTGTTAAGAGTGTAATGGATTGTCTGCTTGCCTACGTTTAGAAAAAGTAGCTAAGTGAGTGAAGTACAGAAATTGAGACTGGTTATGTTATTCTGTTCTTAAGGGGTTTTTCTGATTAGCTCAAACGGTTGCTCCATTAGTTGACATTGGTGCAGAAATGGATTTTATTAACTGGGTTGGCTGTTTCTGTAGTATGGAGTGATGTTATTGGTTGCCATTTTGTGTTCTTGGTGTTTAGTTGCAATAAAGATTTGGTGATGCTGATGCTTGACTTTTGTCTTCCCATTTTGCACTCTTGGCTGTGTAACCTGGACATTTCATCAGACCCTAAGTTGCCTTTTTAAGATAAGCGATCCTCAAATGTGGGTTCGATACTTGATACTTCAAAGCGAGCCTAAAAACTTGCAAACAGTCCGTGGCAATGGCTTCATATAATAGTTCGACTTGTGTTTATTTTGACACTTTTGTCGAGTTTCCATCGCATAGATTCTTTTCGATAGCTGGTATTTCGTGAACGCATTTATTTCTGAGTCCTACCCCGAAAGAGAGGATAAAGCAAGACCAATGAGTAAATCCAAGAGTGGATGTGCAAGACGAGACTTATATGCTTGAGGTTTGTTAGGAGAGAAGACATCCTGATGCCCTAATGACAATGTTAGAAACACCTGTCATTGTCTTTGGTTGGGGGGGGGGGGGAGACTTGGGCCCCAAAGAACATAAGTGAGACTATCAGATATGACTTGGCTTAGTTGCACCTCTCTGAGGACATGGTCCTCCAGAAAGCATGAGGATGATCTAGGATTCACATCGCTGTCATTGTCGGATGAAAAAGGAGTTAGCCCCAAAGAACATAAGTGAGGTTATCAGACATGACTTGTCTGAGTTGCATCTTTTGGAGGACATGACCCTCCACAAGATATTATGGGCTTATGGCGATGCAGAGAATTCACAATTGACTTTACAGAGGAATAGTTCTATCCCCAATTCGTGTTCTTTCCTTATCTTGCTTGGCTATTCGTTGTGATTGTTGCCTTTAGGCATCAACGTCTCTTGTTTCCTTACATCTATGTGTCTTTTAAGAATTTTCCGTGATTATTATTTTGGTGTTCTGAAGATTTGATTTTGAACTCTACTGTTTTTCCCTCTTCTGAATGTTTTTCAGGAGTCCCTTGGGAATGACCTCTCTAATTGTGAGGGGGAGGGTTGGGTACATCTGGGTTTCGCTAGACAAGCTTTGGTAGAGTTCAGACTAGGATGGTCATCGTTGCTGTTCTTGAATTCGATGGAACTTATGTGAGGGCCAAGTTAGATCACATCAGAGCCATTGAAGATCTTAGGCATGTTTTTTGTGCATCTAAACTGTGCTGCCTGAGTCCCTTTTCTCCTTTGCCTGAGAACAAGTGATAGTCTTGTTCTCATAGTCCAGTCATAATTAGCAAATGTGAAAAGCTGTCAAACAGTAACAACTTCCAGTGTGGGTCCCGCTTTTGCGGGGTCTGGGGAGATTCGGATATAGGCAGCCTTACCCCTACACACATAATTGACTCAGAAAAACCGTTTCTAATAGACCCACATAAAAAGTTTTAAGATATTTAGATGTTGAAAAACGGTTGGTAAAACAATTTAGCAAACACAAGATCTGAACACTTAAAATAACATGAGTTGTCAAACAGTAAATATATTTAAAGTAGTATGTTCCTCTGTAGACTTGAATGTTATCCTTTGAGAGATCTTGTGAGTTGTGATTGAGAACAATGATGTTCTGAAACCACCTTTGAGTAGCTGCAGAGCGAAGGACTGCGCTTATGTTTTCAAACTCTTCATATTACTTGATTAATAATTTTTATATGATATCTCTGGAAGCTTGCATGAAAATCGGGTCAATAGTAATCGTTTGGGTAGTTAGATACAATGAGCTATCAATTTAGTTCGTGGTATCCAATAATTTAAACATGCTTGTTTGACATTGACCTTGTCTAGGACTATGTAATGTATGTTCAAGTGATTGTGTGTTGAACAGTTTGTACATTAGAGACTGCTGTTTCCTTCACATCAGATACATAGATAAATTGATCAAACTAAACCTTTTTTTTGTTTTGCATCTGAAACATGCAGCAATATCATCTCAGTTATTTCACCCAGCATGATATTTTGTTCTATTGTAGGATAATGGATCCAGCTTGATGACAAAAGCAGAAACTGAGGATTGTAAAGTTGAGAACTTGGAAGTAACAGATGAGGTTGCTTCCCTTAAATGTTCCAAGGGTGGAGAACTTCAAGCTTCTAGGCAGCAGCCAATCTCGCAAGATATAACTTCTAAACTCAAGGGTCACGAGGAGTCTCATTGTGATGGTGAACCAAGACCTTCCTTTAAAAGACCTGACAAAATCCTTCCTTGCCCTCGATGCAATAGTTCAGATACAAAATTCTGTTACTTCAACAACTACAATGTCAATCAACCTCGACATTTCTGCAAAAGCTGCCAGAGGTATTGGACTGCTGGTGGAACTGTACGAAATGTGCCTGTTGGTGCAGGGCGTAGAAGAAACAAGCATCTGGCATCTCAATACCGTCAGATAATCGCGTCTTCTGATGGAGGGCCTGCATCCTTAGTTGGGACACCTGACTCAGCAAACCATCAACTTCTAGAAGAATCTTCTAGCTCTTGTACCGGTTCAAGTCCAAATGAGATGGTCTTGAAATTCGGCCCCGAATCACCACACTGTGATTCTACACGGAACTTGTTAAGCCAAGGACAAAAGAATGGATGCCATGAAAAAGCAAGTTTACCTTGTGGGTCTCCTTTGACTACAAGTTATGGGGTGAACAATGATGTTCCCTTGCAACGGTCTCTGTCACATTATGCTGTTCCTCACCAGATTTCTCCTTTGAGGCCAAGTTTGAATAATGGGGTTCCCTGGGCAGTTCCTGGGTGCTCCGCTCCTAATATTTCTTTGCAGTTTGTGCCCGCATCTTACTGGAACTGTATCCCTGTTTGGGTTGCTGGATCAGGAAACATATCATTAGCTCTATCAAATGGATGCGCTTCTCCTCCGTTCTTTAGTAGTGACAATGGGTTGCCAGTCCTAGGCAAACATCCAAGGGACACAAGCACACTGAATGAAGAGGTGGTGGAAAAGGGTTTTTGTGCACCAAAGACACTCAGAATTCACGATCTGGATAAGGCATGAAATGCCTTGTTATCTGGGAAATATGTGCTCTTAACAATTACGTCAACAGGAAGATTGCGGATCAGGCAACAGAAGTGGTAGAATCCTCAGCATCTTTGATGAAAGCATGGAATCTGGCCCAAAGGGGTTGATACCACATGACATTTTGTGACACGAACTGCGGTTAAATCGACCTGTGTGTGCCTGATCTGTGCAACTGGAATAGAATAAAAAATGGTTGCATCAACATTCAACAACCTGATTAGGGATACAGATTGTATCAGACATGAGCAGTTTGCAACCCTTGTATGCCTCAATTGTTGGTTGGATGTATGTGAAACATCCAATGCAAATATTCACATATTTGAGATACCCTTGTCTGCTGGCAAATTTTTGCAAAATTGCCCTTAAGGTCCGTTTGGTTCTTAGAAAATTTGATGAAAAGAAAAATTGAAGGAAAAAAATGTGAAGGAAAAAAAAGTATGGAGAAAGTGAGTTTTTTTTTTTCTTCTTTGGATTGATAAAAACATACGAGAATTTGAAAATTTTGAATGTTGATGAATTACTTGAATTATGTTGATATCATTTAAGCAGTGTTAGGTAGGAGGAGGTCAAGAATTC
Source organism: Selenicereus undatus (assembly GCA_017589665.1). Taxonomy (NCBI): domain Eukaryota; kingdom Viridiplantae; phylum Streptophyta; class Magnoliopsida; order Caryophyllales; family Cactaceae; genus Selenicereus; species Selenicereus undatus. The sequence continues at coordinate 36,202,010 of JACYFF010031956.1, read as the reverse complement.
TTTTGGAAATTTTTTGCCAAACTTCCCTCACAATTTTATAAGAAAAATTTTATTATTTGTTTCTAACAATTTTTTCATTTAATTTTCCTCCATATTTTTTTCTCTATGATCTAAATCAAACACAAGAACAAAAGTTATTTTTTTTGAATTTTTTTCTTTCAATTAAAATTTTCAAAGTCCAAATGGAGCCTAAAAGATTAATGAAAGATCAAATGTTCATTGAATGAACCATTTCTTGAATCAGTCCTCTCCCTCGGCCCCCCCCCCCCCCCCAAAAAAAAGTTTTTTCTGATGTCCTGTTGCTTTAATTTTTCAGGAAAAGGCCTTGTAACAAATAAAGCAACTTAGTAGCCTAATTTGGGACTGTGCAATGCAAACAATTCCCTATTCCCCTCATTTTCCTAACCATGTACAGTTGGGATACTGCATGGTGACTGATAATCCTCTTTTTCACGAGATTGATTTGCCACTGAGCTTTTGACATTCCTGGAATTTGCCCTAGAATCTCCGCACCGTGTATATCACAATTCTTTTTTTAAAACTAGCAAAGATCCGCGCGCTGTCCCGAGATCAATTACTTGAATAAATATATATGATTAATGAATAGCAATGAATAATTGTCTATCATAACAAAGATTTAAACATAAAAAGCAATAATCCAAAATGAGAAATTAGATATGTTTTCAAATATCATCCTAAATTTGTCTATTATTATTATTATTATTATTATTATTATTATTATTATTATTATTATTATTATTATTCTTATTATTATTCTAATTATTATTATTATTAATATTATTAAAGTTTAACTACCTAATTATTACATTAACTGTATAAAAGGTGGGTACGACCTTGTTCTTTTACTTTTATTATAGATATGTTTTCAAAAAGCATCCTATTATGATCTAATCTATATAATATTAAGATGAATCAAGCATAATTATTGAAAATTTTGATCCATAGACTACACAATATGTTATTTTAAAAGTCTTTAATGAAGATAACATTGCAAACGTCCTTCCTGAGTTAGAGAAGGGTTAATATCGTAAACCACGATCTTTATGAAGATAACTATAACTCTCACCCCCCATGGAGGTGATAAATGACTCCAATCAATTTTCAGATTAAGCGTATCTGAAAATAAAAATATTCTCTAATTAAGTACCACGAGTTAGAGAAGGGTTAATATCTAGCCCAGAACTACTTTTTTTTTTTCCACTCAGAAGTAGAAACATGAACAAAAAGAAAGCAAAAAAAGCAACGAAAAAAAAAACCCAAAAGAATTTGATGGATCACCACCAACCCACATGAAGGTTACACTTTTTCATGGTTTAGTTTCTGCAACCCCACCTTACCCCCTTTCAAAGTCCTCCTCTATCTTTAATTTTAAATCTAAGGGTCTGTTCTTTTCGTGGGTCAATTCCGAAATACCAACTTCAACCCACTTTAACATACTTCAATCTACTTCAATCCACTTTAAGTATTTTTAACCAAGTTCAATTTATCACATAAAAAAAAAAATCAACCCACTTCAACCCAATTCAACCTACGTCAACCTACTTCAACCCACTTCACCCAATTTACTCATGAAAAGAACAGGCTCTAAGTACATCTAAATTATACTGAAGTTTCCATCATCACCAATAGGGCTATAATAATCAAAACCAAAAACAAATCTACTCAAACAACTGACGAAACCAGACAGAAAATCAAGAATTGAACCCAACTGAAAAAATTAAACAAATTTAAACAAAAAAAGTGAAAACTTGTTAACTTACCCTAAACCCAACATAGAGAGCGAAAGAGTGAAGCCCTTGAGTGGGGTTAGTCCTGGAGCTGGGAAAAGCTGACCCGGTACAATTACTGACCTGAAACCGACACAAAGTTAAGTGGGTTTGGGTATAAATTTTCGACATGTTTAATTAAATGGGTTGACACATTCAACCCGCTTAATTAAATAGGTTAGGTTCAGGTCGAGATTCTCGACACGAAAAAATACATATTTAACCCGTTTAATTAAATGAGTTAAATAAGGCAAATCATTTTGCCATTTGTTATTTATCCATTTACTTTTTATTAGATAATTAAGAATGTAAATTTTTTTAAAAATTGCGAATTATGACGAATTAGGGGAATTTTAAAGAGTAATTATTTAATGTGATATGTAAACTTAGTTTTTAACACTCTAATTGCATATTAGTTGAAAATGTTAAATGCGTAAATAGTTAATTAAGCGACTGAACTTGACCTGTTTATCTTAAACGGGTTAAGCGGGTCAAGCCATTTAAAAATTAAATGGGTACAGGTCAAGATTTTTCAACCTTTTTAATAAAAGGGTTAGGTTCAGGTCGAGAAATTCTCAACCCATTTAACTTCGACACGAACATAAACTCGACCCGACACGACATATTACCTAGCTCTACTTAGTCCTTTGCCAAAACTGAGTATTAGTTGTTGGGTTGTTGGGTTTCGTGGCCCAAAATCAAAGGCGATTAGGGTTTGTCTCTAAGGGTAAAACCCTGGTTTTCTAGACCCTATATAAATGGGTCATGCCTAGGATCTAAAATCACTCCATAATCACTCCTGAATCCCTAAACACATTGAGAGGTAGAGAATTGTGAGAGAGATTACAAGAGAGGGTGTAATTCTGCTATTGGATCAAATCACTTGTTGTGATTGTGATTGTGATCGTTTTGTATTCTTCCAACTCATATAGTGAATGATTGTGCTCGTCGCCGTCCGTAGTTTTTTCCCGCATTGGGTTTCCACGTAAATCTTGTGTGTCGTTGTTTTGTTCTTGTTATCTTTCTTTAAGTTTCTGAATATCTGTTTTATCTTATTACTTCCGCTATTAGCTTGCTCTAATTTCCTAACAAGTGGTATTAGAGCTTTGGTTTAGGATGTCTTCAATTATGAAGGTTGATATTCAGAAATTTGATAGGGAGATTAGTTTTAATCTCTGGAAGGTGCAGATGAGAGCAATTCTCATCCAGCATGGGTTGTGGAAGGTTCTGCAAGGACCTCACATGAACCCGAGAGGATGACTGACGAACAATGAGCAACAGACCAAAAGAAGAGGCATGGATCGCTGACAGACGAGGAATGAGAAGAACTGGAGTTGAAGGAGGTTTCAACCATTCAGTTGTGCCTGGCACCACATGTCCTGCAAGAGGTGCTTGATAAGGCAACTGCAGTGGATCTATGGACTCAGGTGGTGGAACTGTACATGACGAAGAGTCTAGCCAACAAGTTCCGTTTAAAGGAAAGGTTGTACACCTTTCGTATGGTTGAAGGTACACCTATTCAAAAACATTTGAATGAATTTAATTCTATTCTGGTTGATTTGGAGAGTCTGGATGTAAAGATTGAGGACGAGGATAAAGCTATTCTGCTTGTTGTGTCTCTACCCCCTTCTTATAAACACTTTAAGGAGATTATGCTATATAGTAATTCTGATACTATATCTTTTGAGGATGTCAAGTCTAATATGTTGTCTAAGGAGAAATTTGACTATGATATCCATGCTAATCCGGCTGAGGGATTAGTTGTTAGGGGTAGAACTGAGCAAAAGGGGAATGGTAATAAGAAAAGGAACCGATCTAACTCTAAGAATCCTCATTCCAATAAGACCTGCAATCACTGTGGTAAATTGGGTCATATTCAGGCTAACTGCTGGAAACTAAAGAAAAAGGAAGGGAAAGAGGAAAAGGAGAAAACTGCTACAACTGATTGTGTAGTACAGTCAGAGTCTGATGGTGATGTATTACTTCCTACCATATCTTTGGCCACCACCTCTGAAAAGGGGTTAGGTGATGATTGGGTTTTAGATTCTGGTTGTACGTATCACATGTGTCCTCGTAGGGACTGGTTTGTCACTTATGAGCCTGTTGATACTGGAGTTGTACTTATGGGCAACGATGTTGAGTGCAAAGTTGCAGGAATAGGTACTGTACAGGTTAAAACCCATGATGACATAGTTAGAACTTTGTCTAAGGTTCGTTACATACCTGATATGACTCGTTGTTTGATCTCCTTGGGTACTCTTGAGACTAATGGTTGCAGAATTGTTTTGGAGAATGGTGTCCTAAAAGTGACAAAGAGAACCATGGTGGTAATGAAGGGACTGCGACAGGGCAGTCTCTACATCCTACAAGGAACTACAGTTACAGGAGTAGCTGCAGTTGATACAACATCAGCAGATGCTAATGATACAAGCTTATGGCACATGAGATTGGGCCATATGAGTGAGAAAGGGATGACCATTCCAAGTAAGAAAGGTTGTTTGGCTGGCGCTGGTACGGGTAAGCTTGATTTTTGTGATCACTATATTTTTGGGAAACAGAAGAGGGTGAGTTTCTCTAAAGCGAAGCATCGTACTCAGGGGATCCTTGACTACATTCATTCTGATCTGTGAGGTCCTTCGAAGGTTCCTTCTATTGGAGGTAAGCGCTGCATGTTAACTTTTGTTGATGATTTCTCACGCAAAGTTTGGGTTTACTTCTTGAGACAGAAAAATGAGACATTCTCCATGTTCAAGAAGTTCAAGGCTCTGGTTGAGAACCAGATTGGGAGAAAGATCAAGAAACTTAGGACTGACAATGATCTTGAGTTCGTTGAGTCAGAGTTTGAAGAGTTCTGCACGATGAATGGCACAGCTAAGCATAAGACTTTGGTTGGTAAACCACAGCAAAATGGGGTTGCAGAACGAATCAACAGGACTCTACTGGAGAAAGCTCGATGTTTGCTTTCAAATGTCGAGCTTTGGGATCACAAAGATTTTTGGGCAGAGGCTATTTCTACAACCTGCTACTTGGTGAATCGTTCACCACACACCTCCATTTGATTTTCAGATTCCATAAGAAGTATGGTCAGGTAATCCTGTTGATTATTCTAGTTTGAGAATATGTGGATGTCCTGTGTATGCCCATGTGAATAATGGGAAGTTAGCCCCTAGGGCTGTCAAATTTATGTTTCTTGGATATGCATCTGAGTCTAAAGGATACCGCATGTGGTGTCCTGAGTCTAAGAAAGTCATTCAGAGTAGGGATGTCACTTTCAATGAGACTGCTATGTTATCTTCTGGGAAGGATTCTATTGTTTCTTCTACTGGTACAAGTGATCAGGAGGATACCAGTATGGAGATAGAAGTGGAGATCATTGCAGTTCAAGGTGGAGCTGCTAATCACCCTAACAGGGAGGCCCAAGGTATTGAACCTGTCACTATCAGTTCTGATAAGCCTCAGGTGAAGGTTGTTCACTCTATAGCTCGTGATCATCCTTGAAGGGAGATCAAGAGACCTGCTCGCTACAATGACGATGAGGGACTGATAGCATATGCACTTTCAGTTGCAAAGGAGGTGCCTGAAGGTGTGGAACCTTCTACCTATACTGAAGCAATCTCCTGCCCAAATTCATCTAATTGGATCCTAACTATGCAAGAGGAAATTGAGAGTTTACAAAAGAATCAGACTTGGGAATTATGTGAGCTACCTAAAGGCCGGAGAGCCTTTACTGCCAAATGCATCTACAAGAAAAAAGAAGGTATTCCTGGAGTTGAAGATGCAAGGTGGAAAGCGCGCCTGGTTGTTCGTGGTTGCAATTAGAAATAAGGTATTGACTATAATGAGGTATTTTCACCTATTGTTAGACATACCTCTATTAGAGTGCTTTTTGCATTTGTCGCATTGTTTGATATGGAGTTGGAGCAGCTTGATGTGAAGACTGCATTCCTTCATGGGGAGTTAGAGGAGGAGATCTACATGAGGCAACTCGAAGGTTTTGTTGTTCCTGGGAAGGAACAACTGGTTTGTAGATTGAAAAAGTCCTTTCATAGACTTAAGCAGGCTCCTAGGCAGTGGTACAAAAGGTTTGACACCTTTATGATTGCACAAGGATACACACGCAGTCGATATGATAATTGTGTGTATTTTAGACAATATTCTGATGGTTCTTTTATTTACTTACTATTGTATGTTAACGATATGCTGATTGCCTCTAAGGATAAATCCTTGATTAACAAGTTGAAATCTCAACTCAGTGAGGAGTTTGAGATGAAGGACCTGGGTGCAACAAAGAAGATTTTAGGCATGGAGATTCAGAGGGATCGAAAGGCTGGTAAGCTGTACTTATTTCGAGGACACTACCTTGAAAAAGTACTAGGCAGATTTAGTATGGATAACTATATGGTAGTTTCCACGCCCCTTGCTGCACATTTCAGATTGTCTGCTGAGTGTTATCCACAATCTGAGGAGGACATAGATAGAATGTCTAATGTCCCTTATTCTAGTGCTGTTGGTAGTTTGTTTTATGCCATGGTATGCACTAGGCCAGACTTGTCACATGCTGTGAGTGTGGTAAGTAGGTATATGCATAATCCTGAAAAGGATCATTGGGAAGCTGTGAAGTGGATCATTCGCTATGTGAAGGGTACTGTTAAAAGGGGGTTGGTATTTGATAGGAACAAAGCTGCTACATATGATGTTACAGGTTTTGTTGATTCTAACTATGCTAGTGACCTTGATAGGAGAAGGTCCATATCTGGGTATATCTTCGCTATGTGTACAGGTACTATCTCTTGGAAATCATCGCTTCAATCATTGCAGCTCTATCTACTATAGAGGCTGAGTATGTTGCTGCTACTGAAGGAGTGAAGGAGGCTACTTAGATGAGGGGCTTCGTTACTGAGCTTGGAGTTCCACAGGCTGCTACTGTGGTGTTTTCTGATAGTCAGAGTGCTATCCACCTGACTAAGAATGATGCCTACCATTCGAAGACCAAGCACATCAGTGTCAAGTACCACTATGTCAGAGATACAGTTACTGCAGGGGAAATAGTGGTAAGGAAGGTTCATACTTCGAAAATCCCTACAGATATGTTAACCAAGCCTCTACCTATAGCTAAGTTCGAGCATTGCTTGGACTTAGTTGGCATTCACAGTATCTAGGCGCCTTTCGGGGCATTGCCCCTTTGGGGGGGGGGGGCATCACCCTTCGGGGTGCTATGATGGTGTTACAGAGTTGGTGATTAGAGATTTCGGTCCAAGGTGGAGATTGTTGGGTTTCGTGGCCCAAAATCAAAGGCGGCTAGGGTTTGTCTTGAAGTGCAGTTTCTCCTGGTAGCTAGGGTATGTCTTTAAGAGTAAAACCCTGGTTTTCTAGACCCTATATAAATGGGTCATGCCTAGGATCTAAAATCACTCCAGAATCACTACTGAATTCCTAAACACATTGAGAGGTAGAGAATTGTGAGAGAGATTACAAGAGAGGTTGTAATTCTACTATTGGATCAAATCACTTGTTGTGATTGTGATCGTTTTGTATTCTCCCTACTCATATAGTGAATGATTGTGCTCGTCGCCGTCCGTGGTTTTTTCCCGCATTGGGTTTCCACGTAAATCTTGTGTGTCGTTATTTTGTTCCTGTTATCTTTTTTTAAGTTTCTGAATATTTGTTTCATCCTATTGCTTCCGCTATTAGTTTGCTCTAATTTCCTAACATTAGTCTATTAGATTTGAAAGAAATAGGAACCGAACAAAATCAAAAGGAAAGCTTACTATGTTGATAAACAAAGGAGTTTAAAGTCAAGTTACACAAGCAGGGGATGAAAGAGAAGATTGTTAGATTGAGCGCGGAGGGAGGGGGCCGCGTGTAAATGATACGAGAACATGGAAGAGTGACAACAAATTCCCGCCTCTTCAATTTGGGAAAGGGGCGTGGGATACTTGGAGAAGTGTAGAAAGAGGATGGGTAGTTAGAGAGACTTGGATATGATATTGTGAGGGAAGAGAATGAACGATTACTGTGAGGGAGTTTGTGTTAATGACTGTGTGAGAGAGGATAAATTATTATATACACTTAGGAGTTTATACTCCTATTGCCACATAAATATATATTTTTCAACATGTATTTGTCGTGTGAGCGATTATTAATATATATTTTGTTTACGTGACTTTTGGGAGTACATAATCCAGATGTATGATATAGGCTTTGGTGAGAGAGACAGAGAGTAGATGATGTGAGGAGATAGAATGAACGGTTACTTTGAGAGAGTTTGTGTTAATGAGTGTGTGTGTGTGTGTGTGTGAGAGAGAGAGAGACGTGGTAGCAGACTCAGAAATTTATTTATTTATTTAATACAAAATGTAATATAATTTTAAAGGCCACGATTTGTCAGTAGGGGAAATCAATTATTGTAATTTACTTATGCGCTGCAAATTAATCCTTAGACGTCAACCTTGTTTTGCTTTTATTATAGTAATAGATAGATTGTTTTTGTTTGCATTAGCTCGATTGAAAATGTGCAACTATACATAGATGTTGATGGAAATTATGAATAGTATCTTCTGTTGGTGTTTCAGGAAAATGGAAAAGTTCAATTTTGAATGCTACTTAATACATTTGAACAATTAGATGCTCTTTTTTTTTTTTTTAAATCTTGATCATCCATTAGTGGATATATGTAGAGGGAGAAATGAAATGATTCTCAGAGAAATAATAGTTCATTGTATGTGATCCATGATAAGTGAATAATTAGTTGGATGCTCTTGTTATTTGTGTTCTTTGTTACTGCATAAGATATATGCATGACCCAGTAATAGGAAAAGAATTCTAAAGGCAACCAATTATGTGTTTCTACCATATTGTTCAAAATGGTTATACCAAGTACTATTCGGTTTCTGTTGGTGTACTGAGTTTTTAAATCAAGTTTATGCATTCCTTAATTTTTAATTGTGAAGGATTCAACATTAGAGAAAATTAAATATACTAATTTTTTTATTTTTTTGGGTTAGAAAAAGGTCTCACGCCCCAAGAGGAAATATATCAGTAAAAATACAAATATGAAATTAAGTAATCAACTACTGATGCATATGGAAATTATATCTATAAGTCTTATTTTTATAATTATATCTTGAAAAAATTATATCTATGACTATATTTTATTTTTATAACCACAAAATCGTACCTATATTAGTCATTATAATATCTACATACCAAAAGATAAATTATTCTTTTGTATTTTATCAACTAAGCTTGTTTGATCAATATGTTTGTAGGGGCTACCCTTACACCAAACGGGAACCAACCCCTGTCCGCCTCCCATAGAAAAATGGCAGGTTGACAATTGAATCCTTCACAATTGAAAAGAAATGACATCAAATATACTAAAGAAAATCTCCTATAAGTTGTAAACATCACTATTTTTGGACCTCTTTTCACCGAACTCCAACAAATTGTGTTTCTTTTAGACTTTTATCATCCTAGATTATTCCAACCAATAGTATGTTCACGCAAACTTCACTACAATGCACCCATGAATCTCACTCTCAAAGTCGTTAGATTTTGTTGCTTTATTTGATACCTTTCTTTGTTGTCATGTACATTAAAAGATCGGATCCGAGAATAGGAATAGAACTAGGATTTGTAAGCTATATTATGAAGATGAGCTTGAAATGGATACTGACATTGAATTACCAACCCTATTTGACCTTTTAAAAATGCTATCTATTTTCACTTACAGTTAAGATACAGGTTTGATTTTTATTTTTCTCAAGTTAATAATAAAATATATCTATTTTCTGAATTGTTTTTTAATGTAATTGGGAAAGTAATCTTTCACTATTGATGAAGAGAAAATGGGAGCCAAACTTGGATTGTAAATAAGAAAAGCTAAACTTGAATTATAAATAACAAAAGCTAGATTGTATCCTAACAACCTACGTAAACCAAACAAATTTTATTGAAATCAACATTATGTTACTAACCACAAAGGCTAGAGTTTTTTCTTCTTAAATGCAAAAGAGGGGAAAAATCCCCAAGATTTATTAACAAAAACCAGAGTTAGAAAGGATTAAAATAAAAAACAGATGAGATGGAGAAGAGTTATAAGTCATGGAACAAAAGATGATGCAATTTAATTGGACTAAGGATTGAACCTTCTTGTCTGTCTTCTTATATTTCTTGTCAATTGAAAAATGACAAGACTTGTGCACTAACTATGTACCCAATTAGTAAAAATTATAGTAGACTTGCTTCCTGGCTCAGACTCATAATCTATCCAGAATGAAAGGACAAAAACCAATGGCACCAAACATATAGTTGAATCAAACATGTTAGTTATGTATAATTTAGATAGATGTCAAAAATTCAATGTAAATAAAGTCAACCATAAAGCCCTGAAAATTAAGAAAATCATGTAAATAAAGTCATCAATAAACAAAAAATTATGATAATTTGTTTATGTATATATAATTATGAACCAAAAAAACTGCAACACTCATACATAACTTGTTTGTTTCCTCATGTTCTCCTCCACTTGAGCTCCTTCTTACGGATAAATGATAAACTCCAAAATTAAAAGACTCATGTGCAGCTTGTTTGTCTTCTCCTGCTCTCCACCTGTTGACCTCCTTATTTCCTAGATACTTATCTTTGTTGGAAAACCACAAAGAGATATTAGTTAGTAATTAATATGCAAAGGAAACTTTTAAAAGTAGCAAGCAAACTCAGATTGAAGAACCAAAATAACTCAAATAACAGAGTTCAATCCAACGCTTGAAATATACAAAACCCTCGGTGAAATCATACCTAATGACCCATATGGCTCATTATAAGTGATTGGAAACAATCAATCAACATGATTAATTCTGAGAGAAAGAGAAGACAGAGAGAATGAGGGTGCACTATCATGGAGAGGGAAAAGCGTCACACACAGGTCTTTTTAATTACTTATTTTGCAGCTTTACGGAAAGTAAGTCATTAACAGTTAGATAGGAGAGAGAAAACTTGAGGAGACATAAGAAAGAGGGAGGTTACTAATGGGCGAGAGAGGGGGCGGTGAGACGTGGGTAACTGCCTTCCAAAAACCACATGTATTATTTTTCTGCTTGACTCGTAATTTGGAATAATCAATTTGTATATTTAAACTGCCAGTCAACGAATAATATGGATGATTATGATTAGTTCAGAAGATGAAATCAACGCTTGTGGTTCAATTGAGTACCGAAAATTAAAGAAAAGCAAATCAAACAGATTCTTTATTATTATTGTTGTTATTACTATTATTATTATTATTATTATTATTATTATTATTATTAAACAATCAAGAGCAGAGCAGTTACAGAGAGATAACGTGAGTGATTTTCAGGAGAGAGAAAGAGAAAGTAAAGGTGGGTTGGGACTGAAAAAATATGCGGTTTGACAAAAAAAAAAGAAGTTAAAAGAGTTAGACAATGAACGGCTGAGAATTTCTACAAAATTAGATTAACGAATGCAAATTAATTAGACTTCGCAAATTAAGGAGGGAAGAGTCAACCAAACATTTCTTTTATATTATATAATAGATGTTTCACAGCCGACCTAGGCAAACAAGGGTTAAACAGGTAGCGGCGTTATGGCATGAGCGGCATTGTAGGTAAGGGAAATGAGCACATATACCAGGATTGTTGGCATGCACAAAATTTCTCAGGAGTATTATGCTCATAACAAAAAAGATAAAAAGAGTGTCGTTTGTGGTTCCAACCCACAACTATGTGGTTAAATTCCATGCGCTCTACCACTAAGCTAAGACACAGCATTCGCAGACTTTTTAGGTTGCAGTTTTGGAAATTTGAGTAATAGCTTACAAACTTTTAATTTAAATCCTCCTTACTGGACAAAAAAGGCTATTTTACCAAATTGATGAAAAGGCCCAGTAAATAAATTAAGAAAATGTTACGACAGAGTATGAGTTAGAACACCTCTAGCAGGTGAATGCGTTCCACCCATGGGGTCCCAGGTTCACATGCATTCCGTGTTCCCATTCGCCATCATAAAGATTGAGAAGAATAGCAAATAAGTCATAATGGGCCTACCATTCCAACCTGCGAGCCTTTTTTTTGGTCCTCTTGTGTACTATCTTTTTTTTTTCAAAAATATATTTATTAGTGGTTAAAAAGGGGTTGTATCTTATAAGGTGGACTCCATGACAAATATTTTGTTGGATGATCCAAATTGAAATTGTATAGGTTGGAGAAGTGAAGGAATACTAATTTCAAAATATGAAACTTTTTCTCATGTGGCAGCGTGAAGTTCCAAATTTTGGAATCCCACTGCAAGTGCTCTTAGTTATTTGATATTATGGAAAGCACGTTAGCTTTAATTTCATCCATATATGTATCAATGCGTGTGTCCCCTGGGTCTTTAACAGATAACATGACCTTTACACGAATCATCTGCAAGCATAGACAAAACTAGTGTTCGGATATTGTCCCAAATTGTGAAGAATCATAGGCAGTGAAGGAGGTAGAAATATGAAAGCAAGAGTTTTTGGTGGAAATAATACATTGACTCTTGCGTAAGCCACATCATACATTGATATATTTACAAGACAAATACATGCCTGCCAGCCCTAAATTTGCCTCCTAAGGTTCCTAATCATACAAGAAATAAGAAACTTAACAAATTAACAAAATAATACAACTATTTTGCTCTTAAAACTTCACCTCAAGTTGGAGAATGTAAGTCGACAATACCCAAATTGGACCTCAGAAACTAAACCAGTTGCTTTCCTAAAGCTTTATTAAAAATATTGGCAATCTAATGCATTGGAGAAACGTATGCACTCTTAAGATCTCTCAAAATAAGATGTTCACGACAAAATGGTAATCAATTTTGATGTACTTTGTCCTTTCATGAAAAATCATATTCTTAGTAATGTACAATGCAACCTAATTTTCACAATCGAACTTCATAGGCTTGCCAAGGAACATCCCTAGGAAAGCAAGAAAATCTTTGATCCATATCAATTAACTAGTCATAGTTTCCATAGCACATTACTCTGCTTCTGCTGGAGATCTAGAAAATGTACTTTACGTCTTCGTTTTCCATGAAACACCACCAATGGTGACAAAGCAGCGTGTGAGTGGCCTTTTAGTGATAGGGCAAGCACCCCAATATGAATCAAAATAGGCATAAAACTACAAATCTGAATCACTCTTCAACAACAGTCCTTAACTCGGGTGCCCTTTCAAATATCTCAAAACTCATCTTGAAGCTTTCATATGTTCCTCTTTCAGTTCTTGTATAAAATTCAACAATACAAGAACAACATAACATAATTCTGGTTGCGTGCTTGTCAAATAAATAAGTCTTCCAACCAGATGTCTATACTGTGTTGGATTTGCTATTGGCGAACCTGTAGCTAGCAAAATTTTTTGATTAGTTTTCATACCGAACTCCACTGGTTTTTGACCCAAATAGCCTACACTCCTTGACCTGGGCGCCCTTTTAAATATCTCAAGACTCGTCTTGCAGGTTCCATATATTCCTCTTTCAGTTCGTGCATAAATTGCGACAATACACGAACAACATAGCATAATTCTGATCACAATAAATAAGCCTTTCAACTAGAAGCCTATACTGTGTTGGATCTGCCATAGGTGAGCCTATAGCTAGCGCAAGTTTGTGATTAGTTTCCATAACGAACTCCATGAGCTTTGATCTAAGTAGCTCACACTTCTCTATGATTTCTAGGGCGTACTCCTTTGGCACAAAAAAGCTTTGTGGATATCGAGCTACTTTAATTTGCAAATGATATTAAGAGGACCCAAGTCTTTAATAATGGAAGCAACTATTCAAATATTCTTTGAACTCAACACAAGCTTTGAAATTGTTTCCTGTGATAACCAAGTCATCCACATATAGTAGCAATGCCATGTATACATCATCCTTCCTATAGTTGAATAGGGAGTACTCTACATACAATTTAATAGAGTCATACTCAAGCAATTTCGATGAAAGCTCGGAGCATGTTTGAATTCATAAAGAGACTTTCTAAGCTTACATTCCTTATTGGAAATTGAAGATTTGAAACTAGGAGGCATAGTCACATAGACTTCTTCATCCAGGTCCCCATGTAAAAAGACGTTAATCACATCTATTTAATGTAGCTCCCATCCTTTAGCAACTGCTACTTAAAGAACCATCTCACACTAACCATTCTAGCCATAGGTGCAAATGTCCCATCATAATCAAATCCTTCAATTTTCTCATTTCCCCTTACCACAAGCCTTGCCTTGTATCGTCTAATCAACCCATTAGAATTATATTTAGCCTAGTGTAACCACCTACAATTTATGGGTTTCTTGCTTGGAGGTAAATCTACAATCGTCTCGATCTTATTCAATTTTATTGCTTTAATGTCCTTGGCCATTGCCTCTCTCTATTTGGGATCCTTGACCGCTTTGTGAAAATATCTACGCTCAATAATTTTGGTATTGTAACTAGATAATCTTTGTGCACATCAGAAAAATTAGCAGAAGTGATATAATTGAATAAATTGCTTTTCGGTCCTTCGAGGTTTGGTGAAATGGTTTTCTGATACCACGTTTCTAGAAAATATTTATGGGACTACTTAGTTTAGTGCAAATAGTTTTTGGAGCACAAAACTTTGGGTTATCTGATTTTTGGGTCACAAATATTTATTTGTAGGCCCCTGAAGGGTTCCAAGTGCAAATACTTCAAAGTTTTGGACTGTTTTGCAAAACTAGGCTTATATTTATATTTGAACTTCTTGTAATGACTTTAATGGTACTAGTCATCACATCCTATTACTTATATCTCAAATATTATATTTTCTGTGATTAACGGCCCACTATACTTAGCAAAATAATTAAAACTTAATTAGATAGCTTTGACTATTACCTGAACTTAGTCGGCACTGGACTCCAGCGTTCCTCTAGCTTCTGGTTTACAGAGATTGCTAATTTTAACCTCACCTTCCTGAGATCAGACATAGTACAGATCCATTTTGTTTCCTACCTCGGACCGCAGTCACTAATCAAGTTTTTAATCTTTTTCAAGGATAGTGAAACTTTATTAAAGAAATTACAATATTTAAGATATAAGGTTCAATTGAATAACATTCCCCACTGGAAAACTTCTTTTATTAAAAGCTTAAAAGTAGAAATATTACAATGGAAAGCTTGAAGAGGCATTTACACTAAGATCATTAGAGATGTTTGCTCATAGAAAAATAGAGAATCCCGACTTCTCTTTTGCTTAAGAATGCTCAAATGACTGTGTTCCTTCTTATCACTCAACCTCTCCTTTTATATAGGGGATGGGGTTACATAGGATGTTCTAATGGCTATAGTATATACTAATGTTTCACATGGCTATAGTATATAATGACTTTTCACATGGCTATAGTATACGTTGATGGCTACAGTACACTGCTTTATTTTACATACCTGACACTTGTCAAAATAGTACAAAATAAAGCAACCACTTTTTAGAGCTTTTAATGATGACAAGACTAGTCAGCATTATAGAGATTCTGCATTCCTTCACCTCCAATTATATCTTCTAGACTCTTATGATCTGGATAATAATCAAAATCTTCATCTAATTGAAGATACTCTGGGTCCTATTTTTCAAATAATTCAAGAAGGTATTTCTTTTCTTTCTAATAAGAATTTTCCAGCTCCAATATCAAAGAGATAATCAAAAACGCATTCTGAAGTCACTACTTCCGCCTTCATATACTCGCTAAACTCATTACGATAAGCGAAAGTAGTATTCCTACAATGCATTAGTGTTTTTCCTCATTCAATTAATCTCTAACTCTGTTGATAGACGTTGAAAAATCCAATGGCTCTTGCTAAAGCAGGATCAGTAACTAATTCTCGTCCTTTTGGATTCCATTCTTGTCGTCGATTTTCGGGATCGTCGAAATCAACTATCTGAACACGATAATGAGCCGGTTTGGCTTTTTCATTTTCATACTCAATTAGTGCACAATGTACCTCCACATATAGACATTTGTTATTTGGGATTTTTGTTGGACAATTAGGAGATGTAAGAATCCAATGGATCTTCTTGAACATGCATTGTTGGAATTTAGTTAGTGTTGAGAAAAATGGGAACTTTAGATCTGGGAACTCCATAAAGTAAACTACTGTCCCAAAATCCTAGGCTTTCATGACTGGGTCGTTTGGAGAGAGTGAATTCGCTAGGAAACTAACGCAACCAACTCCAGAACTGTTAGTAAGTAGATTGTGGTACTTCAAGACTCCCAAATATCATAGGGATAATGATGATAATAGTCGATACAGGTTGCACAACATTCATTGAACCATTTTTCTTGGACATAAGAACTTATTTTTTCTTGGATATTATAAGGATATCTAAGATAATTAACTTGTAATTCTAGAAGGGAAAGTCTTTAGGCTATTAGGTAGGCTGAAGATAGTACACCAAAATATGATATACTTTTTGTATGGAATTCCAAATTATCAATAAGGACTTTACTAGAAGGAGAAACCCGTTCTAGTAATAATGGCATTTCATTATGGATTTCCTCCTTTTCTGGCAAGAGTTCTGCTCTAATGATCACCATTGGCGAGTTCTCGAGTTAAATTGTCTACCAAAGAGTTCTTCAATCCTTGTATATGTTCAAGAAAGAAGAAAAACTCGTTAAACTATAATTGCCAACGCAGGAGTCGCCCTTGCGCTTGCATATTTGATAAATTCTTTTTCACAAAACCAAGTATTTCGTTGCAATCGGTTCGAAAAAGAAAAGGTTTTGGGGCTAAAAAGATTAAGAACTTTTCAATTCCCTTATGACTGCAAGGATTTCTTTTTCCATTGTGGGATAGTTGCATTCTGCCTTATTAAAACTTCCACTCAATATTTGCAGAGTTTTTCGCCTTCTTTGTTTTTGAATACTATGCTCTAGTGTTCATTGCTGGCATCTGTCTCAGGAACTAAATCATCTCCTTCATTAGGCAAATTAAGAACAGGAAGATTTTTACACATCTTGAAATTTTAATCTTTGCATCATTAGTGGTCCATGTCCAACTTACTTCTTTCTTGAGCTTTTGTTGTAATGGTTTTCTCAATTTAGCTAAATCTTTAATGATGTCTGAAGCATAGGTAAGGCATCCAAGAAACCTTTCTAATTACTTTCTATCTTTAATCTTTTCAAGAAAGTTTTCTATTTTTTTCAAAATATGCTTTTGGAGGATGATCTGTCTAGCCTTTATCTCTAGACCTAAAAACTCAATTTCTTGTTAAGCATAAATGCGCTTGTTGTTATCAAGTATGGTGCCATGATTAATGCATCTTTGGGTGACAACTAAGACATCATTTTTGTGTTGTTCTATGGTTTTAGAAAAGACAAGGATATCATCAATATAAACTAAACAACAGTGACTAAGGTCTTTGAAGATGTTATCCATTCTTCTTTGAAATATTTGAGGTGTATTTTTAAGACCAAATGGCAAGACTATCCATTCATAATGTCCTTGTGGGATACTAAATGCAGTTAAAGGAATACTTTTCTCATCTATTTTTATCTGCCAATAATCGCTTTTGCAATCCATTTTTGAGAACCAAGAGCCTCCTTAAATTCTATTGCAAAGGACAATTTTGTTAGGAATATAATAATCATTAAAGACATTATTATCATTAAGCTTTTTATAATTGATGACCATTCTTGTCTTTCCTCTTTTTTCTTCTGCATGATTTCTTACCATGAAAGCGGGACTGGTGTGAGGACTCTCACTATTTCTAATTAATCCTTTATCTAGAAGTTCTTTGATTTGTTTATCAAATTCTAGGATATCTTGGTATGTATACACCATTTGTTGGACTCGGATAATAGTGTTGGAATTTAATAGAGTGATTTTAGCAAATGTTTTATCTTTATCCCAAAATTTTAGTGGATTATCAGAGTAGAGTTCTTTATATAATTTTTCTTATTGCTCAACAATCTACTCTTTAATAGATAATTCAAGTAATGAGATTGTCACTGCTATCTTACGTTGTGCTGGCATTACCTTCTTATACGCTAGCTACGTGTAAACTCAATTTTCTAATGAGTGTAAGCCTTCCTTAATTTTTCAATAGGAGCTGAGTGGCTTTTAATTGTGAATATTATTTGGTTTAGGGTCTATGTGGATGGAGAATATAATCTCTAAAAATTATTTCCAATAATCATATCATGAGAGTTGATCAGTAGCCCATAGAACTGGTATAATTCATTAAACTCCTCCCACTTCTATGGATAACCCTTCTGTGGCTTCATTGTGACTCATAATGCTATTATAAGCTATTCTTACTTGTAAAGGAATTTTGGCTCTTTTTCACATAAGCTCTAAAAATAATGATCCTTTCCTAAATCATATAGAACAACAACTGTCTATGTAGGCACGCAATTCATATTTATTATATCCCTCTAAGCATACGTTTATTGGGATATAGATGCTATTTGGATTTGCGTTGGTGACTTCATAGCATATCTACACAGTCATATTCTTTACTCATTCATCCTCATAAATTAGTTCACTAATAGTTTTTGTTTTGTATCCAATGACCTTTCTATCTAGACGCAAACTTTGGCCTACACTGGATCTTGCAGATTCAAAACTCTTTCTACTCATTTCACTAGTCATACTTGTATCAACTTCTTTAATTTCTTCTTTAGTTGATGAAGATCGTTCTCCCCATTCTGATGTAGTACTCATGCTTCTTAATAATTTTACCATTCTCATCAATTTTTATCACATTTTTCTTATTGATTTTAGTAGGGTTTGCAAAGTTAGATATCTATGAACGATCAATTTTTATCTCTTGTGGATTAGATTTAATCCTCTAAATCTTTTGCATAGGCATAGGGCTTTCAAAATTTTCTGCCTCTATCATTGTAACCTTAGTCTTTAGATCTACAATATTATCTAATTTGTAGATAATTTTCCAAAATATCCTTAATGGATATCCTCCTCTTTTCATATTCATTCCAACTGTTTCTATTTTAAGGGATAGAAATTTTTTAGCAAATTCATCTTTTAGACTCACACAATATCCAGGTCAACAATTGAATCCTACTGATCCATTGTATAAGTTGGTCTTAATCTCTGTGATAATTTGATTACTAAATTTGATATGCCTAATATCACAGAGCAAAGCATAACGATCAATATCTTTGCCATAATATTGTAATGGAGTGATTTGAACTTGGACACTTCCAACATGAATATATCTATACTTTCTATCTTTGTTATGCCTAAGGATGTTTTCCCAATTGATGAGATTAAACTTCACCCACATCATACTCATAATCTTTGATTTCTAGATATCCTTCCATCATCTCACATACGTGTTTGCTTTTTAATTGAAAGATTGACTTTTTATAGATCATGTCTTTTTGGATTATGGGAAGAACCCAATCTCTTTTGACTTCTTTGTTATCATTATCTACAACAAACTTCTCCCCTTAAAGGTCACCAAGAATAATTGAGCCACTTTCCATTGTATGACTTGTTTCTTCACAATCGCTTTCTTCATATTCATTGTCCAAGATAACTTCAACAATTCCTTTGTTGTTACTTAGGGCTAGGTCTAACGCTTCATCTTCACTAAGCTCAACATAATCTAGGCTTCCCAAGGTTTCAATAAGCTTTTTATTCTTGCTATTTTTGCATTCATTAGCATAATGTCCTACTTCTCTGCATGCCCAGCATTTGCAGTTGCTTTTCCTTGCAGGACAATAAGCTGCTTTCCTAAAAATTTTCGTTTTTGCTTTTTAAGACTTAATTTGTTATAATATTTTCTTCTATATTTCTCTCCCCTTTACTTGTTAAAGCTCTTTTTCTTATAAAATTTTCTTTTTCTTCTCCTTTCAGGTTCTTTTCCCCATTGGTGAGGTGAATCTCAGCAAGTTAGGAATTACTTCTTAATTTTCTTTTGCTTTTGGAGATCAAGACATTGATCATTGACCCATTTTCTTAAATGAGAGATTCTTGAACCAAGTTCGTTGAAACCATGCATTGTATTTTTCATTAAGTATGGAATTTATCGAATGCGGCAATTTGTCATAGAACATGCCAAGATTAGTTTCATTATGCCCAATTTTGTAATAATATTGACTAAATTTAGCAATATAATTTTTCAAATATCTCATATCTCATAATTCTATATTATTAATCTCTCTGCCATTCTTTTGCTTTTTCTTCAGAATCAAGTTTAGCTCCGATAAATTTAGTCTCAATTTTCTTACATAAATTTTTGAACATTACCGCTGGTGTTTCCATCATTCTTAATGTATTTTTACCATCTTCATTTATTGAATCATACCAGTCAGCTACCATCTCAGAGAAACTATGTTCTATGTAATTTAGGAAATTTACAGCAATCCATGTAGTGTTTAGGTTTTAAACACTATTCATGCATCTTTTCTAATGTTCAAATATTTCTTCTCTATTACGAGCTCCATTTGTGTTTAAGATGTATCCCATCTGACTAATTGGAGTAAGACCAACTTCTTCAAAGGTTATGACTTTCATTGGGATGAACCCAAAGGAAAAATTAGTTGTTCGTCTTATTGAAACGTACTTAGGTCTTATAAAATGAGTATTTCTTCTAAAAGGTTTCCCAAATACTTCAGGTTTAGGAACAACATTGTTAACAAGATTGGTCTCTATTTACCTAAGTCAAGTTCTTCTACAATTTCATTAATCTCATCTTCAACAGCCATTTTATCATATTTTTTAATCCAATTTTCTTCTGACTTCTTCTCATGGTAATACATTAGGATCTTCTAGTTTAATAAGGTTCACCTGCTGATATATTTATTTTTCTAATTGGACATTATTAGTCTCTTCATTATCATCAGATAACATGTTATGTTTGTCACTAATTGCACCCATTATCTTGTTTAATTCTTCTGAATTTTGTTCTTTCTCAAACCTATTCTGTAGCTCTTCAAGAGTATATTTTGCTTATACTCCATCCTCTTCTTTTTTGGCTTCTTCATCCGATTTTTCACGTGAATTTTCCCCTACTTCTTTTTGGATTTTTATATCATGCAAAGGAAATTGATTCTTATTTTTTGTGTTTTGGAAAGGATATTTATGCTAAAACAGAGTACTAACACTGGAAGTAGATTTGTCGCTACGGCTAACTTTGTTAACTAGAGAAAGATGAATTGCATACATTTGCTTCTTAAGCTCCTTGACTTCGATCTTAATTTTAGCTAATTCTGCTTTTAATTCTAAAACTATATCAGTTATATAGTTTAATGGAGGTGCTACTGGAGAAATGCCTCCTGACGAGTGAACAATGTGTGAATAATTCGGTCCCGGACAAGTAGGTGATGATTCAAGCACTAATCACAGTTAATTAGCTTAATTAATTATTAATTAGCTTAATTATCTTAATTATTTTTGGTCACGTGGCTCTGATACCAATTGAAAGAGGGCTTCAAGTAGTACTTAAAAAGAAAAATTGCATATGCACAAATTTTAGATTTTTGAAAGTAAGTTTTTAATGATTAGAGTTAAAAACAAAAATTTAAAAACCTTAGGGGTCGTTTTGCAATTTAAAAACTACTTTTGATAAGTTTGGTTCCAGAAATTATCAACACCTATGCTAGATGGACCGGGAAATCGTTTCTAAAGTTATAGGCTCCAAAAATTACTTATGCCAAATTTTGGGGGTCGGAATAGAATTTATGGGATATAATTAGCTATGGGATAAGATTCATCTAAGGAGACATTTTCTAATGAGTTCGAAGAAGAGGGGTCTATTGGCATAGCCGTGTAACAAATGCAACCTTGTAGATGACGTGGTCCCTTTTCTATCTCTTCTTCCTCAACCCAATGCTTCTATGAAGGAAACCAGATTTCTCCCCCACTTTGCGGACTCATAGGGGCATTCAAGCAGCCCATTGGGCTCATGTCCTATTTCTGGCGTAGCGACCTTAGGCCTATGTTCTGACATAGTTGCCTTCTCTATTGGATCATTTAGTGCAATCAACTCAGCAAGCTGTGATGATAAATTTTGCTCAAAATTGGCCTGTGTACCTGTAAGTTCATCATCCTTCATAGCTTCTAAAGGCAATTCATAATCAACTCTAAGTTGAAGAAATTTTTCTGAATTTCACCAATCAAGTTCATTCTTTCCTTCTTCATCGTGTGCACAATGAGGAAAAACCTCTTCATGTAAAGTCACATCCATTTTCACAAAAATCTCTCCCATCTCCAAATCATATATTTTTCATCTCTTTTTCCTAATGGGATAACCCACAAAGGTACATTTTTCGCTACAAGGAGCAAATTTATCTTTTCGTCTTTGATATCTATAAACATAACATAAAGAGCCAAAGACTTTCACATTATCATATATGGGTTTGGTTTGAAATAAAATTTCACGTTTTCAAAGACAATCTTTCCTTGCAGAGTTGGGCAAGAGGGTCCTACTGATCAAATATGCCATAGTCAAAACACATTCTCCCCAAAAAACCAAAAGAAGATTTTCTTGGGATCGAAGAGCCGTAACCACATTTAGAATATATTGATGTTTTCTTTCAACCCTACCATTATGTTAGGGAGTATCTACACAACTTGTTTGATGCAATATAATTTGTTTCCCACAGAGTTTCTTCATGGGACTTGAGGTGAATTCATTCCCACTGTCACTCTATATAACTTTAACAGTGGTATCGAATTGATTCTTTGCCGTCATGTAAAAATTTCTCATCAACTGGGAGGCTGCACTTTCTCTTTCATCAAATACACCTACGTTCTTCTACTAGCATCATCAACTATAGATAGAAAATAATGTGCTCTAGATAAATATTCAGTTTGATAACACCCGAAATATCACAACGTAGTAAATCAAAACAATTTGAAACTTTATTATCACTAATCCAAAAGACAAATGAGTCTACTTTGCTCCAAATCATATATCACATATATTATCACTACCTTTATTGTCATAACCTCCAACACTATTAGAAAACAATGACATAACTTCCTTAGAAGAATTCCCTAGCCATTGATGCCAAAGATCACAAGTACCAACTATGTTGATGTGGAACTTTCCTGGTTGAACATCCTTGAAGAAATACAACCCACTTCTTTGTTCGTCCACTCTAATTGGCCTTCTTATAGTGTGGTCTTGTATTTCACATAGTTTTGGAGTAAAACTCACTGTGTAAAATAATTTATGTATCAGGTGCAAATATAAATTAAACTACACTTTAAACCATGCACATATAGCACATCATGAAGAGTGATTTGTGAGTTTAATTGCATCAAAACATGCTTCTTAACAAGGCCATTTTCTCCATTAGGTATGCCGCCCAGAATTGGATGAATGGCATATATGTTACTTAATTCGCTAAAGTCACGTGTCACATGATATGAGTCCTCACTATCCAATAACAATTCATCTTTACCTTCCTTATCTGATTTTGGAGTATATAGGATAATGAGTAATTTCTACACTTGATTACTTGCGAGTGTTAGGATTAAAGGACATGATCCTTTTGCTTCTGGCTGCCGTGTTTCATGACCACCCACCTAGATTGCATGGGCTGCCGTTGTTCAACTCCTCTCCCATGCCAGTAATTCTGCGGCCTCCATGTCCTCCTCCTCTCCTTCCATGGACACGTCTATCACCCCACATGCTCCAACTAGCCAAGTATCCAATTAGTTCAATGTGATTGCTTCCTCATGCTCAGGTTTTCCATAGTGCTTCCAGGCTGGTCGTTTCCCTTAATGGATGACTTGGGCGCACTCACAGCAAACATAGTTGCAGTCTCAACTTTGCCTTCATGTTGGATCATCTTACTTTTGTGATTCCCCTTTTGCATCACGACATTGAAGATTTTATCAAGTAAGGAAAGAGGCTCTTGAGTTAGAATCCAACTCATGACTTGTGAGAATTGATCATCATTTAAGCCCACCAAAAATAACTGGGTCTTATTTTCTTCATGTATGTATCAATTATTTTCTTCACTGTCCTACACTTACAATCTTTACATGTACAAATTGGGACCCTGATGTGATTGTTCATTTCATTCTATAGATTTGATAACTTGGAATAAAAAATCGCCAATGTCAAGTATTCCCTGTTTACAATATGCTATTGCCGCTTTTGGTTTATGTATCTTCACGCATTGGCCACAGAATACTTTGATTCAAATCCTTCCTTAGGCCATGAGAAGTTTTTGAATAAGCTTCACTCATTTATAGCTTTGGATTGATCTTGTTGTACAACCAAGAACACAACATAGAATTTACCATGTCCCAAGCATCTACTTTAGAAAAGTCTGTATCTTTTGAGTTTGTGGGTCGTGTTAGAGTTCCTTCAACGAACCCTTACTTCTTCTTCACTTTTAGAGCTTTCCTAACTGCTCTTTCTCATAAACCAAAATTCTTTCCGTAAAACACCACCGCTGATGAGGGCTCTGGCACCTTCAGATGGATGTAAGTGACAAGGTGAGGGGGCTTCAGCATGAATCGCTTCGTATCTCCTCCATCACCCATGGATGAAAACTTCACCTTTGATAGGGTTGGTATGAGTGCTCTGATACCATGTAAAAATCACAGGTAGTGAAAGAGGAAGAAATATTGAACCAAGAATTTTTGCTGGAAATAATTCATTGATTTATTCATAAGCTGCAACATACATTGACATATATAGAAGAACAAGTACATGCCTGCTAGCCCTAAGCTTCCCTCCTAAGACTTCCAATCATCCATATGATACATAATATCAATCTTGTGGGCCCCTACTATTTATCTAAATTCTCATAAATTAGATTTTTTCAACCTATTAGATTGAGATTGTTTTTAATAATTACGGTTGAATTTGTCAAAAAAAAACCAAATTAATTAAAAAATTATTTAAAAATATAATCTTCTTATAGTCGCCTCCCCACCTAGACCGCCACGCATACCAAACATCCAAAACGTTGATTTTTTTGTTTTCCTTCCCCCTCTTATTCAATGAATTTCTCAGTCTCTTTGTGCGCCTTTGAGATGCTATCATTCTCTTTCTCACTACTCACTTAACTAATCCTTTCTCCAAAAAAATTAAGAAAATAAAAATTCGAGCCTATGAAATTCGTTCTTCATTTTGCTTCTTCCTTGCTTAGTCTAGTTGCATATTGTCTAATCAATTAAGGTTAAGGTTATAAAGGAATAAATCGAATGATATGTCCCAAAAAGAATATTAGCCTATTTCTCCATGAGATTAATTTCATTTTTTGGATTTCTTTCATTGGGACATTACTAATATATGATACTAATCTCTCTATTTTTTAGCATTTTAGTTTCTTTGAATACAAAACTAATAAATCCAAAATTAGGGTTTTGATTCCAAAGTTATGGATGCGAAACCAAATGAAACAATTATTTCTCCCCGAATTGGTAAGGTGCATTTCGGTGGATATTTTCAATTTTCTAATTATGTTCGTTGCTGATTATGATTTTGTTATAATATGGCTTTAATTTCATTCCTTTTTCCATTTTAATTTTGTTTGATGCAAGATCAATATATAATGTTAATAAATTTCAAAATTGCAATTTTGATTTATGGCTAAATTAAAACGACTCCTTTTTATAATAGCCTCACTCCTTCCTTATTCCCTCTTAGACTCTTTTGTCTCAATTCATGCTTGGTTCTTCAAATTCCACGATGTTTTTGCACACCGCCTTCCCTAAATGAGAAATCAAATTATGGGCTTTTGGTTTTGCTTGTGAGACTTTGGTTATTTGATTAGAAGAAATTCTTAGTTGTTTTGCTCTTCATTGTTGATATCCCTTATTCAAATTATTCATTTTTTGATTGAGCTTTTGTAAGTCCTGGCCCCCCCCCCCCCCCACCCCCTTCATTAAGGCTGTGTTTGGTAGGGGGAAAATCATTTTCCTAGAAAATGATTTTTCCATTTTACGCCGTTTGGTAAAATAAGGAGGGAAAAATCATTTTAAGGGGAAAATCATTTTACCCAATTTGAAGAAAATTATTTTCCCTTGAAAAAGTAGGGAAAATAATTTTTCAGGCCCTATTTTCGTTGCCCAATTTTGTCTCTCGTTTTATTTTCTTTTAATTGTGCCCAGAATCACTCTACTTTCACTCTCATTTTTGTCTCTCATTTTTT
>JACYFF010031956.1:36145369-36171084 GCA_017589665.1 Selenicereus undatus | reverse complement strand
ATATATATATATATATCTGTGTGTGTGTGTGATGTAGCCTTTTCTCTTTTCTGTTCTAATATATCACATGGTTGTTTTTGTTTTCTTTTTTGGGTTTCCTTAGGCCAACAACTCTATGTCGTGTTAGAAGTTTGCATTGTCCTCAGCCGTGTATAGCATGAGTCCATATTAGTATGGAAAATAGAAAACTTAACAAATTAATACAAAAATAAAACTATTTTGTTCTTAACACAAACTATAATAAGGGAGTGTTTGGGTGAGAGAAATGGATAGAAATTGCTGTATAATTTTTTAGCTGAATAAATGCCTACATAATTGAATTCTATATTCTGTTGTTGGTGACATGTGATGAAAATTCTATGTTGTTTTTTTTTTTTTTTTTGATCAAGAAAATTCTTTGGTTGCTATGGTGTGTCTGACAAAGCATATCATTGAATTCTGTATTCTGTTATCGCTACAATAAATCCTCTTCCCTATTTTAGTGTCGTTTCGATTTTTATTAATATTTTTTTGTTTTGTTGATTGAAAAATTTTATTATTTATTTTAATTTTTTGATTAATATTTATTTAGTTTATTTAAATCGAAATATCTATATAGTGTCATACTTAGAAGATCTTTCTATCGATTCTGATCCAACGATTTGTATTATGCTTGCTTACTCAGTGCTTATTTCTTCATCATTAATACTTCATATAATTATTCTGTCAATAGTCTTTTAGTCCCATTGTTTCTTCAACATTTTTCTTGTTGACCTGTTTATTCTAATTTTTGTTTTAACTTCATCTTGTTTAAATATTAAAAATGATCTTAATTTATATAATATCTATTTTATTTTAATATTCTAATATGATCTATTTTATTATTCATATCTAACTTTAAAGAGAATGCCCAATCAACACCTTAAGCTCATTAAATTTCGGAAATAGGATCTCAAGATTAAATAATAGATCACAAAAAGTATGGAATTGGATACTAATTTCTAAAGTAATCCAAATTGAATCCTGGAATTTGTACTCATTGAAAGAGGATTTAGACACTAATATTTAAGAAATATTCATTGGAAGATGTTGTTCCCTTTTTGTAGTTTGATATAAAGTTAGGCACATAAATTCCAAGTAATTAATTATGTAATACGAGTTCAAGGGTTCAACTAATCAAGAAGATTTTATATCTATGAATTATAAAGGCCCAATCAAACATTGTTGGGCTTGTGTTCGAATTCTGCCTCAACCCAACCGCTCGAGGTTACAAATGTTTCTTTGTTGTTGTTGTTGTTGTGTGGCTAAGCCATTATGTTTGGTCACCTAATTTGATTAGGTGGCCTCATGTCCAAGTGGTGGCTTCGTTATATTGATGACATATGCCAATTATGAGATAGTATTTGATTGATCCAAAAGAAGGTCAGGCCCTTCTTTCATCGCTATTATGATGCCCAAATGTTTTGCTTTGTGACGCATTGGGCGCTCTAGGCAAATAGCTCCTCAGAGCTTCCGTGGTTCAGACTAGGATTGTGGCTTGCTTCATCCTTTAGGTTACCATGTTCATGAAGATGATTTTTTGGCTCTTTGTTTGGGCATTTGAATGAGGGTTTTTACATGGATGTTTTAAGAGTATAAATGCAATAGGTTTATACACCATAGTCATTCTTTTTAAGAGCCTTTGTTTGGTGAATTGCGACTTAATTCTTGATTTATTCTCCTTTGTATGGGAGTTTCATTGCAGCATTTTATATATTGGGCATGTTTGGTCTAGGCATTGTGTGTACAATTTTATTTGGCACTCGGGAGTGCCTTTCGGCACCTCCCTTTGTGCCCATTTGTGAGGTAGTTTTTTTGAGTCGTTTTTGCCTCTTTTATTCCACTATTTTTTGTATAATTGAGTGAGTATTTTGTGAGAGATTGTAATCTACTTGTGATCTTATTTGGCTCATCATTATTGAGATTGTTATTGTACTCAATCATATTATAGTAGATTTTGTATCGTTTTGCTGCCCATGGTTTTCTCCTAATTTGGGTTTTCACATAAAAATCTTGTCGTGCCCATTGTATTGGTCTTAATCTTGCATTATATTTTCGAATGTCTATATCCATTTGTACTTCTGCACATACTTCGCTCGATTTATTTTTATTATTTTTCTTAACAAACAAGTGTGTCCCTACTCATTCTTTGAGATTTCTCTTTCTTAGAGGTTTATCCTTCTTACCACATATGTAAGAGAACAGTAGGAAACCACATGCTTGAGCTTAACGAAGGCTACTCGTTCAAACACACCTCAAAGGAACCAATGAGGTCTTAGTCTAGTAGTTAAGACTTAAATCTTCGGTACATTAAGTCCTAGATTCAATTCTCCTCTTTTCCTTTATATAGTAATTGTATTTGTATTATCTTTTGTGGCTTCTACAAATCCAAACAAAAAAGCCTCTAAGGAGAAATTTTGAATGCACAATTTAAACTTATTAAAAAGATGTTTATGAGAAAATGAGTAAGTGAAACATGAGTATGCTCGAAAGATTTACTATGTTATTTTAGTTGTTTATTTGTTCGAATATATATTTATTGTAAATGTCATATAGCTTTTAATAATAATTTATCATTTATTTGAAATTAAAAAGTTAGGGAATATAGCATCCAACCTAGATTTTGTAAATTAGCTTTTCAACTAGATTAGTCTAATATTTTCTCAATTTTTTATGCAACATGTATGCGGTGTTTGATTGAACACAATGTAACCATGATGTAATAGAATCAATCAAGTAATGTGAACATTTAGGAAAACTAATCAGATAACATTATATTACTCTTTTTGATTCCGGCATAACCACAATACTAATGAACTTGAGTTATCAGTTTAAATGAAATGCAGCATAAGTATTGCTTACAACAAAAACTCTTACTCCTAGACTGTTACATTACTTTTACACCTAACTTGTGCTTAGTATAGATGTCAAATTAGACTTTCAATTTATGTTACTTGATTTTTGTAGAGCATTAAATAAAAATTAAAAAAATGGAAAAAAGTTCAAAATTAAAGAGTTACCTTCGACAAGCATTTGAAGAAGATTGGGGAAACATCTCTCTCTCCCCCGTTCTAATTTCTATTTTTCCCCAAAACAAAACAAAAAAAAAGACAAAGAAAAAAATAAATAAAAATGCAAAAATTCCCCTCCAGCCTCATTTGTTCCCCTCTCATTGTTTTCTCCGTCTTGCTCTGCTTGTTGGTGTGCTTTCGACAGATTGAGATTTACGTATGAGCATTAAGGGTCCTATATCTCAACATATTGGAGTTTACATAAAATATATGTGACCGATACATTAGGATTCACATATGCAATTCAGCACAAAAAGTCCTATGTCCTGACATGTTGGGATTTACATACAACATTTCATGACTCGCTATATTGGAATTCACATGCGTAACTTGACATAAAGGGTCTTATATTCTGACATATTGAATTTTGCATACAAAATTTCATATCCTAAGATATTGAGATGCACACACATAACCCGATATAAATGACCCTATAACATAACATATTAGGATTTACATACAACATTTATGACACTTTATGTCTTACACAAATATCCCGATGTATTCGGATTTAAATACAACTTCATAGGATTTGTGAATTTCATATGCCGACATACCAAGATTTACATACATATAATGCCATATCATGATTTACATGATTTCATGCTACAACTTGTACTGCATATCTTGTGTGATCATTCGTGCGATCCAATATACTAGGGCTACATATGCATTCCACACGAGCATTTCCTTTTTCCTGATGAGGACAAGTGACCCACATACATATCTCATGCAAATATGACGTAATCATTGCATGTATGAGCGCACGCGCACACAAAAATATAAGCATTACACCTGGCACATGCAGTCCACCTGCATTGATATCTTTCCAACATACTAGGGGTGAACACTTGTCCATCTTTGTGAGATACCGCATATGCCCTTGGGCCCACCTAACCATGGATAAAATGGAGGATTTACTTTTCCCTCAAAGATAAACGGGTCTTAGGTCCTAAATATTACCTTAGCCTTTCTCATGTGTTGCATATCTTACATGCTCTTTTGGATTCATATTTCCCTGACACACCAAGGACTACCTACATATTAGCATACTTTCTGTATGACATGACATTCTTTGTCCTTTGTCTTGCTTCTTTTAGACCAAAATAGTGCCTTCCATAGACACCAAAATGAGTCCTTACAATATAGGCTGAACATTTATTGAATGTTATGTGCATTGACGGTCTGATGACAACACTTACTCAATACACTAGGGCAAAGAAACTTAATTTTGGTTTTAGTAATGGTTATATTTCCAAAAAGAATTGTCTTTTGTGATAAAGGTCTTGCAAAAACATTGCAAAAATTCGAAAAGATTTGCAAAAATGTCAAATATGGGCCAAACTAGACCAATTTGTGAAGATTTGACGACCGATAGTTATTCGTACCTCACTTAAGGCACCACTTAAACATCAAAAGGTAATTGAGACTACACAAATATACCTTCTTTAAAGAGCATCTTACGACATACTATAAGTTCGATTGTGATAAGCATTAGAAGAGATATGCACCACATAGTGAGACGTAGACAAAAATCGACAGTTTCTCACTCTTGGGCTCATAATTCTCTATGCACTTATCCGAATGTCATGAAACATGATTGTTGTTCCGACATCGGATAAGTCACCCTAGAGGGGGGATGAATAGGGCAGTAAATAATTGAAGATAAACAGTTAAAGTGTAAAATAGACTAAGATATAGATTACTAAAGACATTGGACCAGCTGATCAAGGACACTTTGCAGAATGTGTAAATAACACAATGTAACGGACAATATGTTTTTAACAAGGTTCCCCCTCTAACAGGGCTACGTCCCCTCATAACAATCCTTAGGATTCAACCAACTAATACTAATCCTTAGCAAGATTACAAAACCAAGTGTCCACCTAACAACCTTAAAAACATACCCTTCAAGCTTCACTTGAATTGATTTCACCTAAGTCCTTACTTGACGTAGCATGACTCTCATAGCCAAGAGACTAGTTTATAAGCAGAGTTCTCCTAACCTTATTGTCAGCAGAGTTCTCCTAACCTTATTGTCTCATAAGGATTGTTAAATGTGTGTATAAAGATTATAAAGATTTACAATTTGATCACTCAAGAATACCATAAACAAGTAAAATATGAGTTGAGCTCTGGTGTTTTGTGTTGCAGTCTTCTTCATCTTCGTCTGCTTCTTCTTCTTCTTCTTCTTCTTCTTCTTCTTTAGGAATAGTATCTATTTATGGGAATCAAACAATGTAACCATCGGAGTACATTAAGGGTCCATTTGATCCTTAGAAAATTTGGTAGACAGAAAAGTTTAAGGAAAAAAAATATGAAGGAAAAAAAAGTAGAGAGAAAATGAGTTTTTTTCTCTTGTTTGGATTGAGGAAAAAATACAAGAATTTGGATGAAAAATTTGAATGTTGATGAACTACTTGAATCATGTTGATATCATTTAAGCAATGCAAGGTTAGAGGAGGTTGGAAAATTTCCTCAAACTTTCCTCACAATTTTATGAGGAAAATTTTATCACTTGTTTTTAATAATTTTTTCACCTAACTTTCCTCCATATTTTTTTTTCTTTGTGATTTTCTTTAAACCAAACACAAGAAAAAAAAATAACTTTCCTAAATTTTTTTCTTTCCACCAAACTTTCCTAGATCCAAACGGAGCCTAAAGAATGTAGCTACTGGCCGCTCTGTAATATTCCATTGTTGCTTTATATCTAATAGCGAGTTTCGAGTTCAAGCGCTTTGCCTATTGTCCTGGGTCTGAACAATTGCTCATACATATTTGGCTTTCTCGCTTTGAGGGAAACACTTTTAGTCTTCATTTAACAATCTAACCATTTCTTTATTTATTAGTAAGGCAAATAAGCTTTTTTGAAGCTTGATGTGGATGACTTACCATTTTTGGCATAATTGACATGCAACCAGTTGTTCCATAGAGCACTTTTGTTCCTTTCTTGAATTGGAATACTTTTAAATGTTCTTCGTTATGCCCAAAATGTTACCATGTATATTACAGTAAAAACAAAAATTAATCTTTCTTTTTGAGAGTTGAACAAGTGATTATTAGTCAGATAATTAGCTAATTAAAATCAAAATAATTTACTTAATCCAATAAAGCATATTATGAAATTCGCTATCTTTTGAGACCAATTAATATTGTCAAATATTGAATAAAACAATGCACAATTTTAGAACATAATTTCTGCTATGTTTTCCCATCATAGAAATACAACTATTGGTTTGATTTAGCAATATTTCATACTAATGCAATTTCCTGAATCAATGAGTTTAATAAGAGAAACATAAAATGCAATTTCAAGTGTAGTCTAAGTTGTTGAAATTTTATGACTTTGATAACTATTGTCTGTTGGCATAACTACCAAGGACCTTAACTATGAGAGGTCAAGAAGGCTGAACTTTAGCATTGAAGCTTTAGGCAGTTAGTAACTTAAGGTAGTTGTCACGCTAGTCACTTAAGAGTGTTTAAGTACATGAGTTATATATGAGTGACTTAAGCAAGCACAACCAAATGATCCTTAACTATAACAAATCTGCCTTAAACTCAAAACAAATATAAGCATCTAAAGCACACAGTCACATTACATTTGAAAGGGACTCTTCAATGACCTATTAGAGACTAACCTCAAAAATATGCCCCCCAAAAAATGGATTTTCTGTTATGCTCCTGGGAGCTTGTGCTCCTGGGAGCCATGTCATAGTTCATGTCAGCATGTCCCATTCCTTTTTTTTTTCCTGGTTTTTGGTGAAACCATGCACCAACCACCATGACCCACCACTTTTGATTTTTTTTTAAATTGTAATAACTACCCACCAGGCCACCACTTGTGATTTGTTTTTTTTTTTTAATTATTTTTGGTTGATATTCGGTTGCCGGCAATTGCAATTCACGTCTCACGCCTCTATTCAACTTTTTGGGTGAAAATGTTATTAATTATGTATGTAAAAATATGTTTTAATTTTGTAAATTTGTCTTTTTTAGGTATTTACACTTATTATTTGCTTGGTTCTTCATCATCTCTATCTTTGTGTTAGTGTTTGATCAGAATCTGTGCAAATTAAATTTCAATTACAGTCAAGGATGGCGTAGAACGTAATCGAAAAACAAGTTGGAAGAGATTCGATATGTATGTATTACAATTCATTTTATTTCTCCTACTATTAAATACACCTCAATTAGTTCATATGTATTTCTAAATTGAATATTTTAATTTTCAACAGCATTCTTGGGAGATAATGGAAATGGTGATGACGACATAATTTTGTCAAGTTACGTTTTATTATTTTTTTCATGGAATTCTATTCATTGAGCTTGCGGATATTTTGTTCATTATAAATTGTAATATCATTCATTATTGGGTTTGTATTAATATATTTCTTATTTTGTATTTGTTAATTGGTTGATAGACGTTCATTTGGTTATGTAATGTTGTTCATTTATATATGCTTACAATGTTGTCAAGTTTCGTTTTATTATTATTTTCGTAGAACTCTATTCATTGAGCTTGCAGATATTTTGTTCATGTTAAATTGTAATACTGTTCATTATATATATTTTTGTATTTTGTATTTTTAATTGGTTGGTAGATGTTCATTTGGTCATGTTGTGTTGTTCATTTATGTTTGCTCACATTGTTATCTTAATATATATAAAATGATTTATAGTTGTTCATTTATTCATGTTATGTTGTTCATATGTGGGTATAAGCATGTTCATTTATTCTTTTTGGTTACTCATTTTGCAGATAATATTTCATCTGGACGGGATATTATTGCTTTGGATCCCTTGGTAGTTGATCTAGTTGGAACGATTGCATACTCTCAAGATGAAGCATTTGAGATTTACAATGATTATGCATTTAAGGTTGGGTTTAGTGTTCGTTATCATAAGATTCGTAGGAGAGCTTGAACGCAAGATTTGTCAATACGTTAGTTTTGTTGTTGGAAGGAAGGTTGGAAGGAAAATAAAGGCCAGTAATGTAAGGAGTATACAAATATTGATTTTCGGACTGGGTGCAAAGCAATGATCCAGTTTAATATCGACTTAGATGGAAAATGGATTGTCACTAAGCATGTACCTGAGCACAACCATCCATTGTGTAGTACTAATGAGAGGCATCTTTTGCCTTCTCATCGGAAAGTCTCAACTGAAGACCTGTTGTTTGTGACAGAGCTTAGGGACGCAGGAGTTCGAGTGGCGGATGCATTTCGTGTCTTGAAAAAACAAGCTGGTGGAGCTTCTTGTGTAGGTTTTCAATTGAAGGATTTATATAATAGGATTGATGATTATGACAAGAAGTCATTTGATGGCAGTGATGCAAATTCATTGATTGAGATTTTTAAGAATCGATTCAAGAATGAGAATGATTTTTATTATGATTTTGAGCTTGATGAAAATCGTTGTTTGGTTAGTTTCTTCTGGTGTGACAAGCAGATGTTTAAGGATTATAAGTTATTTGGTGATCTGGTTGTTTTTGACACAACATATCGTACAAATAAGTATGACATGGTTTGTGCTCCTTTTGTTGGCATGAACCATCATTCTAAAAATGTCATGTTCGGTTGCGGGTTTCTTCTGAATAAGAGAATTGAGTCTTTTGAATGGCTGTTTCGGGTGTTTTTGAAATCTATGGGTGACAAATTGCCAAGTACTATTATGACCGATTAGGCTTTTTCTATGGTTTCCACGATAGAATCAGTTTTTCCTGGTGTTTAGCACAAGTTGTGTTGTTTTCACATTATTGAAAATTCAAGAAAGCATATTGGAGCATTGAGGGCAAAGGAAGGTTTTACAAAATTGTTTAACAAAATTTTGATGGATTGTGATACGAAGCATGAATTTGATCATTTTTGGAAAAGGTACTTGATATTATTATTGCTTTATCACTTGTATTTGTCTGAATAGTTTTTGTTTTCTGGTTTGGTTATTTTGATCTTTGTTCATTAGGTTGATTCCGTTTCATTCATTGAAACTTATATTATTGTTTATTAGATATTTTAATATTCACTTTGTACGTCATGGTTAATTGGTGACTTATTGTTATTCATTGGTTCATGTGATGCTGTTCATTTCTATTGTTTATAATGTTTAAGCATTTTGTTCATTGGATCTTATGGTGTTGTAGTTTTTAGGTTAGTTTTTAAAATGGATTATCTACATACATTATTTACTATATTGGTATTCATTTGTGTTACTTGTGCAAAATATTTCTAATATCTATTTATTTGTATAATTTTAAGGATGGTGACAATGTATGATTGTGGTGGCAATCGTTGGCTGAACAATCTTTATTCATTAAGGGAAAAGTGGTGCCCTGCTTTTTCAAAGAAGAAATTTTCAGGAGGAGTATTATTCTCACAAAGGAGTGAGAGCACGAACAACTCAATAAAAAGGCGGTTGCATGCAACTGCTAACTTGTGTGAGTTCTTCAACATTTTTTGTGGTGTTGTGTCGAAGTGGAGGGAAAAGGAAAATGGTGAAAATCACAAACGCTCTAAGGGTAATGTTGAGATGGCCTTTCCGTCGGTAAGTTTGTTGAAACATGCTAGGTCTATTTATACTATTGAAGCTTACCAATTGTTTGAAAAAGAGTTTGGTAAAGGGGTTCCTATGATCAAGAGGAGTTGCATAGTGATACATCGGATAGGGTGTTTCGTGTATCTGGGGTAAGTTATTTGGAAGGATCCAGGGGTGAAGGAGTAGATGGATATACTTTTGAGCATATTGTTATTTTGGACAAAGAGAAATGCTTCATTGATTGCACTTGCCAAAAGTTCACTGAGGTTGGACTTTTATGTTCACATTCTTTGCGAGTTATGCATACCTGTTGTGTACAACAAGTGCCAGATAGTTACATTATGAAGAGATGGAACAAAGGCATCAAAGAAATCAAAAGTAACGACCTTATTATTGAAGATGGCATGAAGGACACTCCGGTGTGTTCTTCGGTATGGAGAATGCAAATGGGTAAAAAAGTCAATGCACTTCTCACTGCTAGCCAAGTGAATAAAGAGGCAAGACTACTTTGTGAGGAGTACTTTAGTAAATTGAAGGAGTTAATTGAAGTACAAGTCGGGTCAGTTTATATAGAGGGTGATGTTGAACAAGATGGTGCAAGTTCCGCAAAGAGAGTTTTGAATTCTCCTAGATGTCGGGAAAAAGGTCAACGGAATAAGAGATTGAAGAGTACCATTGAGAAAAAGTGTAATCAAGCAAAAGCAAGAAAGAAGAAGATGATGGCCCATAATATCACAAGTGAAGAGGGATTACCCAAGGTATGACGAGCTCAATTTTCTATTTTGAAGAATTTTATTCTTCACTGAACACTTATTAATATAAAATTTGAACAACTAATTTCTATGTTGTGAGTTGTTTATCATAAGTAATCCGTGTATTTGATATTCTTATTGTTTCTAGGCAATTAATTTGAAAAGGAAGAAATCAGCAGAGGTTAGAAGAAAAATTGTCGCAGGTGTGCAGGAATCATATCAGGGATGATTACTTTAATCTTACGTAATAAATAACTATGTTTATTGGGTAACACTTCTTCATATTGTCCTTGTACAATAGATTATTATGTTTTTACCATATCCCATGACTGAGTTTTATTTTCTATATTGTTAATGTTAATAGTTGACTAATTTGGAAGTTCAAAGATCCACAACGGTTGTACCACAAAATGCAGATGTCGTTTTGATACAGGTTGACAAAAATGAATTGTATAATTTTTATATTTGTTTTCAATTTGATCTATGTTGTGAATTTACTTATATTGATTGGACTTTGGAGTTTGTTGTAGAATTTTGCTGCATTTTCTCCGAATATACCTTATTATGGATCAAGAGAGACCCTAGCTACAGATCCCAATGGTGTTCCTTTGCCTCAGGTTGATAATGAACAATTCTTAGTGTATTTATTTATAATTTGAGCTATATTGTGAATTTATTTATATTGTTCGCTTTTGGGAGTATGTTGCAGAATTTTGCTCCATTTTCTATGGATATACGTTATTATGGGTCAAGAGGGTCGTTAACTCGAGATGCAAGTGGTGGTCTGGTGCTTCAGGTTCGATATGAACGATTCTATAATTCATTTTACACAATAACTATCTCAATTATGAACAATATTACACATTGATATGTCACTGTGGCTTTTTCAACTCGACTTCAGAATGGTGTTCTTGTATGTATGAATATACCTTATGGTGGAGCAAATCTTGAAGGCAATGTTGTGTCTACATTGAACATGTTGTCCAATTCCAATTCAAATGATCAAACTCTTCGTCAGGTGAGTTGATCTAGTGATATGGTCATATTGGGATTTACGTGATATTATTCTACATGTAACATTTTCTTGTTTTAAATTTCTTCTCTGTTGTAGAGTACAATTACTCCAGTTGGATATTGTTCATGATATTATGTTGATCCAAGATTCGTTGGAGGCTTGACACCAATGATATTTCAATCATTTATTGGTCAAACGCCAATAAACTCAACATGTAATCAGTCTTGTAATAATAATGCATAGTTTGGTTATAAATATTACTTATACTATGGTTTTAATGCGGGTTTTCCTCAACTAAATCTCGTTTGATATGGTTTACATATGTAAGTGATTGTATTGAATTTTTTTATATTTGATTGTTAGAAATATTAGTATATCTTTGAAATTATATGTTGTATTATTTGACTCGATTTGCAATGAAATTGTGTATGTGTCTTGATAAAAGAAGTTTAGTTAGGAAATGCAACTCCGTCCATGACTAATGTTTCATTAGGAAATGAACAATCCTAAAATGGTGAATGATATGCTATATTTTTATTGTATTAAATATTCATTCCTATTTGTGTACTTTAATGAAGAATAATCTGATGCCGTTTTGTACAGGGTTTAAGTTGGGGTTTAGGGTTTATGGTTCAGGGGTTAGGGGTTAGGGTTTAGGTTTATGGCTTATGGTAGGGTTTAGGGTTTAGGGTTTAGGGTTAATGTGTCTTGGTTTAAAAAAAAAAACCACAATTAGTGAACAATTCTAACTTTGTCCATGAACAATGTCACATCAGGAAATGAACAATACTAAATTGGTTGACGGTTTAGGGTTTAGGGTTGAAGGTTTATGGTTTAGGGTTTAGGGTTGAGGGTAGTGGTTAGGGTTTAGGGTTTAGGGTTTAGGGTTTAGGGTTAGGGTTTAGGGTTTAGGGCGTAGTGTTTAGGGTTGAGGTTTAGGGTTTAGGGGTTAGTGTTTAGGGTTTAGGGGTAGTGTTTAGGGTTTAGGGCTTAGGGCTTAGGGTTTAGGGTTTAGGGTTTAGGGTTAGGGTTTAGGGTTTAGGGCGTAGTGTTTAGGGTTGAGGTTTAGGGTTTAGGGGTTAGTGTTTAGGGTTTAAGGGGTAGTGTTTAGGGCTTAGGGTTTAGGGTTTAGGGTCTAGGGCTTAGGGTTTAGGGTTTAGGGTTTAGGGTTTATGGTTTAGGGTTTAGGGGGTAGTGTTTAGGGTTTAGGGTTTAGGGTTTATGTGTCTTGGTTAAAAAAAATTAGTGAACCATTCTAACTTTGTCCATGAACAATGTCACATTAGGAAATGAACAATACTAAATTGGGATGGTTTAGGGTTTAAGGTTTACGGTTTAGGGTAGTGGTTACTGTATAGGGTTTACGTTTTATGGTTTAGGGCTTAGTGTTTAGGGGTTAGTGTTTAGGGTTGAGGTTTAGGGTTCGGGGTTTAGGGTTTAGGGTTTAGGGCAGGGTTTGGGGTTTAGGGTTTAGGGTTTATGTGTCTTGGTAAAAAAAAATAATAATAAAAAAAATTGGTGAACATTTCTAACTTTGTCCATGAGCAATGTCACATTAGGAAATGAACAGTACTAAATTGGTTGACGGTTTAGGTTTTAGGGTTTAGAGTTTAGGGTTTATGATAAGGTTTAGGGTTTAGAGTTTAAGGTTTATGGTTTATGGTTTAGGTTAGGTTTATGGGTTATAAGGTTTACGATTGTGGGGGTTAAGGTTCGTTGGTAGCAATCACTTATACTTATAGCACAATGAACACAGTTATAATTAAATTTTGAATATATCATTACGTAAATGAACAAAATCATAAATTCCACTGAACAATATTGATTTGGTCAATGAACAAATGCATATGTGAAGAAATTACATACATTATGATAATGTCAAAATCAAAGCTAAATACTTTATTTCCAACTTCTAATGTATCTACGGTTGTCGCCTTGCCCTTGCTTCCAACTTCGCCTTGCTTAGTGTACTGTCTCGCAACAGGTTGTCTTCATCTAGCAAAATTCGTGCAGCATACTTTGCTCTTAGTGTCCTTAAGAATGCTTCCTGAAAGTTATTTAGATGTCAGGATAAGTTATATACCATAATAAATGTTATTGCAATTATTTGTAGGTATAATTTAAAATATAAGCACCTTTTCTTTTTCAAACCCACGATCCCATGATTGTAAATCACCATAATATGTCTCCATGTGGCGTATGGCATAGATTCCACAATCATGAAGATTTATATTATCCTGATAATCAATTTTAACATAGACTGTTCAAAAATGTTTAACTTCTGCTGCTCTGGGACGACCGTTTTGGATTAGATACTTTGAGAAGAAGCGTTTCTACATTTGACAAAAGTGAGGTCTATTAGCTTCTAATTTTATATAAATGTATTTGAAGTATGTATTTAGGAAGACGTACGTACCAGTAATGTATCACAATCACCATATCTTATACTTGGTTTTCCTGGCACTGTAAGATTGTCTATGATATTCACTATTTTATCAGCAAATTGGAATACAACGAGGAAGAAGTGTTCACTTCTCAGAATTGGGAAAAACACCTATAGTGTGATTGTGATGCACAATAGTATTTAGTTAAAATGAATAATACCATGTAATATAATGAACAAGTGGATAGGTCAGTACATTTACTATAATCTAAATGAATAAACCCATATAATTTAATGAACAAGAGGATTGGTAAACATATGTGATAGAGTATGGAGAAGCTTACTAAATTTTCCGTATTCAAATCAAGCCAGTTGGTTCTTTGGGTTTCAAGCTGCATGACTCTATAGAACTCCTGGTACTTCAAGGATGGTTTTTGTGCATGTAGGATAGCAATCTACAAATCGAGTAAAAGTCAAATGAAAACAAGAATAATGGTAATTTTTGACAACCATTTCATGTACGTCAACAAGTGTGACTTACATAGGCATATGTGGTGAAGAAAAATCTACTCGGACGTGTTGTTTGCCTTGATAATTGCTTCTTGTTCATTATGATAGACCATACATTCAAAATGCTATTTTCCAAATGGCTATTTGCAGATGCCATTGAAGTTATTGCCTCTTTATCTATCCACAGTCTGTGTGCTTTGTCATGAGCATTGAACTCGTATACCTCCTCACTGTTGATAAATAGGTAGATGCAATAAATAGCATTGACAACTTCGTATATAATAAAATTTAGTGGCATTGAATTAGATAAATACTTACGTTTCAGGGTGGTCTACATCGAATGGCAGGAATGCATAATCCACCACAAACTTCTCATTATGGGTTAGCTTATCTTTGATAATGTCCCTATGATCTCTCAAATATGGTGAGCGACATATGAATGGCAGTATTTTTATCACTCGTCTCTCTCTTTGAGGTGCTTTTGGCTTTTGGAGTAGTTTGTCTTCAATCTGTTGTCTGCCATCATCTTTCTCCTGCTGCGTTATGTGATGTGCTGATTTAGAATATTGCAAAGCAATGTCTGCTATTGCATGCATTGATGTATGTTGGCCTTCAGATTCACCTAGACACACTTGTTCATGATTATACGCAGGTGAACTACTTATTACAGGAGCTCCTTTGATAGGGGAGCTGATTGCAATAGGAGTTCTCCGCTCAGGTGATAGTGGGATGCCAAGATCAAAAGTCGGTGGAGTGTAGTCTATTGGAGTTCGATGT
Organism: Selenicereus undatus; assembly: GCA_017589665.1. NCBI lineage: Eukaryota > Viridiplantae > Streptophyta > Magnoliopsida > Caryophyllales > Cactaceae > Selenicereus > Selenicereus undatus. Next base: position 36,156,027 of record JACYFF010031956.1, on the reverse strand, counting down.
TGGTAATGCTTTAATGCCACAGCTTCCATTTTCAAATATGCATCAAAGAATGAAGGATCATTGAAAAAATGCTCATCCTGAGTCAAGCCATGAGTTTCAACCTCATTCGGACATTTCTAAATGTTTGTGTTTCCATATGTAATGTGTGATATGACTTGTTGTACAGGAAACCTTTGTCCAGAGGCTGCTATAACTTCAAACAATTTCCCCAGATAATAGCCTAGCCAATTAGCGTGCACCTATATTTAGACTCATGTTTATTAATGAACAACATAGATAAAGTGAATGCAATATTATTTCATTGCACCATGCAAGATATTTACATAATAAATTCAAATTCATACAAATAAATGAACATAGAATAACATTTCAGTGAACAAGTACAATACATTGTGGTGTACAACAACAAACATGAGTTCATATGAATAACATAACATTTAATGATGTACTAGTAAACAAGTACACTGCGGTACTTTTGCAATAGGATGTCGAAAATATATATATTACTCAAACTAGATGTATATTATTATACCTTAATTGGATCATTGGGCCCTACCAATTGAGGTTCTCTTTCCCTTCCACATTCTGAACATGGTGATTGAGGAGCTGGTGGAGAGCCATGGGTTGATGCAGCAGGGTCCGTGTGCTTTTGGCTTTCTCGTGCTAGGCTTGTGAATTCCTCATGCAAGTGAGTTTCACCTTCACGAATAATTGACTTATAGTCTATTTTATCAATTGTCTTGCCTCTTCCATACTCTCCTGGGAACTCCTTTTCATCTTTATTCCTTTGTTCAACTGCATTTGTTGTCCAATGTATTGTCGTGGGAAACCAACGATCTTTGCATCTCTTCGCTCTAAACTCAACTCTATCCAGATAAAAGAGTTGTAATTCATAGCAAGGATAAATCTTAGTTGGTACATCTCAGAATGAATGATATAGTAGACATTAGCACTCAAGTATATATCGGGTAATGATCAAATACATTTAAATCAATGAACAATGTTATTTAGGTGGGATTCCACTTACCATGAGAAACAATAGTGGTCCTCTGAAATATCTAGTCCGATTTTGTTTCCATTCCACTACTGTGTCATTCAGACATTGCAGGAGAAATGCACACCAATTGTACTTAACTATTTGATTAACATCCACCAACGACTTCAATATTTTGAAGAAACAGTCGCCATTCATACTCCCAATAATACATGTTGAAATTATATATAACACAAAGTCTCTTTTGAATTCGTCTCCATGGTCTCCTCTTTGTAAAATTCGGTCAACCATCTTTCCAACTTTTAGTGACCCTGTTCTACCAACATTCCACCTTATTCTCCATTGTTCAAGGAGTTTGGTGTATTCATTTTTTTGTTCGCATGTTGAGGGTATTTGAACTTCCAATTGGCCAATAGGTAGTGCTAATGTTGCATGAACATCTTCCTCAGTTATCTCTAGTACTCTATTGTCAGAAAGCTTCAATGTGTTACTTGCTGGATCAAACTTTTGAAGCAACCATGTTGCGAGGTCTTTGGGGATGGTGGATGTTCTAACAGATAGGAACCCTCCAAAACCAGTTTCCATTGCAGCTATCCATTGTTCATAATCTAGCCTCTCAATTAGGAATAACACCTTATTACAAGCCATCCTATGGTTTAGATTACCATCCCAAAGTTTGTTTTGTTTGTTAGCCTTTCTAGAATGGTTCTTTGCAGCCTTCTTATAGTGAGATTGTTCATTTGAGTTTCTAATTGGCTTAGATGCAAAATGATCATGATGCAGTTCAAACCGAACACGCTTTTCAACTCGAGCAAGTTTATCATTACTGATGGTTTGAACTTTCCTTTTGCAAATGAGTGATTCTTTTCGAGCTTGTAGAGGTTGCTCATCCTCGGAATCCTCAACAATATATGATTCTTGAAACGACTGCTGAAAGACACATGCATCATTGTTTTCTTCTGCGCTATCAACCCTACTAAAAAGTTCAATTCTTTAGTCAAAAGATCCTCAATTACGGTCCGCATATATTTACAAATAAAAAACATATTAACAATAGCATCACCAATTGAATTTCATCTTCTACACTATCCTCTTATGCACATTTTAAAAGGTGATACCTATCAATATAAATTTAAAATATAAAGATAATGGTAAATAAAACAAAAACAAAAGTTTAACTAAATGCATACAGAGAAGTAAATATGAAATTTTGAATAAATCAACGCGTAAAAGTGAATAATTCAAGTTCTACCAATGAACCATTACATTATTACCAATTATTTATACGTCAAATAGAAGGCTTCTCCTGATTAGTTTATTATCTTTATTTAACATTGAATAAAGATATTTAAGAATATTTCAACTTTTAAATTTGTCCCTCAACCTCAATAACATAAAAATAAGCACATTCATACTCGTGTAACAATTACACATGAAGATGTGAACAATTCCAATAGGGAAAAAATTGCAAGAAATAAAATCAACTCAATGCAATTGCACATTAACAATTCTTTTAAGTTAAAAGACGCCAATAAACCTCACACTTAAAATGAACAATTAGAACTATGAACAATAATGTGGATAAATGAACAGATAAAACATTGAACAATATAGTGGGTACAGTAAAAAGACAAGGTACTTGAGCATACGTTCGATATATTAATGAACAATATTTTTTTATAAGATTAATGAACAATATTTATTTCACAAATTATCAAATAAATCATACATTCTCAAATAAATAATTAGCAAGCTAAAACATCATTATGCAATTGGTTAGGAAAAATTTTCATACTTATAACAATATTGAATTATAGGACATAACAACCATTCAATATTGTTCATTCTCTGGCTCTTTCTCTCAGCCTCATTTTGGCTCATTCAATGTAATAACAACATTTAATATTATTCATTCAACATGTTGGCAACATTAAACATTCAATATAAAATAATAGTAATATTAATGTGTGTCTCATAAAACAAACAGCTCCTCTGGCCTTCTCTCTCTCTACCATCCTCTATCTCTCTCTCTCTTAATCCTAAAATATTATTCATTCTCTCTCCTCCATTATAGTACACGCCAAGCTTTTTAGGCTCTCCTCTCTCTCAACCCTCCTCAGGCTCTCTCTCTCTCTCTAAAAGCTATCAACTCCACTTATTGCTTATTGCTCTTTGTTCCTTAAATTCCATGTCGATGAACAAACAGAAATCCACGCCGAAGAACGCGAAAAAACTAGGCATGTTCTTGTTCCATGTCGATTCCGGCAAGATCAATGTACGATTTAATTGGGTCTTTGTTCACTGTCGATGGTCTCTATCGCAACAAGATTCAGGTGAAAGGCTATAGTTTTGAGCTTTAATTGGGCACGATTTTTGGTTGGGATTCAACCAATTTTGGAAAATCTGGGTATGTTCTTTGTGTTCCCAAATCTGGGTTTGGTCTGGTCGTTTTGTGTGGGCCTTTGGCTTTGTTCAGTTCCATAGAAATTGAATAATACTCAAATATCTCTCCAAAACTTTGTTTGAGATTTCGTCAATTTTGGTCAAAATCTAGGTATGTTCTTTCTATTGTTAAATCTGGGTTTGGTATGGGTTTCGGTTTGGGTTAAGCGTGAAGTTGTAATTGAGGATTTGAACTTACTTTGAGTTTGAAAAAGGGGTTCTTCATGTTAATAAATCTGGGTATTTGGGTGTGGGTTTGGGGGTTTGTTCACTATCAATTGCACAATCATAAACTATCTCTCAGAAATTTAGGTATATTACCTGTTTTTCCTCCTGTAAGTGAGTAGTTTTTTTTGTGTTTGTTCATCCATTGATCCGAATTACTCAGGATAGCTGTAATTGTACTCCAAGCTCTATGCAATTCAGATTGGCCCGTTGCAGAAAAATTGGTAGTGAAGCACTTGCCGGGAATTGTTCAACCAGGAATCGCAATTGAACTGAAGTACCCACACCCAAAACCCAGAATTTTTGTAATTGGCTAGAGTATGAAGTTCAAATTCTTGAATTGACTATTGTTCTCCAATTAAATACATTCTTGTCGAAGGTTGCAATTCATCCATGGATGAAACTCTATGCAGTGTTGGAACACGGTTAGGACATTTGAGGCGGTTTTAGTTTTGGTTTTGATTTTGGTTTTATTTTTTCTTATTTGTTTTGCAAAAAATCAAAAAGCCAGCATGTATATTTATTTGACATGTCAGCCTGGGAGCATATGCTCCAAGGTCTACGATATACGTTCTGCCAAAAAAAAAAACAATTGGCCCAATCAGCGCTCCAATGAGAAAGTTATGGTCTGAAAATGATGGCCTAGAAAAACTCTCTTGCCTAAGCTAGTGACAAGGTGCGAGAATCCAGCGACATTGACTGGTCCTAGCAGCATGCCACTGGAGCCTCAGGCCTTATTTTGTAAGAATTGATTCAAGATAGTATGTCCCTCGATGCTGCTATGTCTTACATGGGTAGCAACTGGCAAGCAAAATTTCATCTGGGATTTCTACGAAACCTTTACAAACGGTGATTTAGGGAATGCAATCTTTGTTGCTTCCACAAACGCCTACAATGTTCCTCCTTCATGTAACTAGCTTGAATAGGGATGTTTCCTATTCATTTTAGACACATACTCACCAAACATTCAATGCTTCTTGTTTTCTCTCCCTCCGAAGGGGTAACATCCCTCTATCTTCTCTCTCTCTCTCTCTCTCTCACACCCACGCACACACACCCGCGCACACGCACACACACACACACATACTCTCTCTCCCTCTGACACATACTCACACACACGCACACATACACACCCACCCACACACAAAAACAAAAATTTTCCTAGGCTTTTAAGAAACTTTTCTTTTACAAAATTATGCTAAAATAAATTCTCAAAAATATAAACACAATTCTCTTTCCCAACTCTCAAAAAGCTACTTTGGTACTAGGATTCAAGTGTCACAACTTGCATCAGACGCTGGGTAAGCAACGCCGTAAGGCTTAGTCACTTGCTGGCATGCAAACTCCTGCTCCTATTCAAGGTTGCATACCTTAGTGAATACTAAAGTAGGCGATAAAGTTGTTGTCGACATTTACAGGTGGGCAAAGGAAGCTTAGCACCGAGTAGGTCTTTGACGAACCATAAGTGTTTCTCCCTTATCCTGATCTCGCCGTATCATTGGTACAACAACAACAAACAACAACTCCTAATGTGAGTCCCACTTTTGTAGGGTATAGAGAGATCTAGATGTAGGTGGCTTTACCTCTTTATACACGATTGCATGCAGAGAGACAATTTTCAACAGGCCCACATAAAAAGTTTTAAGAAAATATTTTGAAGTTGAAAATCGATTGGTAAACGAATTTAACAAACACAAGACCTAAATTACCTTAAATAACATAAGCTAAAATGAATAACACATGAGAGACAAGAGTTGTATGTACCCTACGTAGCAAGTGGCAATATACTACAAATATGGCTAAGAGTAGTCTGCACCAAAATAATCGGAATTGAGGGAGTGATAATGCAGATGTAATGAGGGCACTACTTAAGAAATCAGAGGTACGATAATAATGACCCTGTGAAGATCAATCTATTAGCCTACAAGATTGCATCAAACGTAGGATATAATAATAACCACTAGAACGCAACAACAACCACTACCTAGATACAAGTTAAAGGAAGGACTGGAAGCATGCTAACTATGATATGCAACCTTAATCCTAGATCTCTACAAACTTCTATCATGAGCTATGCCCTCAGTTACTCCTATATAATTCAAATCATGTTTAATCACCCCATTTTAAATTTTCTTTGGCCGTCCTCTACCTTTTCTACATTCTGGGAGGTTAATAGTCTCGTATGTCCTCACTAGTGCATTCACACTCCTCCTCTTAACATGACCAAACCATTTATTCTAGTCTTCCTCATCTTATCTTTGGTAGGTGTAACTCCTAATTTCTCTCAAATCACTTTAATCCTAATTCTATTGAATCTCGTATACCACGGATCAGTTGAATCATTCTCATCTCTATTACAATTAACCTCTGGACTTAAGTCTTCTTAATTGGCCAGCACTCTGAACCATACAACAAAGCTGGTTTGACTGCTATACGATAAGCTTTCCCTTTCAATCCTAAAAGAATTTTCTTATCACAACATACTTGGGAAGCATTCTTTAATGTTTGCTACCCCACTCTAACGCATTCCCTCGTCAATATTGCCTTTCTCCTTAATGATCGAGCCTATATACCTAAAGTTCTTGGCCCTTGGTATTACCACACCACCATGGTGACTTCTTCACCACTCGATTCCTCACCACTGAATCCACATTTTATGTATCTAAGGTTGGATATGCTCAATCTAAATTCCTGAAATTCTAAGGTATGTATCCATTGCTCAAATTTACTATTAAGTCCATCCCTAGTCTCATTAATAAGACCAATATCATTATCAAATAGCATACACGATGATACCTCATCTTGAATCCCTTTTGTTAACTCATCCATAGAACCTTGATGGAGCCCAATGTTAATGGAAAAGTCCTCTGTGTCTCCTCTTGAGGTCCTAACACTTATTTTTACTCATTCATACATATCCTTGATAGCCTGGATATACGACGCCGACACCTTTTCATTCTCTAAACACTCTTATAACACCTTACGTGGTACTTTATCATACAGTTTCTCTAGACCTATGAACACCATATGGAGATCCTTTTTCCTATCCCTATACAATTCTATGACCCTTCTTATGAGATGGAGTGTTTCTATAATCGATCTACCTAGCACAAAACCAAAGTGTTTTTCTGAAACTGAAATATGTTTCCTCAACCATCTCTCAATCGTTGTTTTCCACAACTTCATAGTGCGACTAAGCGGTTTAATACCCCTATAATTGTTATAATCTTGAATATCGCCCTTGCTCTCGTAAAGCAAGATGATCACACTGGTTCTCCATTTGTGGGAGCATCTTAGTAGTCCTAAAAATAACATTAAAAGGCTCAGTTAACCACTCTAGCCCCTCATCACCCAAACACTATCATATTTCCACATGGATATGGTTTGGACCCAGAGTCTCTCCATTCTTCATCTTCCTTAATGCGCATCTAACGTCCTCTTTACTAATATAACTGCTGAACCTATGGTTTTATTGTCCCTCCTAATCCCATCTCTCATTGTGTTGGGAATACTCACTCATCTCACAATGAAAGAGCTTAGACAAGTGACTCCGCCATCTCTCCATTATTTTCGCTTCATCTACTAAGACCTTACCATCATTTATGCACCTTACATTTTCCATGTCTCTTGTTTTCTTTTTTCTAGCCCTTGCTAACTTGAAGACATCCTTCTCACCTTTCTCTATCTCCAGTCTTTGGTATAACCTTTTAGATGCATTGTTCTTTGCTATAGTTACAACATTGTTTGCTATCTTTTTAGCAGCCTTGTACTTAGCTTTATTAATTTTTTTTCGTTCGTTCTACTATCAATTAGGCCAGTATGTACCTTGTTTCTCCTTAACTTTCTCTTTCACCTCTTCATTTCACCACCAAGCTCCTTTTATTCGGTTTCCACCTCTTCTAGAGATTCCTAAGACCTCCTTAGTTAGTTAATCTTCAAATGCACTCAACCATTGCTTCCTACACTGTGTCTGCATTTTCTACTTGCTTCTAACTCCCTTCTACTTTAATCTTCATTGATAATTTAGTTGCGTTCTCACTACTAAGATTCCACCATCTAACTCTAGGATCCTCGATGCTTCTCTTCTTTATCTTCGAGCTTCTAATTACCACATCCATTACCAAAAGTCTACGCTGAGTCCCCAATTACTCACTAGGAGTCACTTTAAAATTATTACACAACATCCTATTGTTCATGCTAATTAGAAAGTAGTCAATTTGAGTTTTAGTACTACCACTCCTAAAGGTCACCAAGTGGTCCTCCTTCTTAAAATGAAACTTAATAATCATCAAATCATAGGAAGTCGCAAAGTCCATAATGGACACCTCTCCAATGTTTCTTTCCCCTTAACCAAAAGCTCCACGCATCATATCATACCCATCTGCCTCAGTTTCAATATATCCATTGAAATCTCCACCCAAGAAGTGTTTCTCACTTTGAGGTAAACTCTGGATGACTTACTCCAACTCCTCCCAAAATTTCCTCTTAATTTCATCCGCCAATCCTATTCATGGTGCATAGACACATATCACATTAAGCATTTCTACCCCCACCACCAACTTATTTAACATGATATGGTCAGTCTTGCACCTCACCTCTACAACTTGGTCAACCAACTCCTTATTGGCTAAAATACCAACACCATTTCTAGCTCTAGTATGCTAAGAACACCCCAACTTATACCCATCAATTTCTTGAGCTTTGGGTCCCACCCACTTAGTCTATTGGATACTAGCTCTATTTACGTCTGTGTAAGCTATTTAACCTTATGTCTATGCAAAGCATTAACTAATTCTATAGACTTGCTAGAATGGGTCCTAATATTCCAAGATACAAATGCAACCTATCGGTCCCTTTTCTTTTCCTAACCCCTATGATGCCCCAACACTTAATCACATAATCAACCTTAGTTAAATAGGCAATAGTCATCATTGTGGAGGAAGGGTAAAGGTTAAGACGTTACTGCCATCCTAGAAAGGATAAGGCTTAATTAATTGACTTAATAAATACTAGAACACACTTTAACTTACATGAAAACCACATGATGCACACTTTATACCTTTAGTTTGAAGACTCGCAATCCACAAAGCTTACATTCGGATGACCCTTGTAAGCTAGCCTAGATTTCCCTACCTATCTCCTTGTCTTTCCGATGTTGTCAGGTAAGAATTTCACAATTTATTTGCCTAAAAATACAAAACACAAAAATGTTCTAGCAATAAGCTGAAGGTCAATACGTTTACTCCTATATTGGAGCGATATAAATTTGTTTTTATTGATGCATATCTCAATTCATTTTAGTTGGAAAACAGGGAGAGAGAAAGAATTATATTAAAATTATTATCGATTATTATCTGAAAGTGGAACCCAAACTAATGAGCGCATGGGTACAATGCGATCATTAAATAGGCGTACTCTTACCAGGCCGATCGAAAAGCCTGATCTAAGATTATACGGGTAAACTAAGCCCTGATAATTGGTAATTGGTGGATCCACTTAATTATGTGACAAAACAATGCTTGAAAATGATTCACTAAATGACTTTACATTTTGAGATTTTGATATACGTAAAAATATGTGAATTTTAGAAAGGTAAACCGGTACCTGGATTTGAAATCTCTCTCTCTCTCTCGTGCAAATTGTTTTTTTATGGCTGAACGATGAAAAGAGTCACCTTGCTTTTATTTCATACTGGCCTTTCATTATCAGTACGGTTTAAATACTTTTTTTATTATGATGATGTAGGTAAACAGTTCACAATTTTGCTTAATATTTTTATTGAAAACTAACACTCCCATCATTACCTATTTGAACCCGCCATTACATTTCATTTTCATTGTTTACTATTCACTTAATTTCATTAGGTTCCCCTTTTGCTGTATTGTAAATTTATTATTGTTATCATTACTATCATTAGTAGGGCTAGTATTGCTCTTAATATTATTCGATTCCTAACATTTATAATCGAATCATTTGTTAACAAAAGAGATAAGCTTACATGGGCATGACTTATGTGTTTAATTTCATTTTGAGTATGTCATACATACTCAAAGTTGAATGAGGAGGGTCCTTGCTCAACATCAAACCTGAGATAACATTTAGTTATTTACTTAGGTGGTGTAATATCTACTTTTATTATTAGCACATATCATAACCCACTAAAATACAATTCAACCACCAAAAGTAACTCAAAAATTCATATCAAAGGAGTTTATTTCAAAACCCTCCAAAATATCCTTTTTTCTTCTCTTTCTCATTTTTCCATTGTCAATTTCGTCATCGTTCTCAAGCATTCAATGGTAGGAATTCACCACACACATACCCCATCTTTGATTACATTAAAAATATAACCAAAACCTTTTAAAGCTAAACACAATCAACTATCTTTATTTCACAACCCATACCCAAAACTTACCTCCTCCATGAACACCACAAACATCCATACATTTCAACACTAAAATTTATCATTATAAACTTCAAAATTACACCAATAACACACACCCAATGTCAAAGGAACACATTTCTAAACTAACTTAAGAAGGACCAAGATGAAAGCAATGGAAGTGGGGCTTGGACCTAACCTTGAAATCTCCTATGAACCAAAGCTAAACAGAGTTGGAGGAGGTGGTACAGTGGCCAATGGTGGGTTTGGTGGCGTCGCGCAACAATCGAGTAAGGAAACAAAGGGCTGGTGTTACACTATTCTGCATGGATGGCGATGTTGGTAAAGCTCCGACCGATTGATGGCAGCAGTCTAGCTCGGTCGACTTCGGCTCGACGCGGCTACGTGGAGGATTGATAGGGGAGGGGGACAAGGGTTGCTACGCGGAGGGCGGAAATGAAGGAGGAGGAAATTAACTTGAATCTACCAGATTTTTCCATTTTTTTTGATTTTTTCCTTTTCTTTTTATCCCCAAACCATAGTTATCAGTCCCTTCTTTACTGAAGACTTTGGGTCTCACTTTGGGCTTTTTTTTTTACACTTCTACCTTTGTCT